>JACJUM010005602.1:6096907-6213057 GCA_020976665.1 Heortia vitessoides
TTATTATATAATCTATATATAGAACAGGAGAATTTGACTGACTCACTGAAATATCAATGCAGGGCCCAAACTATGAAGGTTAGAAACTTGAAATTTTGCACTAGGGTTTCTTTTATAACGAATGGAAGCAATAAGAATGGATTTTTGAAAACTCACCCGTTGAGGATGTAAACGAGGGTGCAAAGTTAGTATGTTATTTTCAAGTCATGAAACATGAGAAAAATATTTCGAAAATCTATCCTTATGGAATAAAAAAGGCAAAGTGTGAACGCAAGCGAAACCGCAGGGCGCTCTTTCTGAAGGTATTTATAAACGACAAGCAGGTGACGCGCTTACGGCTTGGTCTGTTATCTATATTGCGATAAAAACATGTCACCAAATCGATGTCATCAAAATGTCTATTAAATAAATAGCTTCGGAAAAACAAAGAAATAATTTAATTATCTACAGTAAATTGACGTTCTTCAAATAAATTGACGGGCCCGATGGCGCAGATGGTAGTGGTCCTGCCTTGTGCACCAGGGGTCGTGGGTTCGATTCCCACCCAGAGCAAATATTTATTTGATGATATTTGTGTTTGCTCTGTGTATGGGTGTAAAATATATGTATTTAAGTAGTATATTTGTGATTCCTCTGTTGTCTGGCGTCCGTAACACAAGTGCTTTAAGCGACTTACCACGGAGTCAGGTCAATGTATGAGATGTTGTAAAAAAAAAAAAAATCTATTATCCTCAAAACTAAATTCAAATAAGTACTTATAAGAATTTAGTTCTCTATTGAAATGTCTATATATCGTAATGCAATGTCAAAAGTCAATCAAATGTCATGTTTTGTCGAAGTCAATTTTGAGCCAGTACCTAAATGAATTTTAGCTATAGACTTAAAATTCTTAACTTTACCTAACTAAGGCTAGAAATTAAAAAGTTCACAAAAATATGCATTGCAGTATTTTTGCATATCAACAGAATCAAGATTTCACCCTTAATAATAAAGTATTATAATTTCAGTTCAAACGTTAAATCAGAGAATTTTAGTCTCAATTGAGTACAATATAAAGTTCAACATACAACAAATTTTTGCCTTTATATGTATTATCTCCATAGAAGTAATTTTATGAAGTCTTAAGTAATTATACTATAACTAATCAACTATCGTATTGACATATTCTTACCCGATCTTTGCTTCTCTTTCTGTAGCTGAACCAGCCTCAAATATTCTTGAAGTTGGTATTCAACATCATGCGGGTTGGGGGGGGATTGTTGCGGGGGCAGCGGAGCCAGCGGATGCAAGCGGGAGAGGCTCGCGACTCTCGCCCCTAGAGATAAGGCGATCGACTGTATGTGCGGAGGATATTGGGCGATGGATATTGGTATCCGGTTCAATGGACCCTAGAATAAAAGAGTTTGGTTAGTATGATAATAGGAACTGTTAGTCTTATATAGACCAAAATTCAGTTGGTTATAATAAATGAAAGTATGAGAGACTAACAAACAAAAGAACATCGTTAAAAATCTTACATTCAGAACGCACTCCTAATGATATATCAGATATCATCAGGAGTGCGTTCCATTTGATCAAATTATAGTGGTGTTCAGCCCACAGCACGCAAACCTGGTGTGCTGAAGTTCTACTCATATTTTATAGATTAATCAACCATCATCCGTAGGTATATGCTGACGTCCTTCCATAACAACATAACATAAGTGCAGAAAGGAATAATAAATATCGTAAGGCATCTGGTTGTCTACCTTATTACTTTCCGTGCATTATTCCGGGAATAAATTATATTTTACTTCAAACAATCTAATAACAGATTGACAATTCTGATAAACCATTCTAATTTCTTCAATCTTACCATAGGTACTGGTGGCTGGGGGTCGTACTGCCCCCCAGAGGCCCGACGTCCCTCACGTTTGTTTCCTTCAATAGCTGCGTCTAACTCACTTCTGGTCGACAAATTCTTTTTATCACACTCATAATCGTACAAATGTTTCATATATCTGAAAAGAGAATTGATCTTTGGCTGACTTATTCTTAACAATTAACACAATATAAAACAAAGAAGCATAGCAAGAAACAATTTTCATGATCACTCAGATTATATGCAGAAATTTGTTATCTCCTAATTCTAAGAAGAAAACTTTTCAGATGGAACACGATCCAACGAAGTAAATGTTTAAACAAAAACCAAAACTTTTGATGACAGCGTCATAAATGCATGCGGCTTTATCAAAGTCCATATGATGTTCCCATTAATCCTCTTTTTATTTCCAAAACAAATTACAAGATAAGTCGATGTCTCCGGCGACACCAATCAATCTTTAGAAACCCAAAACGATCTAATTACGTCGTTAAGACGACGCATTATACGATAGAATCAATCCGTACGACATGACAGCCTTATAAATCATATTTCCAGCCCAATTAATATCAAAGATCATACACCAGTCGTATAATAGTGCCCGAGTACATATTTAATCCTATTCTTACGACGAGTCAATTTTATTCGAACATATTGTCGTTCGTTCGTTACCATAACTCATATATTCAACATGGAACACAATGGGAAACTTAGACGCGCTCTATGCTTATAAAAACCCGGCTACCTTTTCATAAACTGTCAAATGAGAAAGCTAAAATTATACGACATTCGTCATTACCGCTCGTCAAACTTTATGTACGCCCGGAATACAAAATACGGGACGCATGTCACGAGGACACTTTCAAAATATTAAGACAGTAAACCGTGTACTGAGGGAACCACGTAGACAGAACAGAGATTGTGGCCAAGAAAGTTGGGTTTGGATTTGACGTCGTGCGTAACGGTACACCGTTTGAATTATAAATACAAGATACCTTTATACTAACCGACAAAAAGCTTTGAGGTGAAGGAACTCTCAAGATAAATGGGAAATTATATCGGCCGAGATGAAATAGAAGTTATTAATTACGCAGATGTCACATCGTCGCGTCGCCGCTCACGTACTCCTTTGTGGAGAAGGTTTTGTGTACACCTCGTGAGAATTTGAATGAAGGTGTGATACAAAGACACTCTCCAATAAGGATCTGCAACTTCTGACCCGTTCTTGGACCACACAGACGTTGGATTGGTCGATTTTACTTGGGTCACTGAAACCTCTTATATCTTCATGAACGATTTTACTGTAGGATTGCGCTAAATGTAAGCCGCGTACGACCGATGCTATTGGGAGGAAATTTTCGTCCAACATAGAAACTTCGATCATACAGTAAATTTTATGATCCTTCAATCATAAAATTGGCAATAGATATTTTGCATTTCTTTATTTCGCGGCTCATTTTGTTATATATCTAACACATTCATCCCACCCGACATTAATATCTTAAAATGTTCGTCTGCATGGTTCACCTCATCTATTCTTATCTACAACTTTAACGGCAGTGATCGCTTGCTGTGGTTACCAGAAAAATATATCCTATTCTAAAATATCATACAGATTTGGTTCAAGTAATACTACTTACTGCGTTCTTAATGTGAACGCCGCGGACGTTATCGACGATGGTAGACGCAGCCCCTTGATAATCTCCTGCCACAACTTTTTGTTGATGACCTCCACTAGCCCCCCTCGGGCGATCACCAGGTTGTACAGCTCGTATAGATCTAATACTGACTTTGCCATAATCGGCAGGCGGTTTATGGGGGTGCCTGTAACAAGGAAACGAGATTTAGACTAAGGCAGAAAATAAACTTCTATGCTATATACATATATTCATATATGGTGTAATAAGTAATATAAGCCCAATAAGGTACCGACAGAGTAGAATAGTACCTCCCTAGTACCGGATGTCGTAAGAGGTTACTAAGGTACCAGAAACGACAGATGCTGGTATATCAATCCGCAACAGTGCAGCTCGAATGCACAGGGCTATTTTTGCTATTTTTATAATCCATTTCGCAGAGACAATAATCATAGATAAAACATGTCTCTATTTTTGATGAATACTTACATTTTGCTGCCTTCCATACTAACATGGTACAGTCTATGACTTTACTATAGTGTCTGTGCACACACACCTCTTTTTTTTGTCTATGAAGAAATTCCCGCTATACTGTTTGGCTGCATAAGTGTCATTATTTAAAATCCTCTACTTAATTATACTTAGATTATCATCTTATAATTAAAACTAAACAACAATTTTTTTCTCTGTACAAGATTTTGTAAAGTTTAGTTACCAATATAATTACGTGATGCTTCAATCAGTGATACTTAAATCAGTGAAACTTCTATCAGTGATACTTCAATCAGTGATACTTTATTTCAGTGATACATCAATCAGTAATACTTCAATCAGTGATACTTCAATCAGTGGTACTTCAATCAGTTATACTTCAATCAGTGATACTTCAATCAGTGATACTTCAATACTGCGTATGTAGCATAATGAATAAGGTATACATTTGTGTAAGGCATAATGAAAAAGGTCTAAACTTGAATAAGGCACAATGAATAAGGTCTAAATAGTATTTTGAACCTTATTGACGATATTAATTTCAAGTATACTAAAGTATAATAAAATAAAACATATTTTTATGTACCCACAATTGGCAAATTAATTCCTATAATAGACATAATATAATTGGATAAAAATAACTGTAAGTGACAGTTATAACCCAAAATGGAGAAATATAACCCAAAACGGAGAATTATAACCCAAAATGTTTTGAGCAAATATCCGAACCTGCGGATACGCCGCTCCGGTCGCATTTAGACGTGTAGATGATCTTGCAGCAATAAAGCTTTACAGCGTACTTGGTAAGGGTTGTAAAATGGTTGTGTGTCGAATCGCACCGGATCGCGATTCGATGATTTACGCGAAGCGCGAGCGAGTCAGATCGTCCGTTTACGACGTTCTTGCCGCATTTAGAACACGCTAGTGATGTTACGGATACGTTACATATGGTACAAATACATAGCTCTTACCTCATTTTGCGTAAGATCTGTTATAAGATTGTTCAATAAATACCTACTTATGTCATTAGTGATCTACTTGCCCTTATATTTTGTGAACCTATTGATTTCTCATAAAAAGTATTATTAGTAAGTATAGTATTAGCATATCACGTTCCTTTCTTTCAAACTAGAAAAACAAAATTACTAAACATCTTCACAAGTCGTGTGCAACGAAAAGAAATATAGAATGCTAATAAAATATATTTTCATCATTACTTTCATCATTATGCATAATAAAACACATATCAGCACTTTCTAGACAATAGCCCTCAACAAATACAAATAACTATTCCTAATTGATCACACCCCCACAGTGACATAATATCCAAATGTAGGTACCATTTGGTTCTAAACACAAATAATATTAAAGAGCTCATAAAGCTATGGTGTGAAGCTATCAGTCGAACTACAGAAGCGAACGAACTATGTTCGGACACGCAACGGTCGTAAATGATATGTGAGTGCCCATCACTAGACGGCCCGTGTGGCCACTACGGAAGTTGGGCTATAGGATTGTTAGCAGATTGTTTGCGGTACTTGATTTACTATAATTTGGTGGTTAAACACGAGTAATGAGGTGACTAGCATAGACAACACTGTTATATCTTCTTTATTTAGCTTATGGATGAGTAATAGTTGAAAATGTTTAAGTAATTTCATTAAAAAATACATATCTAAGCTTGCTACGTTTCCATAAAAGTTATTATGAATGCATAGAGAGTAACAGGCTATTTATTATTATGGAAAACATATATAAAATAAGGTCCACGCTGGTGAGAGTTGCAGGAAGAAGGCTGATATAATTAAAAATGAATTTCTGAGGTCGTGCGGATTTTTTTGTTACTCTTTTACGCGTGAACTGCTATTTTATACCTATATATTATTCTATATTTAAAACATATAGTTATAAATATTCGCAAACATTAAAATCCATAACACGTAAATGTGGAATTAATAAATATTCAATTGTTTCGATGTCGGATAGAATGACGTTTGATTGATACGCAAGAATTCTGAAACGTTGTAAATTCGTACTGTCAAATATAAAACAATTCAAATATCGAACACAGCGTTTCGTTGGTACATAAGGATTCTGGAACGCACTCGACACGACCTGTCGAATGTAAAACAATTCAAATACCGAACACAAATGACGTTTCGAACGGAATAATTGAATACGTGAAATACCGTTGGGAGAATTGCCGAAACACCCGGATCGTTTATTGATGAGAGCGAGGCATTAGCGAATACCTAAACGACTATTTGTCAATCCGTCTTCCTGTCTGTAGTTAATCATCCCCTTAAGGGGGCCGGGGGATTGGGACCGGGGGCCGCGGGGAAGCGCGGGGGCGCCGTCACCCACCCCGAGATTAATTGCCGCGTTTATGTTTAAAGGGAAACTGGATGATGAGCCAAAATTGGAGCAAATAAGGCTCAGTGTTGGAGTGATCTACTGGCTTAGTATTATTCAACAACCTTCAATATCCGTCACTCTCAATTCTACTGCCAAATACCAATGCTTCCATTGCCGTGTGATGGATGGTAAGATATTCAAACTGGTTGATAAAATATTATTAGCATAGCGTGATAAGACGGGCGCCAATATTCTTACGACTAATGGTTGAGTTTTTTATAGGTTTGTATGGGTCGAAAAGAAGACCCTCTAGTGACTCTGATCCATATTATTCTTGGTTTATGCTGCAGTAGTATTACCTCTTATTTGAACACCTACTAATATAATAAGATATATATATAGAAATATGGTGACATTTTTTATCATCTGTACTATCATATTTAGTTTAAAAACGATTCTTAAACATATCAGAAGATTGGTATTAAGCGTTAATGAAAACATTAATACAAATTACTAAAAATATGTAAGTATAAAACACAAACAGGCACATGTAGGTAAATTTAAAAAACCAGTAGAAGAAACGAACATACTGAGTAAATAGCGACTTGAAACTTCATTTAATTACTAATTTAGTTTCAATCTATCCAGCAATGACAAACAGATTAAAGAGATAAATAAATAGATTTTATATAAGGAGGTAAATCCGTCTACTGATTATGCGGTGACTCACAATCTTCCTAATGGTCACAGCAATAAAATCTATAGAGTCTCAGATGTTATCCATTCAAACAATAAAGTGCTATTTACAACATATTACCTGTACATACAATGTACATTGTGACTAACAGACACAAATGTAACATTCTATTGAAATTCATCACTTACAATGATCTCATGCGATTTCGAATTTCCGCAGTTGTTAAATAAAATGTAGACGTTGCTAAAAGTAATATTCTTCATTCTACATTTAAACGTGTATTTTTTAATAATTTTTTTCTATGCTGAAGGCAGAATCGTCAATTGTTTTATACTGTAACTTCAGATGTACCAGATAGAATCGAAATTAAACTCTAAACGCGATGAATTGAGTTCCAAATTGAATGTGAAATTATACGTTCCCTTAAAAGTTCCCTTAATTTATCGATAGTGACATTTTCGTTGCTATAAAAATTATCGAAAACAAGGAGTTATTGTAAAATTTTTAATGTTGTTTTTGGTCATGTCTTTACTGTAACATTATTTTCCCTAATTCTTCTCAAAGTTTTGGACCAAAAATAATGATCATGCAAAGCCTCTCGTTTATTCCAAATCTAGTAATTTAATTAACAGTCAATAAATCCCACCCACGTATGTTACCACCACATTGCAGAGTGTAAGTACTTCACACTAACTTGGTTTGTGCAATCGAAATAGACGTGAATGGGCTTTGGCGAAACAAAATCCATTATAATTTGACCCCGTTCCCTACATAAATATGCCAACAGTTGCACTGATTGTATGCACATAAGATCGACAAGGGAGGCCAAGCAATACTGGTTTGTGCGGCATTTATAGTTTGCTTTGAAGTAAATAAATGAGGTTAAGAATAAAGATATCCAATAAATTTGTTGCAAATTCATTTTAATACAAGCATCGTGCTCCAAGACTTTATTAAAATAGTTTTGATTATAGATAAAATGAGAAAACATTGTCTGTGTGAATCATACACGGAGTGCTAACATGATATTTAACGCTTAAACAACAATAGTCAACAATAATACAGCATCAATAATAAAAATAAATAGTATGGTATATATTACATGCAATTTAAGTAAACATAGATAAAGCACAAACGTACCCGCTATCAAGACACGACGGCACACGGCATAAATACAAGTTCGTTACAAGAACTAATGTACAAAAGCTATTGTTTATGAAAGCAATCACCCCAATAACGATTTCCACAAAACACAATCCCCGCGCCGGCGGCGGAAAACGCGCGATTCGATGCGCGTGCGCTTAGCCGCGTGCGCGCGCTATTTGCGTAACCCAGCCATTTTCAAAAGCCCACGCGCCTCAACAACTCCTCGGCATATGACAGCTCACTCTACCCGGCCGGTCAACACGTAATTTACGATGTATGTCAAATCGCCGCCAGAGCCAATCTAATCGTGCCCAATTGTGACAAATTATTGCTTTTCCTACGAAACCTTATGTTGAATTTCACTTTATGGACGTAAGCCCGGTTTATGGAACTTTGTATAGGATAACTCTCCCATAGCTACACTGTTGCATCTCTTATTCGCACCTCGGCCGACTTTTATTGGCACTCGATGTCGCTTAACCCGCTAATTCTTTTGTACTGCTAACCTCATACTCTCGTAAATCGCGAGCCAGACGCCCCCGTGCGCTGATAAAGGCTTGTAAATAACGAACGATTAGCCGCCTAATCTCTTTTGAAGTGTTGCAACGTGCAACATTGATTTAGGTATAATTTTACAGCCGAATTAGTTGTGGGATAAGCTTTATTTATACAAGGTAATAAATTCCGATCTCTAATTTATAAAAGTCGTAAAACCATCGGTGGATCGTGATAAATATGGCGTAGGTCGTAAAATTATCGGTGTGATGTTGGAAGTGCGGCTATGTTCGCGAGATAGTCGGTGGTCGATCGTATCATTCGACGCCTACCGCTTATCGAGAGTTGTATCAAGGCCCTTGGTGCGCTCAACCCCGGCGTCGACCAATGGGAGCTGACGGAGAGCCCGCGCCGGCCGCCCATTGGCCTGATACGATTTTGATTGCACCGCCCCTCTCGATTCACGACTCGATCAATCTCAATTACTCGCCTATGTTGAAGCCACTCGAACTCGTATTAGAGGTAACCGACTTTCGACTCTATAAATTGCTTTCTTTCGACGCAATAAATTATAACATTAAGTTTAGTAAATGCCGAACAAAATTAATAACATTAAAAACACACCAAAAAGAAAAATTTATTATCATAAAAAAAAAATTATATATCCTAAATCATAATAAGAAATGTACTTAATATGAACTTGGGATGCACTTTTATGAGCTTCCCAACCGTTCATCAATTACGGAAGATAATATAGGGGAATATAAATAGAAATATATGAACACGTGTTAGAAATGCAAAATGCAAGGAAAATCCACCGATGTGGTTGTAAAATGTTTACGATTCGAGATATAAATTCACGTTAATGTGGCAAATAAACACACATCGAATATATCTTAATGTGATGGATGTCGCGAATGGTTGTCGTGTGAAATATTTACAGGAATGTCCGCTAAGACTGTTTAAAATCAAATCAACATCGGACAACTAAAGATATTACAAATCAGAAGTTGGTAAATATTAAACAGAGCGTATTATCGTATTTTCTTTAAAGGGTATATCGTTTTTACTGGGAGCCCAGATATATAATCAACTTCTTCTTGTCATTAAAATAACACCTAAAATTTTCATAAATGGTTGTTACAGGCGATGTAAAACAAAAGAAGGCGTAAAGGGATTAAAGAATAATTGCTGTAAGTTATTTTTTATTTCTTATTAATGCATTAAGGTTATAAACGACCGCTAGCCCCTGTTTAGACAGTCGTTATAATTTTATGAGCGGAAGAATTTATTACGGCACGAAGCGAGGTTTTAATTTAGAAATACGATCAACCTAGTGTTAATTTCCACACTTCGGAACAAAAACAACGTTCACATTTAAGTAATTGCTTATAAATGATAAGGTAACTTGCATACTATTTTAAGATAAAAGAAAAAAATAACTAAGTAATAGAACTTTAAACTTGATTAACAACTTCAAACTGGTACCGCTGGACGAGCAAAAGAAGTAAAAAGCAATAATTTCCCGAGTTACCATAACTCAATATTATATTTATTGCTTGTAGTACAAATTCCAAGAGATACGGTGCGAAAATGACATAAGGCTGAGGATACAACGATCAATCATGAGGGGGCAGTAAACTTGAGAACAATCCAGCGTAATTCCGTCTGAGAGACATTAAAATGGCGCCCGCCCTATCCGGTTGCAACATTGTGGCGAGACGAGAGCTCGCCCAATAATACTTTCTTACTGGAATATTACAAGAAATTTCTTAGAAAACTGATATTTTAAGGAATATATGATCCTTTATAAAGGATTGATTAAAAAATCTTTATCAGTCCAAAGATAACCTAAAAAGAACGTCACATATCATTCTAAAGCTATTAACTTAAATGCATAAATCATTTATACGGACGCAAATCAAATCTGAGAAGCATATTTAAGTATTGTATCGCCCGGTGGAATTCAGGGGCCATTCGATGTAATTGGCAATCATTCAGAGAAGAACATTCTCTCGCTCCAACAATCAAGACAAAGGCAGCCGATAGTACCTACAGGCGAGCCATTACGGGTCAATACCCATTATTATGCGATATTTTCGCGAGCGCGGCCCTCCGATATCCCGCGCACTCGCATGAGACGGCAAATATCTGTAATTAAAGGTTGTAAAGTTGATTTACAACTGGGGCCCGAGAATCGAACCTTGGGGAACGCCTGACCAATAGCGTGGCTCGGTGCCCTTTCTACCACACCTTGTATCAATTTATTAGAAACGAATGAAAATCTGCGGTGGCTCCAGCTCGCGATAATACGCGTCCTGCGGTCTCAGATCCCATCAGCATCGCTGGATCGTGGTCGATAGTATCGAACGCTCTTGCATAGTTTACGATCTCCGCGGGGACGGTAACACCGCAATAAAATTGCAACAATGGAAATGTCGGATGCGACTGAAAGACGATGCAACTACGCGAGATCATTGCCATGAATGCAACAATGGCATCCTACGAACGATGGTGGCAACTATTGGCAACTATAAAGCTTACCAACCTGTAACACGAGCAACTCCAATGATGGATGATGGCCGGTAAATAAAACACAATGATTCTAGCTTTCGCAATATCGGTATAAGAACAATTTTGAAGTAATGTGTAATTTTACTTGTCTCAAGTGAATAGTAAAGCTACTACAAATAAAATAGGAAATGATATATAAAGAATGTAACGGAATTACTTACTGGCATGCCGAGATTTATAGCAATCCATATCAAATAATAGGTATTCAGCATTAATTTGATAATAACAATTTTTTTCGTTGTATAAGCCAGGTAAATGCTCGGTCCCTTTCGACCATTTAATATCTGAAGAGTAATTATTAGCGTTTGTTGTTTCCAAATGGCAGTATCGTCTGGGTGAGATGTATGTAATTTATTATTAACGTAGTCATGTTTGCGCTTTTTATGAGTGCTGAGAAAATTGACCGTCAAAACGGGTATGCTGTCCCGCTTACAATGTCGTTTCTCCGCTCGTTCGTAATTATATACACACATCATTTAGCCAGGTGAAACAATAGATTTCGTAACATAACAAAAATATATGTACAGAAGAAAATAATATTTTTCTCTATTTTAAAAATTTGATACACAACAATTCGTTGGGATACCATCTTTTTAACGTTTCTTTATATTTCCATGTCTATACTTAAATATCAAAATACAAGCAAATAGATAAACAATTAGTTATTGAAAACACAAATATAGATAACCACTTCTTAAAATGCCATTGCAGCGGCGATGTCAAAGATCAAATGTATAAAAATGTAAGGTGTATTAAAATAGGTAAAATGCACAGTTTAGAGAAGCATACAATGGAATGAGTCTGGCGAAGAGACGTCAATACATGCATGTTCTGTTCGGTTGTACGCCTCGAGGTGACGAGCATCCAAGTGCCACTGCATTTGGTCCCACATATGAATTCTTATTTGAATAACAATCTAAATTACAATATGGGTTGGCGTCTGGCCGTGACGAGGCAGAACTGGGAGAATCACTCCGAATTTATTTAAGATTTAGAACTTGTAACTATTTAAAAAAAAATTAACAGCTTATGATATATGAAATAATTTAATCTTGACCGTAAGACAACAAATGGGACATCTTGAAAAATTGTTTCAACAGAATTATTTTTTTTACTTTTTGAGCATGAGCATGATCTGTCTGTGCTTGATGCAATCCAAAAATATCTAAGAACTAACGTGTTTTTATTGCAATTATTTTCTACTTTAACTTTAACTTTAACTTTTTTTGTTTAGTTAATAACAATTAACCAAATAATAAAGAAAAAAACAACGACTTGAACATTTCTCATAATACAGTGCGTCTTGTATTCGATAAAAACACATCGAAGGTTATAACGATGAACATGAGACAACAAAACGTTAACGTAACGGAAATAAAATAATCGAAGAGTGACAAAAAACAGACAATAGAGTCAAAGGGCATTTCGGATGACAATGGAACTCCAAAGGAGATAGAACAAATGGGCTACCACAATGCTGCATTAGCATATATAGACTTTTGATGATGGCTTGTAGGATATTTGGGATCTATGTATTTATCGAGATAATCATGGACTCTAATGTTTTAGTTAAAATTTTAAAAATAGTTTTCTTTGCTTCCTTAATGTACAAAAAGTTTATCAAATATACCTAATTCGAAGGTTCAATGCACAAAAAGTAATATTATGAATTTTGCTACGAAATAACAATTTTCACAACCTATTACCGATTTAATTCCTTCAACATACAAGTCACAAATCGACTCGGTAAACCAAATAGTGAAAACATTGCCTCTTAACCCAATAACGACACTGAACTCTGACATTAAAGATAATCGAATTAGGGTTCAATACGTCTGTGAAATCAATCCGGGGCACCTTTGTGTAGTAATCCGATGTTAGATAGCAGTTGTCGAAATACGCTTATCTTGTTAATAATATCTGGGCTTCCGCCACCCACCACGGACATTCAACAATAGGGACGATTGTGTCACACAGGGATAATTGTGATCATTTCAAGACTGAAGCATTGAGAGACGATAGCGTCATCCTTCGCCGATGTCAACGGAACAAATAAATAAGGAAATGAGTCTGACAACACACCAACTACTTGGTCGCAGATTAAGGTTACTTAACGTTGTGTCTGGAGATTCGGTGCAAAGATAGTGAAAGCTCGAAATAAGAAGACAGGCTTTGCCCTTGGCCCTGCCCCATTTATGAGTAAAAATTTAACTTGGCATGTACATAAGTATAGCATCAAAAAAACTTTCAAAATTGAGTGACAATCTCTGTAATCATATTATATTTTTAATAAGGCTTGTATTGTATATATCAATAGAAATGAAGGATTTAAATTGATATAGCTATAATAAAAAGAGTCTAATACTTAATTTTTTTTTAATAAGTATAGGTTGGTGTTGCAGGTCAAATGTGGTGTGCTCATCTGACGTCAGACATCTTTAACTATATGGGAGTTATACTCATTATTTGTTATTGTACCGATTGAGTTGTATTAAGGAACTACCTTTTAAGTGTTATTGTAATTAGCATGTATTAATTAGATGAATGAGATGATGACAATAGATGCCTTTTTTATATGTAATATCGTGAACAGATGATGGTTGTTCTAAAAAAATAAATAAACAATTTTTTTAACAATAAATAATTTCCCCATACACTGCTTTAAAATTTACTAAAGTAAAACGTAAACAGAAACTAATATTAAATTTATTTATGTATAAGAAATGTTTGATTTATGTTATTACAGATTCCCCTTCAGTTCCGCCCAAACTGCGGGGCGGGCGGGGATCACTGGGCGGAACGACCCGCCTACTCACAATAAATCTTGTAATAGAATGATATTACTTTTAAATTATTCATATCGAATTTGCTTATTAATACTGATACGATAAAATTCATTAAACGAATTTAAATTTAAATAATATATGTATATTTAACTATGATTATTTACGTTTAAAAATAGGTAATAAAACAATCTTTCAAGACGACTAATCGGTAGGTAATCATAAAAAATATGTTTAGTAATTTGATGTGTGGTACCGGCAGAGTAGAGTACCTCCCTCTTTACCAGGTGTCGTAAGAAGCGAGTTTAACCACCCGATACAAAGCAAATGAAATCCAACATAGCGGAGATGGGCAGCAGCATTGCCATCGCGCCTTGCGATTACCGCCATGATTGCCCAGCGAGGGCAGGCCTATTTTTAGCAGTGGACGTTTTACAGCTGCTATGATAATGATGATATAGTAATTATTAGAAAGACAGTTGACCTCAAATATTTATAATTATTTATGTTTTTTTTTACAAAAAATAACCAATACTCGCATATAGGTAGAAGTCAATTGCAAATTACGTCTACTAATATCCTTGAAGAAATCCAGGAGACCACTCGTGTCATAAGGGACTCCAAGGAGATTCTAAGGCAATTGTAACAATTTCATCATCGGCATTAGTGCCGCGATAAGTCAAACACACACAATGAGATTTCAAGGCATTTTCTTTTCCATTTACAATTGGCAAACGCGTGGATCCGTGGGAACCTCACATATTACGGCACGGATATGAGATAACGTATGTACTCTAGATAAGGTATGTACATCGACGATCGCCGGATACAAAAAACAAATAGCGTTTAAAAGGCTTTACGACTGTTCCTGTAACTGTTTTAATATAAGGAAGTCTATGTAAGGACGGGCTCAATCGGCACTTTCTCGTACCGTTAAAATGAGATATATATTGAAGGTGATGGAAACAGAGAGTATTACAAATGTTGCTAATAATAGTAGGTATCTTCTATACAGGCACGGAGATGTCTTTGAAGGAGAGAGAGAGAGAGAGAGAAAAACTAAAACAAGACAGTCGGTAATTACATTATTGTGGCAGCTAAGTTGTAAGAATACCTATAAATTATTTTTCCTAAATGTTAAAATCAGCCCCTTGAATTCTCAAAATTTTTACTATCCGAAAAAATATTGACATCATTCTTTTTATTGTAGATATGCATGCGCGAGACAAAACATTGCAGATTTTCTTAGATACAAACAATTTTAAAGATATTTTGAAAAAGTGACTCATATACGTTTTCAGAGTCACTAAGCCTGCTTACGTCATACGCTCATCTACCAAAAGTACAAATTATTCATAAATAATTCAAATAACACCCGCCACCAAACAACATTTCCACACCTCCGTATCTCATCATATCTTAACTATTTATCAAATCCAAAAATATGAACTCGAAATCTCAAATCCACTTGGTCTATAAAGTCGGAAGCGCTGTCGTCGCAGCGGCATAAATAATCACTTTAGTCCAAGAGCTCGTTAGTGGGGGGGCAAGTGGGGGGGGGGGGGGGGGGGGGCGGGGGGGGGGGGGAGGGGAAGGCAAGGGGGTAATTTACTGCTCGTCCATCAAGTACACCTCCGACCTGGATGCCGATTTCAATTAAGGGGGATTTAAAAACGTAAATGCTAGTTTAATCTCTTTAATGTTCTTTGAACTTCTAGCTTTTACGAGGTATTTTGGACCGAAGTTGTGCAAAGAAGCTTGGTCCGCACCATTCGGCATCTACACTTTAAACGCGTGATCTAGTATATTTTCCGATTGGATATTTTGCTCCAATTCATTAATCTAACTCATATAACAATCTTGCATTATTTGCATAAAGAAAATTTTAAAATGTCCGCACATTTGTGTTAAGATATATCAAATAAATTTATAATAAGAGAGACTTATAGAAGTTTCATATAAGATGACACTGAAATTAGGAACGACAAAGTAAATCATTAAATTATATTAAAAAAAAACGATATTTCAAACTAACCTCATTTTTACCTCGGCTAATCTTATATTTTCCAGCAAGGCCGTTTCGTCAAACGATCGAATTTTCGCGAAAACACCGGCCTACATCTCCATTGTATAAACGATTTCCCGTTGCTATTTACACGGGCGTCGATGAGTGATACTTGGACTAATTGCCTTCTAACGAGCGATCTTGACGGTATATGCTCGTATCGTGATGGCTCTGGACGATGAGCGACGTATTTCATTTTATAACTTTGAGGTGGATCTATTCTCGGTGAGGAAATAGATACTTGTCAATCTCGGGAAGAGAAAACAATGCGGCATCCGCGCTATTATTGGACGGTGTCGATTACACCGTAATTAATGCTTTGGCTAGATATTTGTATTTATTGATGCGGCCTTTGAATTTGCTTTAATATGAAAATATTGATCTACTTGGCCCTCTAACGTTAAAGTTACATTATATATACAACAGAAATTTAATTAAAGTATTGGGCAGCTAAATGATCAAAGAAACATTTGTCAAAGCAAATATAAGCAGTTGCGTAGATGTACTCCCGAAAAATACAGGGCTATTGAAGTATGCGACATCTCATTTCTTTTTATTTCATTTAGTCATATGAATAGTTTATATAAATAAGCCAAATATCGTCTAAGCCGCAAGTCTTGGCGCAGATGACATAAATCTAAAGAGCAATGCAAATTTAGCAAAGGGGTTCCTTTTATAACGTAGGGAAAGCACTAAAAATTCACCCCCTAAAGTACCCCCTAAGGTAAAAAGATCGTATGAAAGTTTGCTGTTTTTGAAGTTATCCCAATGGAACTCAGATACAGTCTAACGCGGGTGATACCGCGTTGCCCAGCTGAGTATGATATAAATTGAATGTGACGCAGACGAAGTCACGGGAGAGAGTTAGTTTATAAGGTTAAAATAAAGCTAGACATGATAAACATCAAAAAACTATTCTTAAACAAATTTAATATCAAAAGGAAATAATTCGGCGCTGTCGACGTGTCACCGGTGACGAAAATCAATTACATAACTAAATCTTGATTGCAATAAACAATAGCTTTCCTCTCAGCCGGTAGCGGGCGCGAGCCGACGTCGCAAAGCAAACCCGCTGCAGGCTCGAGAGCCTTGTTAGCACCTCGACGATCGATTAGGCCCGCGGCCGCTCACATTCAATTATTTATTTATTTATTCGTAATTAACCCGGGCGAGTTATGGTCGCCGATTTACGAGCGAGCAGGATGAGTTATCAGCGGACCGATCGTCTGACACTTTATGGGCCGAGTTTCGGTAATGTCCTTCGGTTTTCGTTAACACCTCTGCGGTGACGTCACAATTTCACCAATATTAATCTGTCATTTAAACGATTTGCGAATAGATTTCAAATCGTTCTTCCCCCCGTTACAGGTGGCGTAATAGTCGATTGTGGTACCGGAATCAATAGATGTCGGGTTATCGGGTCCAAAATAGCAATCCTAGGCTGCAATAAATCCCCGTTTCTTCAAAAGATCTATGTCCAGCTGTGGATGTCCTACGACTGATATGATGATGATGATAACTAATGGTTTGCTAATAGCCTCGTGATAGAACACATTACGAACAAACAAGCGCGCTCAAACAACATTAGCTTATATCACAATTTAATAGACATTTAATTAAACAGGAAAATATCTATTAAAACTTTAGCGAGGTGCGAAACAAGTCGGATCTCATTAAAATATACAATGAGCTCACCATTAATAACGAGTGTCGATGTATCGATATACGATTTTATCGATCACAGGCTCTCGATAAGGCGCACGTCACGAAGCCAATTTGTAAGGGCCCATAAATTACTTTATTAAAATAAATCAACCGACTTATTGTTCTCTTCTCGCTTCGACTATTGCTGTTTTGGACGCGAGTTTACTCCGAGCAAAACATCTGTTAAGGATTTCTACATTGTCATGTTAGGGGATTATCTTAAAAAGTAACGTCATAATTGTCACTAAGTTGTTACAGATGCTGTTTATGAAAAAATTATATTCATATTTTGACTTAGTTAGCATTATTGTCCACTTTTAAGATATATAGTTAAATGTGATGCGTATTTTTTTTACTACAGTATTTTTTTAATGAAATGTTAGTTCTGTTCATATAACTGTTTAACGCCTGTACACCTAATACTATTTTATGTATCTCACATATATATTCCATTCAATGGATGCCTGGAAATAATCTGTAAATTAATTTTGCTGATTACATAAAGTTTTATTGATTAATATTATATATGTAATTTTGAGGTATATAATATAGTGTATTATTATCATTTCTTAAAAATGTGTTTATATAATAGCAAGTATAGGTATTATTAAAACCCAATCTTCTTACTCAGCCTGATTCTACGTTTTCTGTTATCTGTCTGCATGTTTTATTTTTAGAACTTAAGAGCTGAATGGAACTTAATTAAATTTAGTATGATGATAACTTGATCCCCAGGGCTTAGGATCCCTATCTTGATACCTAGGCTACTTCTAATCTTCAGAAAATTTACACAGCAGAAGCCGCATTGGAGATTCTAGCCGAGTTCTAATGAGTAACTATATAAAAAATCTAAATCGAAAAACGTTTGTAACATCTGACCATTAGATACATCACGTGATAAAATATCGATTACAAAATATACTCCTTCCGTTGTCGTTTGATTTAAACAAAAAAGGGTGAGGAGAAGGCGCGAAACCCGCCAGCGTTAATAAACGATTATTAATAAGTTATGTTTTTAATTATGAGTCGATCTGTTGCTTATTTATTCGAATAATTTTATAGGGCCCTGCGGCGGCGTTGCCGGCCGGTCGACCAATAAAATATGCGGTCGATGAATAAATTCGATCTGTAACGAGAGATCGAGTGTGGCGTTCGGCTGGGGTGTACTTAATACCAATGGAATGTTTTGTCTTTCACTTTTAAAATTGGAAGTGATGATCAATGGGTTGACTTTATGGTTGTAACAAGGGTCAAGTATTCTCGCAACTATGAGAAAACATTTGTTCCACTTGTAATTCAAAAACTGAAATATTAAAGAACAAGGAGTTTGATATATGTAGGTAAATTTGTGACCTTGTTATTACATTTTAAGCATATACTAATAATTACACATGTTACATGTTTTTGCTAACTCAGAATTTGATAATAACTCTCTTCTTTGTATCATTATATACTTGTCCTAAGAGTCATAAGTGTACAACACTTTACCCAGAAGCACGTCAATATCTAAAAAAACAATAGATAGAAAAACAGAAACGCCATTCGTAATCTCATTGTCAGAGGCTAAATTTGATACCGCTCGAATCCCGCGACAGATCGAAAAATACTGGACGCCGACACATCCGTCACGGGGCACCAAGAACGCGGCGATCCGACAACACGCACTGACAGACGCGCGACAGATTGACATTATTCGCTATTTTTGTGCACCCCTATTCCCCCAACCACTTTGAAGATATTATTTTAAATTCACATTCTATTCTCAAGATCTTGTATTCCAATATACTATTTACTAGCAATACCTATTATATATTCTCTAACGATACCTAATAAAGTACATTCAAAATAGAGTCACGACCAATCATTCTGATTCTTATTGCAGTATTACAAGTCTAATCTAATTGATGTGACAGACAAGTGCTTATTTTCACATTAAAAATAATGCCCTTGATAAAAAGCTCGGAATGCTTCCGAGTTCCTCGGGAAGTCATTACTTTCCATTAAAAGAATACAGACCGAGTATATAAAACATTATATCGAGACTAACAAAAATTGACACAATTCCAATGATTCCCAGTTAGCCATGGCCATAAGCCACTCGAATCGACACTCGGACTTCACTCTTGACAGAATTAAATCAATCACTCAAAACAGATAGATATCAGATGGCTATCGGGCCCAAAAGTAATCATTACGTGACTAGAGTATAATTTAGTTCTGTTCCGAATGATGGCTATAACAAAAGTTAATTACGAAATTAACAAGTGATTGATCGATTGGAGGTGGTCGGTTTAGTACCAGCGTTAAGATAAAGATGCCTAAGACGTGTATCTCGGTTTACAAAACAAGCGGCTGATCAAAATGAGTCATGCCCACAGTCAACAGTGGGTTATACCAGTTAATTGTTGCGTCTGCGCCACCCGCCAAAATATACCGAGAGCACGCGCCTTAAATGGGTCAATGCAACATTGTATGACCTCTATCTACCAATAACAAATGCACCACACAGTTATTAATCAAGTTTAATATCATCGTAAAACCGCGGCGGGATTAAGGTCGAAATTATATATAAATTTTTTCTTATGAGATTTAGATCCGAGGTTATTATTTTGGATTTTTATAGTGGTCAGCTGTTAAGCGGTGAGTTTCCAATTTGTGGGGAGTTTGATTTATGGCGCCGGCGGTCCGCTAGACGCGACGCAGACGCAACAATGAGGTGTTGTGTCAACTGCCGTCGGTGACGATAAAATCATATTACGTTAATGTTTCTGTAGGCGTCTAGCCAAGGGCGTGCCAGGGAAACCGCCGTGTCTAAGCCGTAAAGAACAACGCTCCCGTTTCTAGTCCAAATACATTTTGGGAGAAAGAAAATGTTGCGTTTGCTTTTGTTTGTCTGCAGATAGTCTGATGCGGAATTATTTATCTTTTATCTATACCGTCACATACATATTTAGAAATGTTAGTCTATTCTTAGATTAACTAACAGAGGCACTAACTTTATGGGTAAACGTAACCTAGCACAAGGGCCTAAAGCGTATTGATGGTTTTTTAAAGTAATTTTTATCATATTTCGGTCACCCATTCAAATTCCAAACATTGCGAACGTTGCTTAACTTCGCAGATCGCGCGGCAGGTGCGTTAACCATGCCACGAACATCGATTCTTGGATGCAGCTGCTAGAATCTTTATAGATTATAGTCAAAGATATATCAAGTATATTAATTTAGTTTATTTAAAGTCTATTTACATCTTGTAATATTTGATTGTTTAAAGTGAATCTTTTTATGATTAACATGCAGTCCCATAAATATGCGGCAATACGTACAATGTGTAAGATTATGATCACCAGCGTGATATTTCTGCCACATCTCCCTACCCACATAGATACTCAGATACGTAACACGATAGGCGGAGAATTTCTTTTAATTGGTCTAATTATGAAGCAGGTTACGTTCCGTTTTGCGAACTGACATTAATTAATGAGTCACTATCGAAAGTGATAGACCGACAGCAAATCTAATTTTACAAAAGCATTCTAATTAACCGAGACATGTTCCGGTGCGCGTCTCGTCTTACCAATCACGCTTGCTAGGAACTGACTCGATCTAATGTAATAGCAAACGTATTGGCCCATCTCCCAGTAGGAATCGGGATACGACAGCTGATTTCCGGCCTGCCTTCGAAATAGTCGAAGCACTAGCTTCTTTACATTACAATTATTCACTGGTACCTTGTATCTGTAGCGAGCGGGTCGTAAATGACACTTTCATCTTATTAAAATAATAAGAACTGTATCAAAATTTGCCTCCTTTAAATATTTCCTTTCTAGCATTCGTCCGCATCTTTAACTAACTAACTATCGTGTCTCTTGGGAACTGTACATTTTATATTCGGGATAAAAAACTACGTATACGCTATTCCAGACCATAATGCAAGTCTATAGCTAATTTTATTCAAATTAGGCTTAGGCTTAACGAAGCCCTTTTTAACATGAAAAACAAAACAAAAACAACACTCTTTTTAGATTCTAGACTGCTAAAAAAATAACAATATTACTTAATTGACGTTCAAGATCATATTCTACGTTTTCAAATTGAATCGCTTGTTACGTTAATGTTTCGACAAGCAATAAAACTGTACAAAACTTGTTTATTATCGCCGCCATTAGTAATTGTGAATATTTTGTCAGGCATGACTGCGAGCGCGCGCAGCACCGCAAGAGTGCGCGCGCGCCGGCCGGCACCGCGCTTCGCTGCCAGCCATCTCACACGCGTATAAAATCTTTGATACGCAGCACCGATGGAATCGAAATCCGATATTCGGCTCCCAAGTTTATTTATCGCGAAATGCGACGATATTTTCGTCCGTCCGTCACTTGGACAGTTCACAGAAGCGGCAAGATTAATTGTATTTCGGTTGAGTCATCAAAATAATTAGAATGACGCTATTTTCGTTTGTGATGCTAATTTGACAGACGTCGCGGGAGATTTCGTGTCTTCTTGTTTGCCGGCTGAATTCTTTGATTACTTCTTTGTTATTCGTTTTAATCTCAGCGGGCACGAGCGTCTCCACATGTGTGGAGATGAAGACCAGCTGAATCGAGATAATGTTTTGACGACGTCTCTCGTGGTTCAGGTCCCCTAATTACGTTTATTCTGGATCTACTTTATGGACAGCTTAATCCAAACGCGTCGAATGAAGGTGCTATTTCTTCGATGAAAATAGATGAATTGCAACCGAACTAAATGCTGTTACTTGTCCGACAATAAATACTCATAAAGCATTGGCTGCAATCCAGAAATATGGCGTCGCAGATATTGTGGCTCGATGGGTAGAATCAGGGAAGTGCAGTAACAGTCCCCACTGGTTTATTGTTGGGAATATTTGATAGCCGACCGTTCTCAGAAGTAACATTTAATCTACGGCAGTTAATTTTGCATGTGACCGCAATAAATGCCTTTGATTAATAACATTCTGGCGAAACAAATGTAATGGTCGTAGCGCTCAGTGATCAAAGAACTATTGTAAATCATACTGAAACAATGCACGACATAAAGCTCATTGATTAAGCGTATTAAACTAAATATAGAAAATCTCCTATGGGCATCCATTAAAGAGCGTGAATGTACAAATTGATTGCGTTGAGCGCAAATATAATGTACAAAAATGTCATTCATTATTATGTAAGTGTGAAAGTAGGTATATAGTTAAAAATAGATATAAAATTGTGAACATGTTTTAATTAAGTTCGAAAACTTACGTCAGACAATAATCATGCGATGGAACGTGGCCAAATCTTCGCTGGCCCTACGCACATAAATGTGTTGTTTTTTTTTTATTAAACAAATCGAAAAAGGCAGAACTCAGGCGTGTAAACTGAGCGCATCCAAGATAGACAGATACTTTTATAGAGATAACTGTGTAGTAAATCCTCATATCGTTACTAAATCTAATAAGATGTCTATTCATTGACTTAGATTGAAGAAATATCGAATTCGTAAGTTACAAGTAAGATATTTAAGTTGAAAAGTATAAAGTTTGAATCTTAAACGTTTCAGAAAGACAATTTAAAAGCAATTAGCTAGAAGCTGTATATTCGTTAGAAGAATTATATTCGTAGATCAGAGAATGCGTGGACGTGTTTTGACACTATAGACCAAATGATTAATGAGACAAACGCTAATCGAGATTTTATTTATAAACTGCGGTAGGAGAGGACGTTTGTTGACATCAAAATAGGCCACTGGGTCTATTTGAACATGACAATTTTATAGAAAACACTTGGAGTCTATTCACTGTTTACAGTTTTAAATTACGTGCGAGACGAAATTATCATATCTGCCATTAGAAGTCCACTGTTGGACATAGGCCTCTCCAAGAAAGGGAGATTGTTGCCCGTAATTGCCGCGCTGGGCAAGCTTGTTGGCAGTTGCAGAGCGTAGCTTTCGCGTAGGTGATGCTGTGCCCTGTACATTGCTACATTGTTTCAGATGGACATGCCGCCATCGCTCGGATCCGGTACCTCAGTCGCCTCTCACAACACCTGGTACAGGGGGTGGTACTATGCTACTCAGTACGAAACAGCATATTCTGGATTATTAATACCTTTTCTGCGTTGTTTAATTCAATATGAAACTAAATAACAATGGCCAATTGCCAAGCTACAAACGATGTTTTGGATAGTTTTAACGCTATATAATTTTTTTTTAACGTCGGTAATCTCAAAAGGTCTATATCCAGCAGATGAGATTCTACTGCTGAAAACAATGTTATCCAAATAAATAATTTAAAATTATAAGTAAAATGCCTTGACCGAAATTCTTTGAAATCAATATGGTTTAATACGAAATCCCAAAATTAAAAGATAAAGTAATTCAATTAAAAGGTTGTATTGAGTTTCACAAATGTACATTATAAAAGTTTGGAGCAAGACGCGTGACCTCCGCCTTATTATCCAATATCTCTAGATTTAGATTATTACAACATTAGTTCGATTTAGTTTTTAGTTTATAAACTCGTTTGTTGTTATGTTAAATATTTGATCTTGGTTTTGTTATAGATTTGACTTTCCATAACAGTCATGTTATACACAGTCCGAAAGGCATTTTGGGATTGTATGTAAACATAATTTGAATTACAAACAGTTTTAAATATTTGCAGTTTGGATTATTTGATATTTGTACACAGTTAACAATGTCGCAAAAATAATGAATTGTTTCACCAATACAATATCACTAACTGATAATAATTATATAGATTCCACAAACTTCTCACCATTCTTGCTTCTTTGGGTCTTAAAATAACTATGATGAAAGTACTTGGAGTTAAATTTTTCATATGGCAAATTCAGCGAGATATGGTAACCGGCAGTCATAAATGGATTTATGAAATACAACTCTTAAAGGGGTGAAACGGGGGTGAAAATGTAGTATAAATCTTTGCTGTTTCTAAAGTTAGTTAAATAAAATTCAATCTCAATGTTCTTGATTAGAAGTCAAGAAAACGTGTAAAACTATTTTTTAAATCATCGCTCAAAGTGGTAAAATAGGGGTGAAATGTTATCATGAAAATTCTAGAACTTAAGCCTTAATAATATATATTAGTGTGAATTCTTGAATTGTGTATTGTATTGTGTACAAGACGGATCTTGTAAAACAGCGATATCTAGACAGATCACAAACAAAAGGGCGCGAGCTGTCACACGATGTTGCAACCACATTCCGCACAGTGGGCGGCAGTTATTCAGATGCGGGCAGCGATTCATTTATCAGCCGATCTCACCGTGACAATTACGCAATTATTTTAATTGAGTGCCACATTTCCTGTCGCATTGCGGCCCGACTCCTTGCCATTGGCTCAGGCACATTCGTGATATAAATTGTATGCCTGTCAAGAAACAATTATGGGAAAAAACCACCGATTAAACCTATAACAGTCACAAAAAGAAATGGTAAAAAAAATATCAACGTGAGCGCACAATTTCTCATGGTGGTTCACTGAAACACGAAGTATCGGTCAGACGATGAATTAAATAAAATATTAGGTATGAAATTTCTACAAGAAATTTTAAACCTATTATTGTACCTCCGTACCAAGTGTTGTAAAAGGCAACTAAGGTACCAGAACCGACAGATGGCGGTATATCATTTCAAAAGCACAGGGCGGGGATGGACAGCAGCATCCACCCATCAATTATGGGCTAAATTCCCCCTTTCTTGGGAAGGTCTATGTCCAGCAGTCGATTTTCAATGGCTGGTATGATATGATCATGATGATATGATGTTTAAAATTTCATATTAATTTATGAGAAATAATATCAAATAGAAAGCACGGTTTATAGGAATTGAGGGCCCGGTTTATCCACAATCTGCTCCCGGTGTTTGATGTCAACTTAGAGTTAAGTACCATGACCGCATTGGGCTGTGTTTGTACCTACTATTTGCTCTTTACGCTCGTTATATAAATGAATGAATAAATGAGCAATCGGTTCAAATAGACGAGAAGAAAGTTATTTGATACGGAAATCTTGTGGAGTACAAAATCAAAGAAATTCTCATTTTGTGTTTTTTAATGATACTAAATTGAACAACAAGCATACTGTATGCGAAATAAGCGTCATAATATTAACCATAGAAAGTTTACTGCTCGACATAGGCTTCCCAAGAAAGGAGGTTCTTTGCAGGCGTGACATAGTACGAGTAAACCTCTCTTTCCCCTTAAAACCAGAACACAGCAATGCGAACACTGCTGTTTGGCAAGTGAGGTACTAATGCATGAGGTCTACCTCTAGTATAAATAAAGGTATATCTTTATACACATATGTGTATAAATAAACGCATAATAGTAGGCGAATTGGATGAATATTAAAACATTTATTGTTAATCGCGTGAATCAACCTAATAACACAACAATAAAAAAGTAGCCGCCATTGCAAGCCACGCCTGAACTTTAAAAATAGCAGTAGTTTCACAATGTTTCTGGTGGCTGCACGCTATTCACATTAAAATATAGAAGGAGAAACATTAGCATAGGGCGGCGAGGTTGCAATTACTATGAAATAAGCAATAAATGATTAGTAGAAATGGATGCGGGGCGCGCAGGCACCGCGTGACGTCGAGCGCCGCTTCCGCGAAGCGCCATCTAGCGATCGCAAATTGCACACCGATCCACGCCATCACGATCAATATCGACGTCGAGTCTGATTGGGAAAATATCGATAATGGCTGCAGTTCTTAGAACTGGAAACGGTTTAACTTATTAAAGGCTCTGTGTGCGCTGGCTGTCGAGTTCTTGGAAAAAATATACAATCATTTCTCTCGGCAATTCTGCAGAGCTGCAAGTGGGATACCAGCAGAGAAGAATAGTACCTTTCTCTATACCAGGTTTCGTTGGAGGCGATTGAGGTACCGGATCCGACAGATGGCGGCTTATATCCGAAACAGCGCAGCTTAAATGTATACTGTAAATAAAGTGCGGGCCCGATGGCGCAGATGGTAGTGACCCTACCTGTACGCTGAGGGTCGTGGGTTCGATTCCCATCCAGAGCAAATATCTATATAATAATATTTGTGTCTGTTATGTGTTAAAAATGTAAGGATGGGCAACATGTCACGAAGTGGCATTCTGCTATTGCCACCACGCCTGCCCATCGCGCGGCAATTATGAACAAAAATCCCCCTATCTTAGGGAGGCCTATGTCCAACGGTGGACTTTTATGGCTGACATGATGGTGATGGTGATAAATGGCTTGATGTCAAAGTATTGCGAGTAATAATACCATGAAGCGTATGGCTATATACCATGGCTACATTCCTTTAAACTTGATTTAATAACGTTTGACAACGCGAACGATAGTCGGCCTATCGCAGGGATACATTGTTGCGAATCACTTGCTTTACTCCATATGTGGTTTCCTTATGACTTTTGCGACGGAAACCGGTGTCGACGTTCGGAATAGCCCTTTGTTGTGTTCGTTCTTTCTATAATACGAAAACATTAACTTTACAAGGGACAAAATGCATCTAAAGTTTGTAATATGCCAATATTTTACCTAAACTCTAGGAATAGCGGGAAAATAACTACCATATTTTGTACGATCAATTTTACCTGAGTGTGAGTAACGTAAACAGATTAATTTGAAAAAGGTACAAAGAACAGTTATCAAGGAAAGTTGGGATGTCTGGGCGGCATTTTTTTTTATATTGCTTTATGGTGTGTCCGATGAAAAGACGTTTGTTAGAACACTTTGCGAAACAATGGCGGTGAGAATAAAGGTATTCAATGTATAATTTTAGAGAATCCCGTCATCGAGACCATTTATTATACAGTGAAAAATATAACAAAACCACTTATCGATACATATAAATAAAATTGGAGTGTCTATTTGAAATATTAAGATAACCGCTTTCTACTACATGCTTATGACAGTACGTACGGTAGAGATACCTAACTTTTTTTTTCAATTTTTGTCTGATCGTCTGTCTGTTTATTCTGGCTAATCTCTGCGACGACTGGACTGATTTGGACGGGACTTTTACTGTCAGATAGTTTATGTAATAAAAAGTAACTTAGGCTGTATTACATCACGCTAGGACTTAAAGGAGCGGAGTATTAATAAAAAATGTGACAGAAACGGGTGAACAATTTTCGTTGTTTGCGCCGCGAAGTAGTTTGTAGTTCGAAAGAAAATATGCTGCCCACAGCCATCGTACACGCCACAGAATAAAATCGCGGGCACAGCTAGTTTAAAATATGATGTTAGTGTCACAATAGGCTATTCTCCAATTTCTTCATTTTTTTTTTAAATGTTCGTATATATCTGATAATTCATTATAATTTTTATTTCAGCAAAATATGACCGATTTATGCCGAAAAAAAAATATTAAAAATTTGTCGTAAAATATACGCGCCAAAACACCATCCGCCATTTTGGTGACGTCAATAGTACTAAAATATTGTAACCTCAAATTGACATTTGTCATTGACACGATATTGAGTTTGTCGGCTTTGTTGAGTTGTTTTTATTTATATAAAAAGATGAGTTTCTATAACCCGTATCGTTGGTGTGTTGCGTTAAATTGTAAGAATTCGACATTGAAGACTCCAGAAAAGTTATTTATTACTATTCCGAACGATGTTTCTGTGAGATATGTTTGGTTAGAACTCGCGGGACAAGATCCTACAAAATACTCTGAAAAATCTCATTTATATATTTGTGAGGATCATTTCGATGTAAGTACATTTTAAAACAAAATGATCAAGTTTTTTATTATGAATTTTGTAAGTATTTATCACTATATAACAGGGACATTGAGTTATTATATTATTATTATTATTGAGTCATTGAATTACACCTATGAATCACACAAATGATATTGTTGTGATAAAGTAATAGAAAGATTTACTTACATAGCTGTTTTTATATTTCTGCATTCGGCAGAAAAGAAATCTGTATTACACGCAAAGAAGTTTGTAATCATTACCGCATCTATCTTCGGTAAATTAGTACTTTCGGCTTTTACAAATCCGACGTCCATGTTTAATTATGCAAAAGTAGCGTAATAAAATACAAAATCTCTAAAATAAAAGGAATTATACACAAAAAAAGTAAAAAATTAAGGAACACAGTCAGTTGTTTACATTTAGATATTTTAGTGCTTGTGACGTCATTCTGGAAAAAAACATGGTGGACGGTGTTTTCGGTCACGTGACTTACAGATAATAAAACTCGGATTTTAATTTTGAAATATAAAATTAATCTTAGGTTTTTATGGAATAACGACATTTTTTTTCAATTCCTCACGTTATTATTTATTCAAGTAACATAATGTTATATTTTTTTGTTGATAGATGAAAATAGCCTATTAGACGACATATTGAAAATTTAATTTTACAATACAAGATAACAGCGAAGTTTGCTAACAATTGTGGATAAAATATAGTGCTGGACCTTCTTTCAATCTACCCGTATGTTGGCCCACACCAAAACAAACACGATAAAACATTCCAATCTATCGATAGGACATTGCTGAATCGTGACTCAGGGAAACGACAAATTTATCGACATTTTCGACATGTTCCTATCAAGTACTGTCTCCGGCAATTCAGGTAGACGGAATGATGAAACATGCCCGAGACATCAAAAAAATAATTTCAAAGCAATTAACTGAAGTAAAGTCTCGGTGGCGTCAGGCAGATTACAAAGGACTTATCACTTTTTTGTCCAAACTGTCCGAGCGCTGGACCATTGACTGCCTTTGGCTTAGGGGTGTAAAACACATTTTTAAATGTTTCGATGTTTGTAGTAGGTGGCCAAGTATTTGTTGATGTTAGATAACATATTGTCCATCTTTAGTAGACCTCCAATAAAGTTGCCGGCGATTTGCCTTTTAACGCTATAAAATAATTTGACATGAGGACGAGACGCATTGTTAGCACGCGACAAAAAGTGGGATTTTACAAAAGGTAAAAATAAAATGGCGCTCATGGTTCATTCAACTTGCGATTATAACTGTTTATTAAGAACTTTTAATGCATACATCGGGATATATTTACTGATTTAAGCAGTATATTGAATTCTTGCAAAAAAGATTCTTAATGAAAATATATCTGAAATAGTTTAATTACGGATAACTATGCTACTTTAATTGTAACATATTTTATCGAAATGTCCGATATATTCTGAATTTAATAAATTAATATGTAAACAGTTGTGATAGTTAAAACAATTTAAAACCTGAAATTTGCTGCATGGTTTTCACTGCAATTAGTACCAACATCTTGACCAGCCTAAGCTTTAAATACTTCTTAATAAAATTCCTTCACACGTCGAATTTTAAAATTAACCATTCTGATGAACTAGGCGAAACGCCAATCAAATCTGGACCTTATGACGTCGTAATAGAGGCAGCGACAAGTGTCACAATAGAATTGCATAGCAGATGTCACACGACAAAGTAACCCGTACGTGCTCACTGCGTAAACATAGTAACGCGTGGGGCCGACTTGACGCCACGCAACAATAGCTACTGGCAATTTGCGATCGGCCCGTGTAATACCGACCGCAATTATAAAGAATAAGTTATTTTCCTTTTTATTTAAGTATAAAAATATAAAATGGCGCTGGACTCTTTTAGTTTTAATACACTTTTATAGCTGCAATGTGTTCGGTGACAGCTTTCGAAGAATGACTTAACTAAGTTAATTGATTCTGTGTAACTATAAACTAGTAATTGTTTTTTCCACTGTTTTAGTAACACCCTCGATTAAGATACGGATCTCGTATATCATTGATTGACCACTCATTTGCAAGTTTATAGTTTCCATTTACATTTTTACTAGTCACCATCCAATCAAAAAGATAATTGGAGAATAAACAGAAATGAAGTTTCGTAAAAAAAAAGGACGAAATAAAAATTTATTCGACACCGCGTGAAAATATAATACAACGAATCATAAAAGAGTTATAAGTTTTTGAGTCATCAATATGTGCTAACAGTATTGCGCACCGATACTTCTCAAATCCACACAAAGACTATAGTCTATATCTATACCCTCATAAAAAAGCCTTCGTCAAATAAAAATAATAGTGTCACGCCTGATATTTCCTTAATATTCATATAAGAACAGAGATCTCTCATTGTAACTCGTATCGAATTTACGACAAATATGATTTATGGGCGTGTTTGATGCGGACGGACAGACGGGCTACAATGCCCTCATACAAACCATACAAACTGCCGGCGATCGTGCTTTTAGTATTATAATGCGGTCACACTCCCCCACTCTGGCCAAATATGCTTTTTTATGGTCAACCCTTCTCGGAAACAAACGTACGATTATTATAAATTTGAATATAAAGTCATATATTTTATTTATAAATATACAGATATATTTTGTAGAATCATTCATTGTTATGACTATGAAATCTGTTGCTTCATTCACTCTATCCCATACAATAAAAAAAAAACACTTTTGTAAATTGTTTCCGTCCGTCAAAGTCAACTAACCGCCAAAAATATTATATCGCATTCGCAACCTTAATTAAATCAAAAGGAACGGCATCCGATTACAAAGAGGCGATTAAATTGCACACCCTAAAACTGTGGCGAAATCGATACCTAACATAATCGATTGACCACGCGCTATATCGAATACAATACATTCGGTTTTAATACAAACCTTGGCATATTTTAGGGAATAAAAATACGTATCAAAATAACATAGCTAGAATAAAATTAACTTTTGTGGCACTATAAATCTTCTGAGGATGACATATGGAACATTTTTCCGTAACAGGTAATAACAACTTGATACACCTATATAATTTTTTTGCGCTTACATTTAGTAAATGTTTGAGCAACAGCTTTTTGCATGAACATTTAAAAGCAAAAAAGGCATTGAATGGCGAAAACCTGACCAAGTTACATCTACATCAAAATCTTAAATGTCTCCTAATGCAGAATGACTCCTATTCTTGCATATAATACTTACACTACAGATAATATAAGTATTGTTATTTTTACTGATTCACTATACAAATTCATGTCCATACTTCGTCTATATGGGCTTACATTTTACCTTTTTCCTCTTATAAGATAGGAATTCTTATATAAAAATGGTCTCGGTATTTCTGTTTGTCATTGTCTTTCAAACTAATCTGCTGTCTTCATAAACTTGCTGGTGACTAACACACCAAAAAAAATGTCAAATACATTTTCTATAGAGAAATAAGACACAGTATAACGCACCATTAAGCGTACACCACGATAAAACGGATTAAAACGATTCCACAAATAAAATATCTCAGTGACAAATTGACATGGCATACTAATGTAGTCCGGTCGATTTCTAACGTGTGCGAACGCGAAGAGATCTCTTTTATTTCACATGATTTATTCGCGAAATTAATTTACCGAAATGATGAATTGCCGCCCACGATAGCGGGCGGGTTAAAAGGAATACAATTCGGAACAATGTACTCTGATTCCTACGTGGTTTGATATATTTAAACTAAATATTTATCGTTTTCTTTTATTTTAGAATGTGTTTTTGATTCGGTAATTTAAAAGAATCCACCCGCAGCTTTTGCGTCTTTATAAACGTTTATTCTCCCCTAAACCAGTATACATACTTAAAATTACTATTTGAACATAAGTATAAAATTGGATTCGATTAAATACTGCTTTCCCAACATTTTAAGAGTCAAATAAATTTAGTAAGTACATTCAAATATGTTATTATTTATTTAAACAATATGCAATATTGGACGAATAAATTTGGACGCCAAATCACATGTCGAACTTACATGGGAATTTTGATAGAGATGAAATTATAAATCCATTCGTATTCTTCGAACTTTTAGTAAGAGACTGTAAGAAAGTAAAACGCGGTTTATTTAACTTTTTAATCTTATGTCTGACGTTTCGGTTAACTCACAGCAATCTTTTCAAAATTGAGGTCATTCGTAAATCAAATACTATTAGTATTAGTCAAATACTACTAGTATTAGTGAATATTGAATGTAACTTTAAACGCAACTTTTTATTATTAAACCATTCAATACACGAGTTATTTTCATATTTATTTGTAAGCATGCCAATTCTCAAGGGTTAAAAAATGGGAAGTTGTTGTCTACGAGCAAATGTATTTACATAACGCATTTGGTTGATTAAAATTGACGTTATAAACGCATAATCTTCACAAATTAACATACCTGTCACATAATAATGGCCAGGAAAGAGTCGTGTACAAATGCTTAAGCTTTGCAGACATCCCGCAAGCCTTTGGGGCTTTACGAGGGCCCGATTTGTAAAACAATAAACATTAGCATCATAATACTATAATTAAAGAGCTTAAACGGAAAACTGTTCATTAGGAGCTCATAAAAATTTATATCAAACATTTTGTTACAATGCCATACCAGCCACACAATTTTCGACTGTAATATCACTGGATAGAGTCGCAATTTTTTTACTACAACAGCAATATTTAAATGTTCCACTGTATGCAATTTGTAAATAATAAAAACTGTATAAATGATAGAGTTGAACATGAAATGTTTCATCCGAATGTTATTAGAGCAGATATATTTCTTGGGAGATCAAAGGAAAACGCGTTAATATTTTTATTGGGGTCAGAAACAAAGAAGCGTTTAAGACACGATAAAAAAAAATATTTATAGACCTGAGAAAGCTGAGTGAATGGTTTAAAGCTGAGGGTACATAATATTCTACTGAGTTCCAAAAATGTGGTGAAATATATCTAGACATCTAAACTAATTTAACACGTCTAACGATTCATCACTTACATGTTAAAATAGGAGACAAGTAAACACGTATAACTTCATAATACATAAATATGTCTGACAATGAACTCATAAAACCATAGACAATTTTCGGAAATTAATAAAGCATAGACGCATATGTTTATATCAAACATTTTATATTTATTTTCAATTTTCAATAGGCTTATAATCTGTGTCCACGAACAATTCAATAAGTTACATTATAAATTAGTTGAAAAGGGGTTGTCTTTTCTATAAAACTCACATCGGCAGTGAGCACGTAGCCTAATGCAAATTTAATAGAATATAATAGTGGAAGCCGAAGATCCGCAGCCGGCGACAGATTAATCCACGTTACAGCGCCAGATTACCATCGGATATGACCAGTTCTTTGGCAGATTGCATGTGACACCCGATTTGAGATAGTGATGCCGAGACGTTTCTCGATCTTCCATTAAAAATAATGATGAATGAAATTCATCCATGAAATAATGAACTATAGCGATTTTAGTTTTTCATCCATTTAATTAAAAAATCATATATAGAAGCAGAAAGCCATTACCAGTTTATAAATTAAGAAGTGATCTTAAAACAATTTCTAGTCAAACAGAAAAAGCTGAACCATAAAATAAGACAAAGGAATGATTGATCTAAGTTTAAACTATAAAACATCAAGACGACTTACAATTTTAATACACATGTAAATTAGTTTTTGTGAAAAATACGAATCACTTTAGTTTTATAGTTTTCTGTCAGACCACCAGCTATACGAGCGAATAGCAATAAATTTTGATTATTTCATAAGACCATAATTATACGAGACTATAATAACGTATCTAGAAAAATGGGCCGCCAAGAATCTCAAGTAAATAAAAATGTCCACACACGAACGCAACACAGCTGCTATAACTCACACGATTATGATTTAATTTTCACATCACTATTCGACTTGATTAATCCCACTTTTATTTGTATAAGAATCAGCCAGCTGCGAGCCACTTTGATCCCGCTACGCCACTCGACCGCAGAACGTCTCTAGAATTTTTCTAGTCTGTGAAAACACGACGAAAATAATAATCGATCATAATCTCTATGGTATTCTGTTGAAATGAGAAACCTGTTTTTATCAAACTCTTTCGTATGAATGGGCCTTTGTAGAGATGAATTGGGTGGATTTTAATTTAGAAGAATGGTTTGGTCTTTAGTTTATTTGCTTCTATTATTCATTAACAAATTTTCATAAATTAATGTAAACATAAGGTTTCTTATTTTGTATATTTGTTGCAATTTATATTGAATATATAAAAAGTCATATTATAAACATATAACTAACATCCAACAGGTAAGCGGAATGGATTTACCTTGAATTGAAGAAATTGCCTTTAATTATACTTCTTCCGTAATAGGTATTAGCAGTGATACCAATTAGATCTTTTGAAATTCACTTTAATATTTTAATTTCATAATTCTTCGAGAGATTAAAATTATTTCAAGTTAAGTTAAAATTATTTTTATAATGTCCTCTCTTATTCAAACGAGCGAAGTAATTCAAAATTCCTACTATCACCCCGTTGACGGGGGTCTCCGTGACTGGCATCCGTGCAATATTGGAGCAAGATGACCAACACTATTCCGCTCCACTATATCGAATACCAGCACTTAATATTACTGGTAATAGTGACACTTAGGATCACATCACTTACATAGTAATAATAGAAATAAGAGAAATACGGCGTAAGTTAATAATATCGGTAGCAATTTTAACCTAATAGATTTGTCGCCAGTAATAAAAAGGCTTTCGGCTTTTTTGAATTTGAAATTGATTGTGTCTGTTGTCGGACGTCTAGCGGTGAACAAAGGCCTTCTCGAGTCATTTATGGTTATTTTGTTCATATTGTCACACTGGAGAGGCGTGGTAGCGATCGCGACGGGGATGCAGTTAACGATCCCCGTTGCTTTTGAAACATGCAGTTTCCCATAGATATACCACTATCTATCATTTCGAGTATGTACCTCACCTCCACGTGGTTTATTTAACTTATTACATTTTTTATTTAACGTTTCAATTGCGATTTAAAGCCGTTAAAAGAGTAATTTTATTATGAATAGTGAATATGTTAGAAAATATTATATCTAAGCACTTTTCAAACAAAAGAGTTGCGCAAAAAGACTACAGTAAAATAGGCAAGCCACGTAATACCGCCATCATCGCAGCTGGTGCGTTCAATTAATCTAATTATTTCCAATAATAAAAACAACGTCGCGTATCGCTAAGTGTCACACCCCGCGGACGTCGGGCTCTATCAATCTTCCCCCCAATAGAACTGTTCATCAATCTTGGCTATTTAAAGCGGGAACGAATGTGACAGGTCGATGTTGAGTACATCCCTTGTAAACTTAAGGTTGTGAGCAACTAACAACGCGCCACGGTTTCGCCCGCGTAGTTTTTCCCGTGAGAATATGAGGAAAATCGAATAATGGTATATGAGGTTTTAGAGAATCTAACTTATTATGTGAAGGTGAGAATATTTAAATCGTGTCCCACTTAGGTATATAAATTTCTTTAAAAATATGTTTTTTTTAATTAAGTTATCTATAGGTATTTATTATATATATGGTGGTGGCCGTGAGGCACCGGCAGAGTAGAATAGTACCTCCCACGGCACCAAATGTCGTAAGAGGCGACTAAGGTACCAGAAACGACAGGGCAGGGACGGGCAGCAGAATTCCCGTCGCGTAAGCTGCGCTCTGCGATTGCCAACACGCTTGCCCAGCGCAGCAATTATGGACAAAAAATCTCCTTTCTTGGAGAAGCCTACGATCTGCAGTGGACTTTCAATAGCTGGTATAATGATGATGATAAAATTAACCTAATATTTGATACACCTAAAGTTAAATGCGAGTACCTACTGACAATTAATTAGCTACCGTGTATTTGCTCTTAATGCAATACAGGTCACCACTCAGATGGCGAAATAATTACTTGGCCCATTACAAGCCGATTAAACATTCTGAACGCAATCCTGACGACCCCGCCCATAATATCGAATATTTTCTAATCAATCAACTTTACATGATCACTCGCTTGCGCTAAGACAGACAAAAACAAATGAGCTACGGAACAAAAATCGAATTAACCACCGACGGGCTTAAGACACCAATTAAACCTCTAACAAAAGCTATCTTCAATGAGACGGGGAAAAAATTTGATAGATCAACTCTTTAACCAAATCTATCATCACCACACAAAATCACAAATTGCAACCTTATTTTTATTTTACATAAGCATCAATTTCCAATGAACGTCCGTCGTTGTAACTTGAGAAGACTGTTGGCACAACATCTTATATCGATTAAACATATAATTAATCACGGGAAATGATTCCGAATGAGATGTTATTAGTTATACCACTCTCTATTAACAAGTGAAACAATAGCTTCGACTATACATGCCGATGTTTACTTAAACCAAATATTAAGAACAGAAGACGTTAGTTACGTATATATATTATAATACACCTAATAAACTAAGACTAATTATTATTTATATTTATTACCTTTTAAATAATGCATTGAAATCTCTATAATAAAAAAAAACCTCTCTATGCTTCATTCCCATAAATTATAGCACTTGTGTTACGGAGACCAGGCAATCGAGGAATCACAAATATTCTATTTAATTATATATATATATGTATGTATGTGTTTATATATTTAACACCAAGACACAGAACAAACACAAATATAATATAAATATTTGTTCTTAGTGGGAGTCGAACACACGACCCTTGGCGCACAAAATATATATATATATATATATATATATATATATATATATATATATATATATATATATATAATTTATATCTACGTCATCCACAAGTATCTAAATAAAGTTACTCATTCAAAGAGCAGCCTGTAGCAGCCAGGAGCGCCGAAGGTCGATCAATCAGCTGCTAACGAGCTGGTCACGTGGTAACAGGCCTATCCATCCCCTCCCCCGCACACACCACCTCATTTACAAGCTCACCGGCTATTACACTCTAAACGACCCTCTTTTGTTTTCTATTTGTCATTTTAATCCTCATTAATTAAAAAGATATCATCGTTGTAATTTGAAGTTTATCAACGAACAACAATCAATGATACCTGACACTATTTATGAGACACATCGAATTGCAGCCGAATCAAACGCGCCAATAATTCAAAATGCAATCGAATAGTTTACGATCGCAACAGATCAAATCATACCGGCAAAAAGCTAATCGATTCTGGAACACCCACCAAGCTAGGTATACGATTTGATCAACATTTACATAATCGTTTGTCGCTGGCATTAAATTAAAGCACAGATTAAACGCTCGGCCCATAAAAAGTAAAAAACTACTACTTATTTTTTAATTTCTTTTTTTTTAATGCAGACGAAGACAGACTGCAGAGAAGGCGCGGGGCGTGGCGGGCTAACTTTCATTACTCATGAGCAATAATAAATGATAAAACATTATTAATACGAAGAGATCAGTCCGAGTGATGTCCGTTCACATATGCGAGATTAACCCGACTCGAATAAATTAATACTACTAATTAAAAGTTTTATGTTTGCCCCTCCGGCGTTGTGTAAAATTATCTTGTTGATAGCGTCTGTTTATAAAAGCCATTTGTGACTTTGAAACTAACTTTGAATATCATTTATTCGATCTGTCACTTATCAATAGTGAGTGAAAGTATATTAATTATCTTAAACGGACGAATTTCAATTAAGTTTGGTCGATTACTAATCAAATTAAAAAGCTCAGTCAAAAGCGTTTCAATGACGTTATCAACACTGAATATTAAATCAAAATAACGATTAGTTTTCGCTGTTATCTGTATTCCGCGTAATAACGACCAGAAGTTTATTGGGCACGTTCCGATGTGATAAATTGAATAATGATTTATTCCGAACGAGATAAGCAGCTCGTTCCGATCGCCAAGTACGATACTCTCAACGTATAGGTGGATACATGTTACAACGTAACGTAACAGACGCTAAAAAGAAATTATTACATTGTTTAGGCTCAGATGAGTTATTTAAACGTATGTACTGACTTGATGCTGAGCCAATAGTATCTTTAGAAAACAATTTTATAAATAACTACTCTAGTCATGAATAAAAACTAGTTAAGTCTTAAATAAAAATACTCCTAAACTTCTTGCCAAACTAAATCCTTTATACCATATATGTACACATTTTATCGACTATTAATCTACCTAACCCTATTTATCAAAAAAGGAAAATTTTTTGATAAATAGGGTTAGGTAGATTAAATTAAATTGAGTCCAAATAAAGTTGATATTTTTTAAACAGCTAACGTTTTGTGTGGTCTCACTTATTTCTAATTTAGATACGATTACACACTAATAGCAACATTTCCTTGAGCATCTAAAGTCTTAAAGAAACCTTAAGCTATGTCAAATTGTAATGACCCGTCAGATAGCATCTGTGATGTCAAAACATCTACTGGCTTTACATTACGTTTACACCTGGCAAATGCATCTGCCTAATTGAATATTACGTATTTTACTATATTTGTAACATTCTGACAAATTGCTAATTTGTATTCTGAAGTATTATAAAACTGAGTATTGATATTAGCAGTATTTCTAGAATAATCGATCGAAAAATAACATTCTATGAACCTAAGATTGTTAAGAACTTCTTCACTATTCTTAAGTCGCCTTAAAATATTAAGTTTGCACTTGTACACACTGCCAAATCTGTCAAAACTTCGCAATCTATATTAATTTATAGAAGTGAGACATTTAGTTTAAAATTGTCTGTTTAGTTTGAATGATTTGGTTAGGTTAATCTGTTGCCCACCGTACAATCGGCTATGCAAAATTATGCGTCAGTGAGAGTCAGTTAAATAAATCAGTCATCCACACAAATGCAAGAGAATAACAAATACAGTTTTTATAACACCATTCAATAAAGATACAGAACAAACACAACAAATTGATGTTCCTAACACATCAAAGTTACCTGATTCCGATTTGTACCGTCCAATTAATAACAAGACTACAACAATAACAATTGATTTGACTAACAACGAGGCGGGCGGATATCAACATGATCTATCTAGCGACAATCATGGCGCCATTTACAACGGAGATCAATTAATGCTGGACAGAGACTGCAGATACGGAAAGGTATGAAACAGAAAGAGCCAACTGGGTAGTTATCAATCACGCGCCTGCGCACGATCTCGACGCTTGAGGCGATCGAGCGATCTCCCGCTTAATTATTTCTATTATTATATTTAAAATATAATGATTATCTGTAATTGTAAGGGCCATATGGCGAATTCCCACACTCGTTTCGAATGTAACAGAGTTTTAGCCTTAATTAATATGAAGAGATAATAAATGAGCAAAAGTGCAGTATGGGTGCCATCAATTATATTATAGAATGCTGGATTCATTTGGTTGCATACCTCGCGCGATACTTGCTCCAAGTAACGATAATTTATTTGTCTACTTTTAAATGTTAATTTGCTACAATAACTTATTAACTATTATTTAGCAATGATAAGTTTAAAAGAAGTGTGGGCAAGAAACAGTTGTCCTTTTCTTTAAAATCAGGAGTCTACAGGCCCTATGATTAATGGAACATATTAATTTCGCGTGCGATGTAGACTATTATAATTTAGTCATTATGTTACTTTTATGGAACTATAATCAGCGAAAGAAAATTCTAGATTAAAATTATAATATCGCTTAATTTGGGTAGCATATATATCACACCTATCTAGAAGGATATGAAAGAAATTAAAGATATTAAATGATAGTAGACAATTCTTTTAAATATAACTTTTAGAAGATACCTAAGGCACATCATTTAATCTTTGAACTCTTAAGTCTCATTAATAGTTCATAGCTCTAATATAACATTCGGAGGTCGTCAATCATTCGCGATCTTATCACAGAACTACTCAATATAAAATCGTTCATACAGTCAATGACTGATTTAAGTACCATCTGATTTGTATCAATACCAAAGTTACTTGAGCTCCCATCTCATACCATATTTTAGCGGTTCAAATCCTGACTGAACTGGTTATATGTATCATTCCGATCGTCGATCGTGAATGAAGCATTTGGTCGTGATAAATTACATGAAGTATCAATCTGTACAGGGAATTAATCAAAACATGTTCAATAAACTAAATTGTGGGAAAACGGACTTACCGCGTCTCTGCATGAAAGTGAACAAATCATCGAGGAACTCCTTTCTCTGAGGATCATCACTGATCTCGTAGAGCTGCAACAAAGAAAAAACATTTAAGTAGAATAAATCTTACATTTTTAAGTTGGATTATAACTCAATCAATTTGGTAAACTAAACCCTTTACAGATATGTATGTAGTATAAAGGACACAAATATATATATTAATCAAGGGACTCCGTTTTTATCTCCTTTTTCTGTCAGACGATCATCGACTACGCCACGAGACATGAAAGGCCTGCCTTTCGAGGTATATCACTTATGCGGTCAAGTTTCGAAATAACTCTTATCTAAGCCGAATAGCCGTGAGATACCGACTCTTACGGTACCTATTAAGGTGTCTTAAGAGGCGTCTAAGGTAAGGAACCGACTGATGGCGGTATATTGATCCGAAACAGCGCAGCTTAAATACTATAGGGTGATAATGGGCAGCAACATCCTCGACGCGAAATTGCGCTGATACGGTAGCCAACACGCCTGCCCAGCGCGGCAATCATAAGCACAAATCTTCGTTCGTTGTAGAGGCCTATCCAATAATGAACTTTCTATGGCTGATATAATGATAAAAATGAGCTAATTTATTGTCTATTCCTATAATAACTTGCAAAATTTGTAAACGCACTATTTCCATTAGGTCAGGATTCACATATTATCGTCACGAAACATTATTCAAGGTGAGTCCCGATATACGCACAAGGTGAACGACTCCTGAAGAAATTATTATACGTTTGAGAAATAATTAAGAAATTAGCATTCACTAGGAAACGTTCTAAATGGAGTAACGGAACGCTATGTCCATGTGTGCCCGCATATCCGGAAAGAAACATAGAAATTGCATTACAATTTAAGTGCATATAAAATTTCTAAAGCTTGTCACGGTTTCATACTTAGCTGGCAATAGAGATCAACGGATAGCAGACAATTTCTCATGGAAACATGACAAATGTTTCGAAAACATTAACTGTGTTATTGATTTTCATAATTATGCAAAAGTGTCAACTAAATATTTAGTAAAAGCGTATCCAATGAGCAGTAATCGTGTTCACGCATACAATGTAATGCGAAACCAATCGTTAAAAGCAAATACTATAGTTAATTATTACATGCACCAAGATTCTAGACTCTTAGAAGTTTGTGTGTCAATTCGGCGAGATCATGACCCCATACGATCCATGACATTATGAAGCATAAGTTTTTTATGGTTGTCATATTAACAAAACGTTATATCAAAACAATTGTCAGTGTCTGTATTTAATATTCATAGCATTTGACGGGGCCGATGGCGCAGATGGTAGAGATACTATCTTGTGCGCCAGGGGTCGTGGGTTCGATTCCCACCCAGAGCAAATATTTATATGATGATATTTGTGTTTGTTCTGTATCTGGGTGTTAAATATATGTATTGGGTGTTAATTATATGTAAATATGTATATAAGTAGTATATTTTTGCTTCCTCTGTTGTCTGGTGTCCGTAACACAAGTGCTTTAAGCGACTTACAACGAAGTCAGGTCAATGTATGAGATGTTGTGGTTATTTATTATTATTATAATTGAAAGGCAAACTGTTTAATACCTGAAAGAATGATACGTTACGACACGTAAGAGTCTAAAGGATATTTTAATAAGAAAACTATCCGTTAATTCGTAATGTATGTGACATTACAAATTTCACAGAATCAAAAAAATATATCTAACGTTAACAGATAAACGATGGTTTGACAAATACGGACTTGATAGCACGGTAATTGATATAATGAGAACCAAGTGGAATTACTTCCACGGGCGGTCACCATAGTCATCTATTTGTTGTACCAAACAAAAATAATAATTGAAAAGTGGAAATGTTTAAGCAAATGAAGCTATTCCTCGAGCGTTGGTAGCAGGCATTATCATTAATGGCGCTGCCGAGCAGCGGCGCGGCGGGCACGGTGTCATTGCTAATAATCACCGATATCCGGTAGCTTGCGATAGCAATACATACTAAGCCCGACACGCTATACTTGCTGGGGCTTTATTTATTTATATATTTGACAATAGCCATAAGACAGCTTGTACTTAATACTAAGAAAAACCGTGAGGTACCAGCAGAGTCATAACTCTCCCTGTACCAGGTGTCCTAAAAGGTGACCGAGATACTAGAACCGGCAGATGGCGGTGTATCAATCCGGAACAGTGTAGCTCAAATGCACTGGACTGGGGTGGGCAACAGCATACCCGTCGCAACAACTGCGCTCTGCGATTGCCAATACACTCGCCGCGAAATACCCCCTTTCTTGTCATGGTCCTCTATTTCCAGCAGTGGAATTACAAGGGCAGATATGTATAGAATAAGAATAAAAAAATTATAACTATAGGGTCTAGTCTTTAACGATCGACCTTCAACTGTAATTGATTTTTTTAAATGTGAGATTGTATAAACTGTGGCGTTTTCGTTGATCAACACGGAGTATAGAAATTTTGACATATATACCAAAGCCCATTGCTAAATTTGTGGACAGTTACCACCTACTCACTTTTTTCCAAAAAGGCTAGCCGCACAAAGCCGCTCAATATTTGTAGTTGCATTTGACACAGTAGAATCGGAACGCAAGTATTAGACAACCCAGATAAAAAAGAAGGTAAAATAAGAATCGAGTTCACATCTGCCGCTTCCCGTACATCTCGCTTATTAACATAGTTGATTAAAACGATTGGATACGAACAACAATAAATATTTGGTTTTAATGTGGTTTCTTCGGACAACTTTTACAGTATTTCATTAAAGGTTAATAAGAAAACTAAATATTAATTGGCAAAACTTAAAATTACTTAAATCTGTTTGTAATCGCAACATACACATACATTATCGCACAAGCGGAACTATAAAAAATTGACGTAAATCTTATAAAATGTTATTATTACAAAATTCTGTTTAATTAAAATACTATGTAGCTCAGTAATATAAATATATTAAAAATATTCCTTTATTGAAGTTATTTTTATCGGCCTGGTGGGCGGGGGGCGTTTCTAAACGTTCAATTTGCAACAATGTCTTTGTTTTTAATAACTAGGTATTTTCTGAGGCATTTAATAACAATGTAAATTGTAATAATATGCTATGCTTGATTGTACACCAATCATTCCGGGTTTTGTTTTATATTTGCGACGTTTTTCAAATTGTTGTTTTGCTTGTTTTCTGTCTTATTTATAAATGTTATCTTGAAAATATATAAAACGATTGTGGTATGTTGTAGAATTTAGTTAATTAAAAATATATATTTAAATCAGAATTGGTCGATAAAAAAAAAGTAAATATCATCTTTTTGTACTCTTCAGAGACTTCAGGGAAAATACTTTTTTACTTTATTTTTATTGGTGTTGAATTAAGCATGTGTACCATTAAGCTGATTTATTGATCGACTAAACATTATTGTAGGTTCTATTTGCTCGGAGCTGTGACCTGAACCTGAGAGAATGTAAGCGCCGCTTCATTAGTTATTTCATGGTAAAGTTATTTGTACAAACATACAAAGTGTGCTGAAGATTTAAAAATTTTAAGCGAGCTATTTACGTGGTGTGATTAAATTATTCATGACCGACAAAGAATCTTAATTTCTGTAGTAACTTGTTTTGCTGTAGCAGCAAGCTTCTTAAGTTTAATGAAAAATTTTTACGCCTTGTGACTGTATCAGCAAATCTCACAACATCTCATACATGGACCTGGCTTGTAATACGTATATAAGACAACAAAGGTATCACAAATATTTTTCATACAAGTATTTGTCCTGAGCGGGGGATCGAACCCACGACCATTAGCGCAAGAAATAGGACCGCTGCCGCCAAGGCGCCATCAAGCCTGTCACTATACAGCTGCGTCTTGAATGTGAGTCGATAAGTTTAATATTTTTTCTTATTGTAACATCCTCGAGGGACCAACTATGTGTCGTTCGTAACGGATTCACACTCTGACCCATAGTTCAAACAGGGTCAGTCCGTTAAACAGGCATAATCATGAAACTGTCCAAGCAAGAGCCCAACAAGGCGCCTCACCGCGCCATACAAGCGATCAAACACCACGCTATTTGCATTGACGGAACAATTACATCGAGGCACTTAGCGCTACGCCGAACTGACCACGGTGAGACAACGAAATCCCATTTGACACTTCCTGTTTCCGTCTAATATATTTGTACGCAGCTCATTAAATAGCTTTGTTATGCACGTATTCGGGTCAGGGCGTGCGAAATGACATCACTTGCATTATTTAAAGAAGAAAGCACTCGGTGTTCTAACATTTCAACTCCAATGACGGTGCCATTAACATGAGGTGTCATTCATTTTGCCGGCTGCGATTGCGTAGCAAAGATCTCGGCGTTAAATACTTGTAAAGCGCTCGGTTTCCCTTTTTTGCGGGCATGCTATCAACACTGCTATTAAATACTTAAATACTGAATAAATTTCATAGCACTATTCCACCCAACGTGGACTTTGCGTTAAATCGCATCCCGATGTAACTCTCTAAAGATTAAAAGTAGGACAGGTCCTCTGGCCTAGGAGATTAGTCGTGAAATGGATTTATAAACAATCATACAATAGCATGGATAAACTATACACTACCCGTATCTGGCAGGCTCGATGGCGCAGATGGCAGTACTCTTAAGCTCGTGGGTTCGATCCCCACTCATGATGAATATTATATATGATGATATTTGTATTTGTCCTGTGTCTGGATATTCGTTACACAAGTGCTTTAAGCGACTCATCTCGAAATCAGGTCAATATATGAGATTTATGTAGTGTGAATTATAATTAATTTATTTATATCTTAAACACACACAAAGTTAGTTTAAGCAAAGTTCCTACAAGAAGTTTTAACCCTAACGCGACACACGTTAAAACAAATGGTACGCGTTAATAATCGTCCCGCGCTTTTTTGTTAAGCGGCGTTAATCGAAAACGTTCGGGTGATTAATCGAGGGGGGCGAGTCGGGTGAGCCGACAGTGACGATCGCGAAGATTGATGTGCCCGGGATCCCTGCCCGCTATTAGGAGTCAAGCGGGAACGGCCAGTTATGATATGCCCATTGACACCGCGCGCGTAAAGATGCGCTTCCATACGTATTACTTTACCTGGTCAGGTTTTGTCAGCTTCTAGTCAGTTTTTCAGCTGAACACAAAAGCGTACGAATTCATGTGCATTTAATTCCCTAGTTATGCCGCCATTTGTATATCTTGAAAAAATAAATTGAACCAAAGTTTCAAATCTAGCTCTAATTTAAGGAGACATTTAATTAAACAACCAGTTTTAATTTATTATTTAACATAATATTAAACTAATTGTAAATAACGTGAATTGTGCAACTGATTATTATTAATCCGAATAAAGAGAAAAGAAATAACAGTGGATTGATCAATATAAAAAATATGATCGTAAAAATCATTTAAATATTCGTTTTTTGCGTTTAGAATTTTATTTTGGTATGTATTTGTTACTTTTATTATTATTAGATCATATTTTTAGAATTTTCCAAGTCCCTCTAACGTCTTCGCAGCTTCATACTTCAGTGAATGCTGAGCCTAATTAATCAACTCGGGTATTAAGTCAAGGTTAATATTTCTATCTATACGCAATAACTTTCACAAACCTATTTGCATGTTTTTTATTACACAAAAGATCCAATAATTAGAAGGATCTTAAACCCAACGTTCAAATTACTTAAGTCAGATTCATCATTATTTGTCCATCAAACCTTTTAATTATTTTCATTATTAAATGTATTTGTAAGAAAATATTTTTTATATGAATTAATATTAGTCAGTCACCATACGGTCCCTGCACGAGAGCCAATCTCCCACCATACCAAATTTGAATCACAAAACGCCGCTAAGCCGAACCAACAATGTCCCCGCCAATTACCGCTATCCCCTTCTGCTCAAATGAATAAATATTGTCAAAATATCGCGCAATAACAACCATGGATAATTCTCACAGAAAATCCGGAACTCTATGGTAACCAACTGGACCATAATGGGTCATTGTTGTTTGCCGATGCGACGGTAACATGTGATTATGATAAGGCAGCGTTAATCTTTAAGTTTTACTATTGAAATGATAATGATGCATTTAAAAAATTGTCTCAGATTTTTGGGAGTTGTGGTCATTAAAAACGATCGTTGGTTATTTTTTTTATTACCACGTCATAAACACTACTAGCGTAACAGCACATTTACAAACAGAACAGTGAGGTTAATTTTATTTTGCGTTTTTAATCATGAGGTATATCTAAGAAACAGTATAATTTAAATAGTAATTAAAAATGTACATTGGATTTTAAAATAGAGAAAAGAATATAACAGTATATTTGCTTTTTATTGTGTCAGAGTTAGATAACAACTCAAAAGGCACCGGTTTCAATCTATCGATCGACTTATAATTTGTTAACAATTGGAATTATATGGAATATACTTTAGTTTATTAAAATGTGCTAATGGTGATATGCATAAATAGCGTATTTCAAATGCAACAGGGCGGGAATGGGCCGCGGCATCCCCGTCTGCGATTACTACCACGCCTACCCGAAAATCTCGAGGAAGCTTATATCCAGCAATGGTTATATATGATAATACAAAGGGTATGTACACACATACACCCTTTACATCGTGTGTTCTCCACATTATTGTTTTACAATACTATGTGTTCACGTTTTATCACAATGTATATTTCATACATTATATTTCGCAATACATCTATGGCCTATCTTGATGTGAACAATGTTACTAGTTAAGTTTATATTTGATTTTACGAGCGCATAGTTCATTTTACGGCTTATAAGCACCGGTGATTGTCATTTGTTGTGATGCCATCAACTGAATTACATGCACACGTAGAATAAGGCTTTATCGATACGACCTTAGCTTCGTAATTGAATTGTAGGATAAATATGTTAATAAATATACGCGTGCCGTGGAAGGTATTCGTTGCAATATTATTTAACGTACATAATATAGTACATGTAGTATCTATATATCAAAAAAAAATTGAGTCAAGTTAAATATGTAAGCTGCGTTGTACGATTCGTAAATCGTATTAACCGTGGAATACAATCACTATTGTATTCGACAGGTACCATTTTGAACGCAGTCTCAGGCAAAAGTTAGTGTAGAAATATTAGTTCCAAGTAATCAATTAGCAAGATGTGCCATGTACCGATAAATCATGAAATATTATACATGGCACCCGTTAAGTATAGCCTAGTTGTAATTACAAAAAGCTTGGCTTAAAACTTGAATATGAAAAACAAATCAAAAGAATATATACCAACGAAATAGCGTGAAGGTTAATTCAGACCGCAGCAGACAAGCGTATTAATACATCACGAACGATATAAATCACGTCAACTCGAACAACCTAAATGGGACAAGGCAGTCGTCTGAAAACTATAATTTTGATTATGGTCATACTTGTGGCCTATTGTAGTGGAAACCTAGATTTGGAGTCGACAATACTCAAGTACATTATACACTTTACTAAAATATATTTCATGGTCATAGTTTTATACAAATCTATTTATTTGTATTTATATATGATACCCAATTTAAATTTGACAGTATGATATTGGAAAAGAGATAGAAGAAAGGGTTTGATATTTTTGGGATTTTTTTATAATTGCAACACTGGCCAGTAGTCAATTTGAGTTACGCTGTTTTGGTTGAACACGCCACTATTGGTCGCTAGTCTCATGTCTTACAAATTACTGAACTACGCTCTCAAAATCCAATTTATATTATACATACATACATTATTTGCAATGTATGTATACATGTATGCATCTAAGTATAGGTAAAGCATATGCTCGTATATAAGGATACTATGATGACTCGGTTTCTATCTCCAACATAATTCCAGGTCCGAAGTGTGGACAAGTGGATTCCGACAGTAATCTACAGTTTAGACAACAGAACATACGTCGAGTCGGACCAAGATACGACACGCCGGTCCAACGCCCCGAGACAAGTTCAAATTGCTAGCAATAATTCAATGCCATAATATACCAGGATAGATCTATAAATAAACCGAGGACCTTAACTGAGCAAAATAGTAACAATATTTATGGAAATACCACAGATTTACACTTATTGAGTTTGTGTTTATTGCAGCGAAATAGATTTAAGATGTAAGTCTATTTCTTTTGTTCGAAGACAAATAATGCAGGCGTATTATTTTTAATAAATTATACTCATAAGATGCATTTTATTACAATTAGAACCGAAAATTTAAAATAGCGAGTGCCTAAAATGTTTTGAGATTCATATTATTTGTAGTAATTAGTACCTATATATGTTTGTACACTATACGTTACCATAATTTTAAGTTTATGAAGGGAATTCAATTGAAATAATAATTAAATTCAATAAAATTACAAACAGAAATGTTAATGAACACATAAAACAAAACTTAATTTTAAATTTACAATATTGCAAATAAAGTAATGCATGAAATGGAATACAGCCATAATTACAAAATGGAGTCGCTAAGCTTGTCTCAGTTTCCCGCCATTTCCAATACATTGTCGCATTTCCATTACTAATGATCATAAAACGAAGCACCGTAATGTCCGTTCGTGTTTTACCTAGGCTTTAGTTTGATAAGTTGGCCTATTTCGCCCCAATCGATAGTACATCGTAACACGTCATTATGACATGGTTTTCCGTCATGAATAAATTGAAGTGTGGCTGATAACGCCATAAAATGAACTATACGCTTGATTGCCACCCCTATGTAAGTTGCAGTTGCTTTTTTATTATCTTTCAGTATACATGCGTCGCATATTATTTTAAGGCAATTTATTAGTCCCTTTGTTTTTTTGTAATATTACTGATATTGATGCGGTTAGCGAAATCCATATAGCTAGATAAATAAAAAGAGGACTTAAGAGCTGCACAAACTACAACTTTGTTTGAGAAAACATTTACTATTATTACACATATATTAGGTCATCCAACCGCCAGGGCACATGGGTACCCATGCTGTTGGCTTAACGGGTTTCAAACAAATTGAGTTATTATTGCGTAAATAGTTATTCAAATAACACGTTGTACGAAAAGTGTATCTATCTGTAGCTGGCAAGTCACTGTTGCCACAAATTTGACGTGGTCACGATTTAGTTTCGCTCACGGTTGAGTAAAAAGCTTACTCAATTTGGAAAACACGTAAACATACGATATTTAATGTTATCTTCAACACTTTTGGATAATAAGTTATTTTAAATCAAAAGGAAAGACTTTGTTTTGTAGCTCGGCAAGTTATATAAATATTAAACTACTTTTTGCCGCTCTAGCGGTAGGTTTTGTTTGACCTTTTTAGTTTTTATTTCGGTTAACTTACAGAAAGCGTTTTCATAATTCAGAATTAAAGGTTAACACTCCTTAGTTAACGAAAAACTTGACATTTTCGATGTCATATGTTATTTTAAAATCGTAACCATTTAAAGAACGTTTTAACCACCATGTTTCCATTTAAAATGATATAAACCTATAAAGTGATTAAATCTAAGTTAATGTATGCTTAAGTGTGAAAAATGAATATGTAAACTTTATTTCGTATTGGAAATAAGAAAGAAAATCATAAGTAATTAAATCCGGCAGCGAGCAGGTGTCACTCGGCCGTCCAATTCACTTACGCAGTACAGTTTCAGCTCATTCGTAATGAGGTGAACAAATCTTGACTCTCTGTGGTACAAGTCACAAGCAAATTCCTGCTATGGCAGATAAATAATACTACGGCATTACAGTGTGACTTTAGGTATATGATATTGTATCCATACGAACTGTTAAACAAGAGTATCTCGGACCTATCAGTATAAAACTTAAAGATTTTCATATTGATGAAGTTAGGGGTCAGTAAGTTCATTAGCTTTATTCATTAGTGACGCTAAATATATATTTTTTAATACTGTCATTTGTTACTTAAATCCAACGATAACGTATTAAACATCAACTACTAGTTCTATTCGTTTGTAATTTATATCAAGTTACAAGTTAATAACTGATAAGTTATCTGAAACACTTGGCTTAAACTTTTTAAAGTACATAAAAAATGCGTTTATATTATGAAAAAATTAGGTGTAGGCTGTGCTTGAATCTCTTCAAAGCCATATTGACATATTACTACTGGTTTACTTTAGCATAAAGTACAGTGGACGGTCTACGAAGCCTCGATAACGCTAAGATCTTAAAATATAATAGAAATAGAATCGAATACATCTCCTGTCTGTTGTACCATACAAAATTTAAATTAAACAAGCGAAGTGGGCAGGGCGTTGTCCGCAGAACAAAGGTCCAATTGATCCAATGTCCAGTGTCGAAACAGAATGTACCTGTTCAGGCTATCGCCTAATGAGCTCTTCGCCCATTAGAGTGAAATGGGTAAGAAACTAAGGAGGCATAGCAACGTTTTCACTGAAGATAAGAAACAGCGAAACTTACTGTTCATATACTCAACTGCGTGTAAGCACTTTGTCGGATCGGTGTCGAAGACTATATAAGCAATTTTACATAAATAGTACATTAAAATTTAAGGTAAATGAGACGAAACAAGAAATCCATACGGAATTCAGCATATATCTTTAATATTTTTTTGTATTCAGTTAAGAAGGATATATATTTTTGCATATTTAATATTTTCCGTTGCTAACCCGGATTAGATATAGATTCCTACAACTGACTCCGTGGTAAGTCGCTGAAAGCACTCCTGTTACGGACGCCAGACAACAGAGGAATCACAAATATACTGTTCAAATACATGTTTATATATACATGTACCATAGCGCAAACAAATTACATGGAGATACCGATCATATAATAATAATCGGAAGTACCATGCCATATAAAGATACTTCATTGAGACAATGTTTGGCCTACGCCAAGCATTCTAGTAGTGTCTCTGAGCCGGTAACGGGTAGCAAGCAACAAACGCCAACAAGTGCTAAACATGTCTCATTCTATGTTGTGTACTCTACAATTAGAATTCTGTCGAAGACCGGACGCTTAAATTGAAAGATCTACAGTTTTCACTATATGATTGATGTACGCATCGGATTTTTAAAACCGAACTCAGCTATGAAAAATATTCTCAGTCATTTATAATCGTAACACTGGCAATAATAATAATATATATTTATTTCTCACCACAAACTTCATAGCGTAATTATAATCAATACGAATTAAGTTTGTGTGAGACTGATTCCTGAACGCTCTGCGATTGCCGACACGTTTGCCCAGCGCTGCAACTATAGCCAAATTCCTCCTTTTTGGGGAGGCCTATATCCAGCAGTGGCTGTATGATGATAATGATGTTACCTGAACTATGTATATCATACCTGTGATACAGATCATTGATAAGGATTTTTAAGTGCTTAGTTTATAGTTCCAAATCTTTTTCTTTTTTACAAATCTAGCTCTAATATAAGCTCTTGATATTAAAGTAACTTTAAGAATATGCCTTTATTTTCGAAAACGATATAAAGTACGATTTCTCATCAACAAAACAACTTGAAATAATAATCACGCGCTTGCAATTACAAATAATCATTTATATAGTAAATGGGTGCCTAATCCGCACATAGTGTCCAGTGTCCAAACTTAATCCGTTAGCGAGTAATGAGCAGCCAGCGGAGTTATTCCGGGCAAGTAATCGTGTAATCGACAAAAACAACGGATTGTGGTCATCACCGGGAGCCCCGGGCTGGGGCGACCCAATGGATGTGGCAAGGGGGGCTCTCATTCGCACTTGTAAATTACAGAATTTCAAAGTTATTATTATTATATTAATGAAAGAGAGCGAATTATTTTTGTATGGAACTTCACAATTTTGTAACCTATCATTAATAAATATACTAACAAGTACCGTGAATTTATCTAAGAAAAGCTTAATCATTTCTAAAAATATGTTCGAAAGCGGTAATAAAATTCATAAAGATTTCTTTCAGCCGTGAGGTACCGACGGTGGCGTGAGGTACCGGCAAAATAGAATAGTACCTCCCACTGCACCAGGTGTCGTAAGAGGCGACTAAGATAGCAGAACCGACAGATGGCGGTATATCCATCGGAAACAGAGTAACTCAAAAACACAGGGCGGGGATGGGCGGCAGCATTTCCGTCGTGATAGCTACTAGATAGAGAGGCTTATGTCCAGCAGTGAACTTTCAATGGCTGGTATGATGATGATGATTTTTTGTTCGACACAAAGTGTTTTTTGTTATAATTTCAGTAATATCTGCTCGCAGTGCCACGATAATCGTGATAAAACTACCCCAAAGAGTTTTAGCCATGATTCAGTGCCACTGTATATAGTTCCAGCATCTCATGATTTATCACAAACATTAGAATTGAATAAACAAAAAAGTAAACTTAAAAGCCAATATTGTTTGTATCTAGCAAAGAATTACGTCAACAGTACTTATTATTTTTAATAGTTACGTAAGCACAATTGTTAAGGCAGCGTGTTAATTGTGAACGTGTTCCCTCGTGTGCAAAAACTGTGTCCAGCCAAAACCACGCTTACCAAATAATTTTAATTATCAACGCAACCACATCCAGCAACTCTACGCCATCATAATATCCACATATCGAGCATAGACAAAGTATACACGATTACACGCCCCTCTTTGATCTCCAATTAGATGAACATTTTGGGGTTCAAATCATCCCCACGCAGGGGATGTATCCCCATACTGAATAAATACTGTAGGTGTTAATGTTTGGCCTTGTGTATCCATTGTGCATCGTGTTCACGCTTGGAGTTCCCTATTATGTGTCGACTGCCTATTGAATGAGTATTAAGTTTTTTTTTTGCTACCGATTTCGAACGCAACCTGCAACCGCTAGTGTATTCATAAAAATAAACAGTTTTCGAGTGTATACTTAACCGGAACCTCTTAAAGTTTACCTAACAAACTATCGTAATCTTACATGATGTATTTATGTGAATTCTTTAAAAGGAAACACGTTGTTATTGACGTCAAATAATTTTCATTGCGCACTTCAAAAGTCACGGCCATATGAAGAGCACAGGGAAAGAACAAGTTATGTCATAAAGCATGGATCAATTTTGTTTGGCATCAATGTCTAGTTTCTTGTCAAAAATGCTTTGTGTATATATAAATCAGTTATGCTATTCTGACCCTTAATACATTTATGGCGTTCCCTGTTTCTTTATTTGTAACGCCTTATATCAAAATAAATTTGTAATATCTTCAAACAATTGAAAAACGAAATATATATCTTTCAAATCACAATTTCAATTGGTTATATATTTTGTTTAATTATATAAATAATTATATTAATTAACTAAATTAAACAGTACACGGAACTAAATAACAAGTTTAATCTCAATTACAAAGAGCCAATCCCACAAAAATATGTTTTAATTAATTATCTTTTCGAATAATAACCCATAGCAGGACTGCATAACAGTATTACAGATAATCAATTTGCGAGTGTTACGAATGTATTGGCGGGGCGTGTAGGGCGGGCGACGTAATCCGCCCGCCCGCTAAGCCTGTATTACAGCCGCAATTATCCTTTGGGATAAAAGCTATTGATCTTACTGTCTACTGCGTAATTGTATATAACAAATCACGAAAATATAAACATACAATTTATTATAATTTGTTTTTAGTTCGTTATAACATGATAATATTGTGTTGAGTAGCTTGGAGTGTAAATTCATTAATTTAATGCTATTTCTAAGCTTTTTTATTCTTTAATACCCTGTTTGATGAAAATGTCTGCTTAAACCGATTTTATACGAGCTGAATGGAAAGCTGAACTAAGAAAGCCATTCAGTAAATTCCGCGCGTAACATTTCATACAAACGGTAAAGCGATTTCGCTCAGGGAAGCTTTCGGATCTGTTTGACCGATAAATTGCCGAAGTGAAAAGAATCAAGGCAAACTATCAACAGATTTCTGAAGATTAAGACGGATGGAAGTGCCTAGTAAAAAATATTTTCTCTCTGCTCTCTTGTAAGAGGCGTCGCTTATCTACGTTTTGAGAAGTGGCCCCCTGTACAACACAGGGGGCCTTTAACCTTTTTTTCAAGAAATTCACTTAATTCTCAAAAAATATTTAATATTAACACTTCAAAGCTGACGGCTAATCAATAAAATATATCAGACACATTAAATATTCTAGTTAAAATTAATGACCCTAAGATAAGGTTATAATGCCCTGGCTCCATGCCTCTGGTCTTACAAATATCTACTACCACAAGAGTACTAACATAATATTTTATCAATAAATACAATATTGGTAAATATTATAAGCATAATCTTTGTCTAAATATATAGCACCTCCGTCATGGCATCAGAAACTAGCCTCTTAACGTCGGCCGGCGAGGCGTGCGGGTAGTATTAGCGACAGTTTGCACACACACAACATCCATTCATTGCGCGAGTGCTGAATTTCACACTGATGTCTCGACAACGCGCCGGTGTATTATGATTTTACAGTTATAATCTTTCTCAATGAAAACCTAGCTGCCATAATAAGGTACAATAAATGAAGACTAAAAAAAGTATTTATCTAAAGATCTACAACTAAGCGAGTGGATTATTAATTTCAAAATCTCAATGCACTGCCAGCTACAAGGAACACATTTCTATATAAATAATGCAAAACACGTTTTGCCACTTCTAAGATTTCTGAAAACACCGTTAACTTCCAACTAGATACAAGTGTTCATACATTTTATTTTATTTAAATTCATCGGAACATCAAAAGACAATGTTAGTAGGCATAACGGTACGCCTCGAAAGACCAACAATACACTAAGTACCGCATCAAAATAGAATTATGAAAATAGCGGCTATATATTGTATTACGAGACGGATTACAGAATAATAGAATACAACTCAATCGCGTCTAGTCAGACCATAGAAACCTAGCCAAAGAGTTTTCACTAGAGGTAGATCTCATACAAAGGTAGTCGGCATTGGTACCTCGCCGTCGAACAACAATGTTCGTAGTGAATTATTTCGGTTTGAAGACAGAGAGGCAGTGACATTAATGTAACAGAATTATCTTCAAGTCACAAAGTTGGCTACGCGCTATTGATATTCTTATGAAAAACCACGCGGCCCCTATGCTTGAATGTCGACTAAGTTATATTTATAAAGAGACAAAAAGCTGAAAAAGTTACTATTTTCAACCCTACGATTCATTTTTTTTAGTTTTAGCTCAATTCGCGTGTACCAGAATAAATCATAGACTATTTATTGTTCTTCTGAAGTTTAAACCTGTAAAGTCTGATTAAAACTCATTTGGTAAAATCCAGTTTAAGTTATAAAGGAACAAATGTCCAAATTCAACAATAAAAAGGAGAATATTTACATACATTGCTTAAATTCGACTTCGGTTTTAAATATCAATGCTGGTCTAAGCATACATCCTTACATCCTTACATTTGAACAAAGAGAATATCTTAGAACATAGACAATACAGAAATCTCCCTCAATCTGATTAGTTCAACCGGCAAAATCAGAGTGTTTCTAAGGCGAGTTATTAGAAATTCAAGGAAACTGTCAAAGTCAAACACAGCCGGTGTCAGACCATGTAGTGTCCGTACGAATAGTCAAGTTTTCCAACAAGATTTCCCCTTGAAGCTAATGAACACACAGCATTGCGAATGGCGCGCTTGTTTGCAGGTGTTGGTGGGGGTCATCGCACTCGACTCACCTCGCGCAGGGCTACCGACCAATTGGCAAACATGTGTACGAAATCATTCATGTACGTTTAGAAATATACCAAAACAATAATTAATTGTTATGATATTACTGCATTACTTATCTCAGACTAGAATCTTATCTTAAAAAAAAGCAATATAAGTTTATTTTTGGTTTTCCAATTTTGACACCACTACTTTTTAGTACCTTACCAAATATTCCACTCTGCTGATTACAAATCTTTAATATATTCCAATTTTATACATGAGAAAACAGACTTACAAATAAAAATTCTACTTTCGGATAAAAGTTAAAAAAAATAAATTCCGGACCATATAGCACAAGTTAGAATGCCAACAGCCGATCGAAAATGATGATATGATAGCTTAATGAAAATTCTATAACTCCCCTGTAAAGGTAGGTTCAACCCTCGCGTGCGCGTGTGTTGGGGCACACACAGGATGGTCCGCAGCGACATGCTAATTTCCTACTCGTAACGTATAAAAATGACACCCGCTCGCCCGCGCCTTGCAATGTTTAACCACGGTACTAGTAAATACAGATATCCCAATAGAGTTTACATGATGTAGACCTCATAAAAAGGTCGTCTACATAATGGCTCCTTCTCACTTATTTCTACCGTCAAATAGCAGAGTTCGTATTGCTGTGTTTCAGTTAGAAAGTGACCTCTCTCACTTTCTAAATGGAACTCAGCTCTAGTGAAATTACTAGGTAATATGACATAGAATCTTAATGTGACAAGATTGACAACGCGCTAGTGGTATCATTGTGATATAACGAGCGTCTATAAGCTGCGGGGACGCTTACGTCACGCGGACTGTATGCTTGTTTGCAACGCAATTTTGATTTGAGTGGATATTCTGCCATTTCATACTTGGCTTCTGGCCCTCGCGATTCGGTCCCAATGCGGATTAGTAGGTTTAAGGTCTGTAGAAAGTAGGTATTATAGAAGTGCTTTATGAAATACGCCTTTTATAGTCTTTGTTAAAAATAATATTTTTAGACAATAGAATGCTATGTTGCCTACAAAGTACAATTGTATCTTGCTCTGTTCCAGGTAACACCATCGGAGATTGTGTGTTTGCTCTGTGTCTAGGTGTTAAATATTTGTATTTAAGTAGTATATTTGTGTTTCTTCTGTTTTTTAGCTTCCGTAACTCAGCGCTTTAAGCGACTTACGACGGAGGTAAATATATGAGATGTTGATTGCATTATTATTATTTATTTAAAAATCTCCGTTGGAAATGAATATTAAAATTATTTATAAAACACAGATCTACTTTCTAGACTATGTTTGGGTGATCGTTAACGCGTTTTGTATTAAGCAAACCATCTGTACCCAATTAATCAGCGCCCGTCGCCGCCTTGCAATGTTTTAGCCACGCGTTTCTTCGAAACACTCCTTTAATAATGCCTCTTTTCAGAAAACGTTGTCATAATTCCACATCGCTGAATTATAAGTTATTACACGTCGGATTGTCAATAAGATTATGGATTAATTCGTTTGGTGTGATTACTCCATTTTATTTCCACAATCATTGTAACAGCTAATGATTTTATGGAATAGTTATTGTTTAATTCGATTTACATTTTTTATTTTATTTTATTGCTAAATTTAGTTCCGTCTATATTATTAAGGCTTTAAAATGTGTCCTTGATAATTATGACCATGATTTAAGTGAATGTTGGTTGTCGTAAACTAAATAAATAAGGATTGTAAAGGACTGCACACTTTTTTAGCATTACCTGAGTTACTGATTATGTAAGTCCTATTCGTATCCGCTGGTATCTCTTCTTTGTTAACTTTGACAAACAAATAAGCCTTACAACCAGAGATCATAGAGGTTATTTTAGAATGTATTTTCCGGGATTATAAAATTAAAATAAAAAGATTATAAATTTGGGGGTAGGTATTACTATTTTTTTTCTTGACTAACGAACAATGGTTTTTCAGTTTCGGATGTTCTCAGATAGTTTGCGACTTTTAAGTGACCTTTCGTCGTATTAGTCATAATATGGATAATATTCTATCCAATGTTATAGAAGTTCCCAACATGTACACTCGGGACAAGTGTTGCTTGAACTTGCCCTTACCGGTAATCGAATCAACACGAGCAAGCTTGAAAGCAACACCAACAAGGATGTAGCAATTAAAAATAAATGCTCACTCTACTTTCACCTCGGTACACCTAATGCTAAGAAGGAAGCGTTAAACATAAACCGTGTAATGCTCGAATTAAACATAAAGAAAAATTAAAGAGCCACTTTAATCACCAACCAATATTAATCGTAAGTATAAAATGCCTAAACGACAAAAACATAAATCAATATGGATAAAAGGTTTTTAATCCGATCACGGCGATATGGCGTAGATATAAAATGATCCGTTTCACGCATTATAAAACTATAAACCGGAGGGCCGTAAAAATAATCGGCCCCAAGATTGACCACCCCTGGATACGGCTTACAAAAACTGATTAATAGAACGACATTATCTATTTGTATTTGCAGGGCTTTGTTTTACATTGTATATCGAGTGTTATTACTTTAATATAATTTTTACCTAGCATTATACCGTATTTCTTTTTAGCAAAAAACATTTTATGTAAATATAAATTCCTTTATTAACTATACCTCCATCTGCATGATGTATAGCTTCTCATGAAAATGTCAGACAAAGAATTAATTTGAAATTATACTCAAATATTTCTTATATTAGATGACACAGAAAAATTAAGCTTTCTTTCGCTCTTTTTCACAGCCGACTAGGTATAATGCTATCACATTGAAATGGAGAATCTTTTTCCATTGCCAATCAGAAGAACTACCTTTACGGTCAGACTTTTTTCCAAAAGAGAGCTTCACAGAGGTACACCAGATACAAATTTAGTCTGCATTTATACCCTACTCTAACATATTTCTACCGCCAAAAAGAGTTATCATTGACATTCCGTCAGAAGGACGGGAGTGGTAGTCAAATTGGTTAATGTAAGTATATGCTAGTCTCAAGAAACATTAAACGTAGGTATTGTTTTTAATAATTAAACAAATCTATAAACCTTATTCGACTGATATATTCTTCGATACACTTAGACATTTTATATGTAAATAAAACAGAAGGATTTTATCAAAACTACCTTATAGACAGATAATAAAAAAACAATATTTAATTAAAAACATTTACAGTTGCTTCGAAATAATTTTGAAGTAGGTATCTGTCTACGTCGAAAATTGTAAATAGAACAAATATAATAATAATAATATTTTTAAAATAAAATTAAACAACCTATAAAATAAATTAAAATTAAATGTACCACCGATTAATTTTCGAACGTCACCAAATAACACAAAAAGTCACACAAACCAATAAATTATCAAAATTTATACCAAATCATTTTTTAATCCGTCCGTGGTCCGTTATTAATTCCCGTGTCTTTTTGTATTATAATATAATTAACTTCCACATTAAAGAACCCTTTAAGAATATCGGCAGAACGGTTTATACGACAATATAAATATTTATATATATTTTAAAACTCATTATGTTGTCTTATAGCCTAATCTATATTGGTCCTCGGCTTTGATTAGTATTTAAATCCTTAGATATAATCTACTAATAATATCTTTAAATATTAAAATATATGGACACAAGGAGTAACGAACGCTAGATATAATTAGATATGGCTATGTATTCTTTAATTAATAATAAAGCCTGTTAAGTTTTTTTTCAAACTTTGCATACAGACCCATTATCACGCTTATTTCTGCGGCAAGTCGATAAAAACGTATTAATAGTAATTAATAACAATAAACGAAATAAAATTATCAATGCAATATACGATAATTATTAACAAACAAATTAACTCAATTATTAAATAAACTTAAATTAATGTATACATCATTAATTTATTTAAACATATAACAGTTAAATTCCCTAATCAATAATAATTAACAAACAAATAAACTAAAGTATTAAATAAACCTAAATAAATGAATACATCATTTATTTATTTAAACTATTACAATTAACCGTCGTTACTCAAACAAGATGTTGATGAACTTATTGCCTTTTATTGATGTAAAAGAATAGTTAAAACGATTAATTATTATTTAGAAACTGAAAAATGTATTATATTATATAAATAAGAAAATTACAGATTATTTACGATTTTATTATATCATTAAATAATAAGAATTAAAATTAAATAATTAAATATTAAGATAGTAATTAAATAATTTATATCCACCCACCTTTTGTTTGTCAACTTCGTAAAAGTTCGTCATCCTAGGAGATCTGGAATTACGAGGCTGGGGTTGACGATTTTCTGCTGCCGTGAACCAATTGACCAAATCAAAAAAGTTCATGTTATTAGTTAATTCAAATTGTAATTAAATACCATCACTATAAAATCACAATTACGGAAAACGATCTCGATAAAACGCGTGCGAATATGGCCCGAAGCTAGACACGTCCTACTCGCGCCAAGATCCGATTTTAACTAGATAAGTTATGTGAATTCAAAATTAAAAAGAAAATGCAATGTTCGGATCTCGATATGACAATAAAAGGCAAGACAGAGACGAACGATCCGTATCGGAGCGCGACCGACGGCAGAATGCGCTCCACCCCATCGACATTGGCGGCGTAGGGGTTGTCGCCAGACAAGATCGCTTCGAAATTTAAAATTTCTACCTGCTCACTAAAATGTGTTATTGTAATTTACCGTCAATCAATTATACACCTTATACCATCGAATTAAAAATACATTTTTCTACGTGAGATGAGGTGAAATATGGTCTTTTAACAAACGAGATGTTTAAGTTGTAATTATAAATAGCAAACGTGTGAATACAATGAGCAAGGCTATTCTGAGAATTCGGTTGTTTAATAATTTACTACGATGATTGAAAGATTCTGTTTTAAATAACCATGAGAATGCTGTGCCAAACAACTCGTAAAGATTATTGCAATTATCGTACAAAGAGGTCTAAGAAATATTTATGTTTCTAAACCACATTTAGGTTAACGTAATCATTATTTTATAGTTGTAGGATACCTATTGTAAAGCAATAAACAACATAGTTATCATCCCACGGCAACCAGTCTAATAGCAAAGACTAAGATTTCAGTCTCTATGTCACAAGTATTTGTTTTAAATTTAAGACGATAAAATCTTCTTCTTGCTGTGAGGTACCGGCAGAGTAGAATAGTACCTCCCCCTGTACCAGGTGTTGTAAGAGGCGACTAAGGTACCAGAATCGACAGATAGCGGTATATCCATCCAGAACAGTGCAGCTCAAATATACGGTTCGGGATGGACAGCAGCATCTCCGTCGCAAAAGCTACGATTTGCGATTACCAAATCGCTTGCCCTGGAATTTTACCCGATTTATGGGTAAAACTCCCCCTTTCCTTGGGGAAGCCTATGTCCAGCAGTGGACATCCAATAGCTGGTATGATGATAATGATAATCTTCTTATAGATAATAATATATAATCTAGTTTGACCAGATAGTTAAAAGACCAGACCAAATAATTATAACAAAATCATCAAAACCACCGCGAATATTAAATGTTCGGAAATTATCTGAGCATAGTATGTGCAAACTCACAGCAATCAGTCAAAATAATTCGAAAACATGACAAAATCGAATCCCACAGCCCCCTATTCTAATACAATCAAAGGTGCAAAAATAACTGTTGGTCTGGCAGAAAATTATTTCTTCACAAATAATCAATTAAAATCCGCCCATTGAAGTTGGCATGCGATTGCATGGGGTAAGCTTATCTTGTTATTGATATCTTAATAAATGGGGTAAAGTGGTCGAATCTGGACATACGGGTGTTTGAATTGATACGGGTGGATTTCGCATTGTTGGATTATTATGACAGGTCTTTCTATAAAAGAAGGGTTACACTTAACTAGCAATGATTAATAAAATATTTAACAACCTTACACAGCAATAGACTTACTAGGTTTCCTCCCCAACTCTAGTTCTAATGTCTATATCGTAAACTTCAAGTAAATGCGAAACACATGCGAATAGTAAGGTTTCCCGGAAATCACACGTTTTCTTCGGTGGAAGTTTTGGCTAAAGATGCCGCCCGGATGACCTCTCGCGATCGCTCCCCGACGCGCGACGCGCGACGGATCCCTATCAGGACCTACACTTTTTAGGGGACCAATTGATTGCTGACCAACACATGCAGCATCATGGATTTGTATCTATTGTTACTTGTATTGTCGTATTTACTATTACTCGTATTGTATTATTTATTATAATTGTACTACGAAATCCCAGAGCTGTCAAATGCACATAAATTTGCCCGCTAGCTTTTTAGAACTAGAAATATATTATGTTAGAAATATATTTCTGATTGTGTTAGAATATATAATTTTACGAAACAGCTTCGCCGTATATTTTTCCCAAACACGAACAAAAAACTAGGAATTAAAAACTGTGTTCCAAGGAAGACCCACAATGAATATAATTTGTTTTATTACACAAGGTCTTTTCTCCCTAAACACAACCCGGATACAATTAAAGTAACATTTAGACTGGACACACAAAAAATTCCTTGTCAAATTAAATACAATAAAATAGAGTTTTTGAATTTAAAGATATTATCCATTACCGACGGTTATGTTTAAATATGGTAACCTGAAGGCAATAAAATTTACAATACCCCAGACCTTAACCGTCATAACACAAAAGGCGACATTCTTTGTTATAACGATTAAAATATAATTTGAGTACAAATAATGGGCGATCTCAACTTTATTGTCTCAGAGGAAATAAATATACGGACATTATTCTGTGCATTTCTATGAATTAGCCTGTGAAAATGGTAGACAATTGACGGGACAAGATTTTTTGTTTATTTAACATGTGCGCTATGGCTCTTTTGTATTGCCATATCGCCATTCCCTTCAATTTTAGAAGCATTACGACTTCGAACGATTGTAATAAATAGATTTTTTTTAAAAGGCAACCATCGCTGGATATTCCTATAAACTTTCTACATAAATTAGAATATTAAAAACGTACAGACAGAGTTCAACGAGATCAAGTTCAGCATACAAACAATATGTCGTATTTGTGTCTAAAATTTGTGTCCAAATAAAGTGGATATTGAGGTCGTAACAGAATACCTATGAAAAACATTCATACAGTGAATCAAAAGGTCGAACATACACATTATTCAAAATATTATTCATATTACTGACGGTTTTTTATATGAATCAAGAAAAACATATTATGTTTTTAAAAATTTCAATATTACAATAGTAAAAGGTAATATTCCTCTTCCTATTATGTCTCGGTGACGCTTGTAGCATTATCGTACACTGCAGTCTTAAAATAGACGCATGATTTTTGAGAAAACCAGTAACTTCACAAAAGAAACAAAATTACGAAGTCTCGAATGAATTTGTTTAATAAATTAGTTATTAAATTACAATGAAATTGATACGCAAAACTATGTTTAACAGATCAACATATCGAAATCTGTCAAAGTTTTACATTAAATTTTGAACTCAAATGCCTTGCTATTACAGATTAATATCGATTGCGAAGTTTTGACATATTTAGGTAAGTTGATCTGTTGTTGTGGTCACATGATTTTAAGTAAATAAGTCAACGTCAATAATATTAGGTAATGGTTTTTAATTAAATTCTCTAACTCAAGTTTGTATATAATGCTTGTGAGGTACCGGTAGAGTAGAATAGTACCACACCCTGTACCAGGTATCGTAAGAGGCGACGGAGGGACCGAAACCGACAGATGCGGTATACCCATCCGAAACAATGCAGCACAATTGTACAGTGCGAGGATAGGCAGCTACGTCGCGGAAGCTCGGCGCGGCAATCTTAGGCAACATACCTCGTTTCTTGGGAAGTAGGGAAGAAGTATGTCCAGCAGTAAACTTTTAATGGCTTGGATGGTATGATGCTTAAGCAGCTACAAAAACATCGCAACTGTATCTCAACCATGTGGCGAATTGAAAGACATATTCACGTCAGAACTCGAATGAGTCATAACGAAAGCGTGACTAATATATTTTTATTCTTTGCAATAATCTATGGTCCCATTGGTAACACTTTAGAGGCAAAAACCAATTCCAAAAATAATACTAACGTAAATAATGAATCACAATCATCCATCCTTAGGCTTATCTCCCTTCGTCTCACAATGGACAATTCCAAGTCAAACAATGATTTTATTATTATCTACTGAAAGGTAAAGACTTTTGTAATTAACATTCTTATAGCTGATATTATTGTAGGTAAAATAATAGGAGACAGACACGGCCCAGGTGTGCCTACGTCACATTTTATCGGGGCTTAATGTTGGGCTTAAATGGGCTTACAAATTTAAACATTGTCTTAATTTATTTATTAACTTTAACTATTGTGTTTACTCTTAAATATGAGACATTACAGTAATGATGTATAACATCACGAGTGGCCAAGACAGGGCTGTTAATTGACGTTTTAAATAAATAAATTCCCACAACATCTTATACATTGATTCTGCGATAATTAGCTAATGTTACGGGCATTAGACGACAGAGGAATCACCAGGACACAGAAAAAACATAAATATCAATATATATATAAATGTCCTGGGTAGGGATCGAACTCACGACCTTTGGAGCACAAGACAGGATCACTATCATCGGACCCGGAATATATGTAGAAATTAGATTACTGATTTTAAATGTATCTGTCCACAGGTACATACAAAGTTTTTATTTATGATTAGAAAATTCTTTTTTTATTTCTTCAGTGCCTCGTAGTAAGGAACGGTGTCCCGAGACATTATTACAGGCATTATAGAAGTTAGAGGTGAATGTTCATTGTGAGGCGAGGATGTAAAATATCATGTACCGAAATCTACGATATTCAAATACCTTCAAATAAACAAGGGCAAGGACTTGAATGGATATAGCATAGAAGTATTGAGAAATGACGCGAAGAAAGTATTTGACGATGGATAAATAAACAAATTGAATATTTAGAAAAAGCAGCAATTTGCATATGGGCTTAAATGCTAAACAAATGAGAGAACTAGCATACCAGCTTGCAGTGTTGACGCAAAAACGAAACATCCCAAGTAATTGGCATGAAAACAAAATGGCCGGGATAGGATGGCTAGGATATTATCGTCAGCGTCATTCTAGTTTGCCCCTTACGGAAGCCTGAAGCAACCAGCCTAACTCGAGCGAGTAGATTTAACAGAGCTAATGTGTCTAAATTCTTTGATAATCTCCAAAATGTGATTGATAAATATTACTTCGCTCTTGAAAATATTTATAATATAGATGAGACCGGAATATCTACAGTAACCCAAGAAAATAGTTGGCTCCAATAAAACAGGTAAATTCACATCAGGAGAACCATTACCTACTATTAACGATATTTCTGAAATCATCGACGAAGCATATCCCCTTGCGCTCACACCATTTAACAGAGATATTTTTATGGAAACCAGGAAAGAGTAGTGTTTTAACTGACACAATTAAATAAAGAGCGAAGCCATTATAAAAGCGGAAAATATAATAAAAAATTAAGAATAAAAAAAGAATAAAAGAAACAACTTATCAAAAAAGACAAAACATCCATCCGAATTGCTAACAAAGCCTCGAACTAGCCAAATAAAAACTAAATATGCACAAAAAAGGGTCAGAATTCTTAAAGACCAACATTGGTATGAAAGCAAAATGCTCAATTGTTCTCTATGCAATTTAAAATATTACCGGAAATGCGTATCAATGTAACATCTTGATCATTTTGAGTCAGGCGATGAGTCAGAGTTTATTGGTCAGAAACGTTTCATTCTAGATGATAATTCAAACACCTCCGAAGATTCTGCTTTAGAACTATATGTTACCAATTGCGATGCCAAAAAAAATATAATTAAAAAGTGTCTACAATGTTACGTTCTAAAGAACGATTTGTTGATTTTTACAGATTTTATGAAATAAGGATAAGTGATCTGTGTACCGGTACATTGCCGTCCATAGGTACAATTATATGATGCACCTTTAGACAAAATGAGTGTATTAAAAAAAAATCATTTCTTTTAATAATTTTAATACATGCGAGACTAAAGACTGCAAATTGTTAAGCAATTATTAAATATCAATCATTAATAAAATCAATAATCTCTCAATAATTAATAAAAATAAGTATAAAAATACCTCTTAAAGAACAGCTCACGAACCCTAAGTAAACAAAGAACCCTAATAATATATATTCAAGAACTTTCGCATTATAGGAAACGTAAAATTACCATGGTGGTAATTAAGATCCCTGTCGAATTGGAAAGCGATCGGGGGTCCAATGCCGATCGAGTGTTAATTAAAATCGAACGGCGATAAATCTTCTCGTGCGAAAAACCCGTGTGGTGTTTCGCCCCCGGTCATTACGGGATGAGTCAATTATGGGGCGCATTGATAATGTGGTAATGATTTTGCAGAAATTATTTAATTAATCACACTATTACCGTTGTTTTGAAAACATTAACGACTTAATAAACTATAAATAAACAACTAGGTCCATTACGAGCATTTTATAACTTACAAACAAAACAAAGATATTCCTAATATATTAGAATATGCTAGACTTATAATGCTAAAGACATAAGAATCAGTTACTAGGGTCTTTTTTAAACAAGTCTACTGACATAAGTCTGAGGTCTGATAAAGTCAGAGGTGTCAAAAAGGAAAATGGCGATACGGTTTTTAAATAGACTCTAATTGAGTCTTTTTAAAAACCAAATAATCTGATAAAAAGTTAGTAAACATATATTTTCAGAGATTTAAAGTTATAAACCATCGTTTGCAGACATCTTACTGCGAGCTGTTCTGTTTTCATTTTCTATAAATAAATATGATTATACTATGACAGTAAAGATACTATAAAAGTCAAATAACGGTTAAGAATTTAATTAGTTATACGCTCGAGACGTACATAAGTAATTTTAGAGTATATCGGCCGCCGTATAACACGTTTTACAATAATTAAACAGCCTACTAAAACGCCTATAAACTCATAGTAAACGGTAATGGACTGGTCGCCACGCCTGGCCGCTAGGTGGCGCGGCGCACCTCCCTTGTTAATCAGATATTGATGCCGATGGTTATGCAAATTACTTGAATTCCAAGTAACTGCAATTGGAATCGAGAAGTGCAATAAAAGAAGTAACTCAGGAAATATCTTGTTAGTATATCAATTAACATTTGTAAAAGTATTTAAATATGTTAAGTATATGTCCTTTCTCATTCACAACAAGTAGTTTAGTTTCTTGTGTGTTATAGGTATAAAGCGTAGTATTGCGATAAATAATAGAAGAACCAAAATAATTTGTTTGCAATATTTTATTTCACGTTGACTTTAAACATATTTTTTGTAATTTACAATAAAAAACCATTGGAGTCTTAGTGGTCAATTATGAAATAAATTTCTCAAAACATTAAAACAGATACACTGTTTCAAAATTTTACACAGCATATAGGTGAAGAAATACAGGCTTAGGAGATTTTAAATGTTGAAATTAGATGAATAGTGCTACCCGTGGTAGGACGACCTTCGTAGTAGTCCTAGATCTAGTTCAGTTAACAGGCCCCTTACATAATATTAAGTGATTATTTCATATTCTCATATGTTTAGTAAAAATATTTCAAGATAAACGATAATGGCGTACCTATTTGTACAGTTGTTACGTATTTATTTAAAACTGCATTTGTAAATTAATAGTCTAATTAGTTTATTTGCTTGTTTACTAACCTTAGACATCTGAGTCGTATATAATATTTTCAGACTTATGTACCATACACTACGGTTGAAGGTAGGACTTGACCCTTTCTAGTCGGACAAAATGCTAAGAGAATTGTATCGATTTTTTTCATCATTCTCGTGTGTATCCCATTTGTATTCCTCATAATATCCGTTGTAAAGTTTCTAATTATAAGCATGTTTACGTGTAAAATCCCCGAATCACGTAGTATTTAACGTGCGAAGTGACGCGTTCCGTTCTCGGGGGCAGATAAATTATTGAAATTGATAAAACAATGACGATACAAAGTGTTCTACAGTTGGGCGGGTCGTAAACACGAAATGTTACAGGCGCTTTGTGATTGCCGCCGCGTAAACATTACTGCAGGGTTGCCTTGCCACTAAAACATTATTAATCGAAAGCAATGTTTTACTAGTTACAAAAAAACACCAATTATTCAACTAAACCCTTAGCAGACCCTGACGATTTTTTAATAGAATAAGTAGTACATATAAATAATTTGCCACAGCATACAAATACACTACTTAAATACATATATTTAACATACAGACAAAGAACAAACATAAATATAAATATTTGTCCTGGGTGGGGATCGAATCAATCAAACCCGCAACCTTTGGCGCACAAGACAGGGTCACTACCATCCGCGCTATCCGGTCCGTCAAATATAATAGTTTGTATCAGGTTACCGAGGTATTTCAACCGATAGATGGCGATATATCCACGTCAAGGTGCCTCAGTTGGAAACTATATGGCCATGGATCACAGCATCACTGCAGAATTATGCTCTGCATTTGCAACCACGGCTGGCGTAGACGTGGTGGCAATCGCAGTTGTAATTATGCGCAATGAATTAATCCAAGGCATATACATGCTTGACAGTGCACGTCGTACGACTGATATAACGATGATTGATTAAAACTATAAATATTTTGATTAATTATCATCATATAAGTATTAAATTATTACTAGAGCAGTAAAAATATGTTTTTATTACCAAACTATATAATAGTATATGTATAAAAGATTGGTGATTTATTTCAATAATTATTTAAGTGGCTAGTTCACTATAAAATTATATACTTGTGCAATAATTACATAAGCTATCTAAATTGAAATTGATATATACTCTTTATTGATTTCTTTTTTAAGATCCATGTCTTGTGAAACGCATGGATAATTACCGTGTTCAAAGTTCTTGTGCATTTTTGCGATACATTTTTATTAGACGTAGCTATTTTTTATTTAAGAACCTAGAGTTACAAATATTTCATTTATATTGCGATAATTTAAGCAGTATATATAATAAGTATCTTTTAAACTTTAAAAATCTTTCTATTAGATTTTATATTAGAAAACATTAGATTAAGATTGGAAGATGGCAACCCTACCAATTTAGCGCTTACAGCTGAAGCACAAACGAATGATATATGTAATATATGGAACCGTTCTAGATTAAATTAAATAATTAATTTTATTACAATTCCCTAAACATCTTATGCAAACGAATTAGGTATGAGGAAATTTATACACAGGTAGTTTATAACTACTGATTGAAGCATTTAACGTAGACTCCAGTTTTCATTCAATCATTGCGTTATTTTAGTCAGTATTTTTCCCGAATAAATTTTAACGAACGTAATTAGTTAAGAAACACGAATATTTTTAATATTTTCAAATTCGTCCAGATTTTCATTGTCCATTAACCGTCTGTCCGTTCTTGTTTACATAAAACTCATTAAGTGATTTCCTAGAGCCTGCGTAATTAAGTGGTGATCAAAGTAGTTGTGTGTTTTGACACCGATTGTTAGTTTACAGGATTCCTGGGAAGCATCCACTTTGAGAATCCTCGTTTTGATGTTACATCGGCTTCTATTGTCGGGGTATTGACATAATCGCAAGATAACGTGCATATCAGTCGTTTGTATTCGTTATTAAGACCCAAAAGAAACAAATCAATATTAGAAAATAGAATTTGTTATCAGCATTCATTTGTTATTAATTAGTCATCTATTTGAACTCCAACCTTTTTAATATGTTTACTGCTGCAACCTCTTGCGACCAGGTGGGCTGTAAGACTGTTTACCATCATATCCGGATATTAAAAAAAAACTTCAGACTGTTTAGCGTATGTTGTGTTATTCTTGCAAAATATAGATATCGGATGTGAGTTGAGACTTTTCTTATTTATTCTAATTTTGATTGTCACTTTTTTAATATTCATCAAGAATCCTTACTATTCATAATTTTCTGGAATTTAAAGTGGCTGTATTTGGATCCGTTAAGTGGTTACACACAGACACACATTTATTTTATTTTACTATTAGAATATAAGGATTAGGCATTACGATTTTATTCTTGTAAATTATCAGTATGAGTATAAAACTAAGTCCTTTTATCTGTCCGTATATGTATGCTTAGATTTTTAAAACTACGGATTTCTTTTTTTTGATTCGGTTATTTAAATAGATACAGTGATTCGAGAGCAAGGTTTATAGGTTAATATATTACAGCAACACTGATAATTTTAGTAGCAGAAGTATCTAATTTAGTGTCGTAAATAAATTTGTTGCGATTACATTGCACTGACTGAACCCGACGAGATAGATCAAAAAATGTTCGCGATGGAATATGTCAATCTTAGAGATAACACACAATAACTATTATATCCTGATTGCACTTGCGCGAAGCGGGAGCGGGTCGCTAGTAAGGTATAAACAGTTTGATAGCGGTAGGTAAATATTAATGAAGCCCTTTCCCTCACATAGGTGAGTGCGTACCGAATGGCCGCCCTGAGTCAAAGGCGCCCGCAGCCCTAATAAACAATTACCCGTACAAACTCAGAAATTATCGTTTATTTATCGACCGCGACCACCGCCAATCAATACGTGCACACCTTTGATGAATCGCCGAGGACTTGGAAACACAACTCCACTTCTTATTGACTCCGATTCAGGATTGAAACTGTTATTATTCTTTGTATACAATTATTCTATACTACCTAACCCGACAGACGCATCCTGTCTTAACAAAACGGTATGTGTATTAACGACGAGCCCGATGGCGCAGACGGCAGTGATCCTATCTTGTGTGCCAAGGGTTGTGGGTTCAATTCCTACCCAGATCAAATATTTATATGATGATATTTGTGTTTGTTCTGTGTCTGGGTGTTAAATATATGTATTTAAGTAGTATATTTGTGATTTCTCTGTTGTCTGGTGTCCGTAACACAAGTGTTTACCACGTTAAGCGACTAACCACGGAGTCAGGTCAATGTATGAGATGTTGTGGGAATTATTATAATTTTTATCATGAAAAGAATATTGCGATATCTTATCTTTCAAGTTAGGTAAAACTATATAATGTAAGTAATAATTTATTAAAATTGGGTTGGTAGCCTATAAGTTTATTCTAGACAAACACTGGGATACCAAATTTTTACATACAAAAATTTTTATTTCGTGATAAATTAAATACGTTTAATTTACAACTTTGTATACCTGTACGGTAATTAAAATAATCACCTAACATTTTATATATTGACTTAGTCAATTAATAACGTAAAACAAGACTTGTCGAGACATAGAAATTACAAACATATAATAAAACCCGACTGAATAAAGCATACGTTTATGGAACAAGCGATCATCGACCATAATCGAGTTCCGCCCAACAAGAAACCAACTGAATAATAAATACAGCTTCAGGCCCGAAACGAGCAAAAAATATTATGTTGTAAATTTAAAATGTGAACAGGAAATGATAACCCGGGGTCGCCGGCGCACCCCCGCCTTCTTGCACAAACACACGCAAAACGACGCAGCGTAAACAGAAACCAGACACCACACGCAAGCAATTAAACCACACACACATTCACGACAATTCCAAATTCAAATACTCATGATCGCACGCCGGTAAATCCATCCCGCTCATTTCATCGCAGGAATGTGAGACAGAACATGAAAAAGTGAAATTAAACACACACACGCATAATTGAGCAGCAAAACTATCCTCTGGCGCGGCTGAAAAATGAAATATGTAGTGACTATAAATTCTGACGATAACAGTATATTGGGATTTCAAGGGGATCGATCGCTTACTCAACTCAAGGATTCGGGATATTTTTTGTGGCGGCTTATGGATTTATTTATTTTTTGCTCGGGGTGGCAATCTGGAAATTTTAGAATAATCATCGGTGAAGAGGGATGGTGCCACATGTGCGCGATAATAAACATTTTATAGGAATGTTTTGAGCAAAAACTGCTTACCAAATGTCGGCTCCGATTTAGAACTTTATACGGAGGAAGTTGTTATTTGGAAATACACATCTTACTTTAAAAAAAAAGCATTAGCAGAATTCTTTATTGTTCCTAAATAACGAGTTATTCCGGTCCAATAGTAATCTATATAAATTCACTAACAACAATGCATAGAAATAAAGATTTGAACAGATTACTTCAGTATGATATATATATTTTTATGCATTATTCCGACTCAAGTAAGTACTCGTAGTTTTTATCCATAAGCCCGACTCAGATAAGTACTCGTTGTTTGAAATGTCTTTATTACAGATACCATAAAGCAGAAGATTACAAATATAAGTGCTCCCCGGTGGTCTCAACTCGACTACGACTCAATACATTTAAAAAAAAATATTTCATCATTTTCTTGATATTAAATAAATAATTATTTTTTACTTCATTTAAACAGTAATATTTTTTAAAATAAATTAAATGTATTTCTAGTGTTATAATTTTTTTATGTTATGTTTTTTTTCTTTACCATATTAAATTTTCATTCGCGAATATTCCTTAAAGAAATAATCATTTCAGGTATAAATTGTTATTTTATTTTTTAAATAAATATTTTTGTTTTTATAAATTTTCCAAAAATAAAATTTAGTTTTATATATTAAATAAAATAAATTTAGTAGAAGAGGTATTGAAGAAGGGCCAGGTCAGAATTACCTACAATAAACTAGCGTGTATGAATAGACTAATGCGAGCAAGGGAAGCGAGAACTGTTCGCCAAGATCGTAGCAAGTGAAGATTCATTGTCTCAGCCTGCCCCGATGGGATACAGGTGTAATGTATGTATTTAAATTATATATGTATTAAAAAAACAAATGTTCATCACATAAATGTATGTATTGGTTGTAACATCCATGAAATTTTACAGAAAAACCGCAACTGACCCTAAAATACCCTTACAAATAAATCAGAAAACATATTAAAGTTAAATAATACTGGCATGTCGGCAGTCTTATTCCTAATATGGCTGCCGTTCTTCTACAATTGTAGCCTCCAAAAGTCGTATCAAGACATAAACAGCCACGTCCTTGATACTACATTGAGGGATCTATTTATACGCGGCAGATGCGCCTATGCCCGTGCGAGGTTATTTCAGGCACCCGGCCCTCCCGGCACTCCCCTAAGACTCGCAATCCTTCCTGCGCGTGCCTCCACTCTTACATGACTCTGGGGCGTAGAATTCAGCAACTGCTGTCATTGGCGACAAGTTATTTATCACCTCGTTTGTTATCAAAGCATTTTGGGAAGTAGGCATTTGTTTTTTCAAAATATTATAGGTACTATGTTGCCTACAATTATAACTGATTAGAAATATAGGATGGAGGGGAGCTTTCACTTATCATAACAAAACTACTTTTTAGCGCATACGTAACGGTTGCCGTAAAATTACCGAAACCTCGGGCAATAAAATGTAAAAATAATGTTTGTTTTTTATAATGCGATGAAAAATAATTAAATAATCATGTAGCCTACAATAAATAATAGTGTGACTTAGCATTGTTTAGTTATACAATGCTTAAATTAGGTATATTTTTGAATAAATTTTTTTTAATGTTAATGTACTAGGGAATACTAGATATCACACATAAAACGATTAGAGAGAAGGAAAGGCGAAAAAGTTTGACTGCATGCACTGCCCACTCATCGCCACTATGTTGGAAATTTATAAGGTAATAATAATATAGAGCAAATTTTCCTAACGTGACGACACGCACGTAGACAGACAGAACAGATTTTTTCATTTATTTTTATTAAATTCACACACACAATACCCACATTGTGTAAGTGACATCAGATAACAGAGGTATTACCATATTTAACATAGGACAAACACGAATGTTCATCTCATAAATGTTTTTCTGGGTGGGTATCAAAACCGACGCACGCACAACCCTTGGCGCATAAGATAGCGGATCTACTAAATGCGCCATCGGGCCGGTGGATTAGTTACTTTGGTATTTACATTTATAAGAATAGACCTAACAACCACGACCTAGCTACCTTTAGACAGGCCTTAACTCGCCAAATGTCAAAAAATATGACAGCCGGAAAGCAAATCATAATTGAACATTGAATAACAGAGATATAAATAGAAGTTGCATAGAGTGCATTGTGACGCCGTCACCCGACACGATAATGTGCCCTGAGTCGATACACATGGCGAGAAATCGGATGAGTGGCCATTTTCGATATTCCATGTGCATTATCTGTGGCTTTAAAAAAAATAGACATAAGTAAAATATCTGTAGCGATTGACAAAATCTTGGTGCTACGCCTTTTATCTAAAATATCTTTCAGAATTTTGATAAAAACTATTGCGATCCGAATATAAAATCTAATAAATAATTTGACATTTCAAGAATAACATTTATACTTCAGTAGTTAATACATTTGCAATTGAATCAATTGTTTGCCCGTGAAGGACGCAATACATCTCTGATAATCTTGTAAGTGTGCTGTATGCCTAACACTAGCACACGGGTCAGCTATATTTTTACGTCTAAAGCATTTACTGTAACTGTATTTATACATAACTATACTGTATACAAACCAATGTCACTCATATGTTTATCTGCAGTGATGTTGCAGAAAGTACGCAGTGCTTGAAAGAGCAGAAGAAGGATTGACGATCCCGCACAAACGTTTTTTATTTATATTAGACCAGATCAAAAACACGCATGCAATCCGCGTGATAGTAATCGTTACCGTAGCCTATAGACGCACAAGGATATCACTAACACGTTACCAAATTTTTTGTTTGATTCTGGCGGTAGAAATAGGTGAGGGTGAGGTACCAATGCAGACGACCTTTGCATGAAGTATGCCTTGGAAAAATGTGTCTGAATTGAAGTCCATTTGGTTATTGGTTATTTTTAATATTTACACTATAACAGAAATCCTTGTTTAATACTAGAACATTGTATATAATAGAGTCTACATATAGAGCTTAGCTCTGTCAAATTGAGCACTGTAAAGAATTGAATGTCTGGTGGCTCGCGCCGAACGGCGTGGGTGCAACCCTGAAATAGCCAGTCAGCTGGGGTGCATCAGATGCACGCGATATCACGCTGCGAGATCTTATACGCACGTGCGTAAAAGTTTAAATATAGACGGTCATCACAAAAAAGATCAAGACAGTAGCGTAATTTGATTGTGGCGTGGTTGAGAAGTAGATTGTTCGATATCACTTTGCACGTAAAAACAATGTCCCCCACCGCGTCTGTTTGATCGCGATTAACTGGAAAAGTACAGAACAGATTCTAAGATGGGTTTTATCATTGGATGGATAGATATATAAGGAAGGGTTTAACGTATAATTTACGAAATTAAACATCCTCAAGCGTTACCAGTATGCCAAAGTTACATGAGATATACCTCATACAATGGTCGTCTGAATTGGTACCTCAATCTCACTTTTCTCTAACGGCAAACAGCAGTGGAATTACTGGGTAATGTGATATAATACCTTCAAATCACAAAGTTGGAAACGCGCTAATGATAATACGAACGTCTACAGGCGTCGATACGCTGTCGTCACGCTTACTATCACGGGGAACGTGTGCTTGTATGTCAACTTAGTAATATAAAGGGAAATTACTTTACGACAATGTATAGATATATGACGATACAGTCGGCCAACTAGCCATTCATATGCACTGCTGCTCCACAAAATTACCAAAAAAATTACCATTTCTCCAAATATTTGCAGTGTAAGGATGCTGGCAGCATCCCCGACTTGTATAATACAGTATGTACTTTGTATTGTACAGTTTAATATGCTTTATTATTATTTATATATCTAATTGGTTTCAATTTACGTTAAGCTTAAATCATCTTATCGGCCATCAAAAGTTTCAATAATAAATTGCCGCGCTACGCAGGCGTGGTGGCAAATGCAGATGCTACTGCCCATCCTCATCCTGTAGTATTTTAGCGGTGTTGTTTCGGATGGATTTACCGCCATCTGTCGGTTCTGGTGCTCAGTCGCCTCTTGCGACATCTTTTACAGCATACCATTATATTTACATGGTCATTTTTAACAATCAGTAACGTTTAAAAAATAACCATAATAATGTCATTAGTATCGAGTATTTATTCTCTTTTAATATATACAAAACAAAACAAAAACGAGGTTAATCCTCTACAATACATTATTCCAACCATTTGTAATCCACTTACAAACAAACAACAGGTATTTAAAGAAGTTTTTAAAGATAACGTGTCGATCCACATAATCACGCCGATTTATGTACTGGACTTTTAAGGCTAATTACGATCGTAGCTTTAACGATAATAGGCACATCTAAATCGCAGGAAAAATAACGAGCACCGCCTTAATTAGGTTCGGAAGTCTGGAATGCTTTTTAATGTTTGACTAATTTGTTTGTACTTTGTCACGGAGTGGAGCGGCGACGATAGTACCGCCGCGGTGTGCTTATAAAATTTGACACAGATATACATGCTTATTATTGATCTTGTGATACTTGCTTACTTAAGCACTTGGTTTAAATGGATGTGTAACTAACTCTGCCTAATGAGAAGCCGTGCTAGGAACACAAGTGAGTTGTATTGAAAATATGTGTTGTACATTGCTATTTAATGTTTGACGATAACAATTATTCTTTTATCGGTGTTGGGAGGAAATATGTTATGATAAATTTTTATTATTTTAATAAGCCTAGTAAAGTCTGGTACCGTCGGAGTAGTATGGTACCTCTCTCTGTACCAGGTGTCGTAAGACTGAGGTTACAGATGGCGGTATATAAATGCAAAACAGCGCAGATTTAATACTACAGGGTGGGGATGGACAGCAGCACCCTCGTCACGAAGTAGCGCACTACGATTGCCAACACGCCTACCAGCGCGGCAATTATTATCAAAAATCCCTCAATCTTGTGGAGTCTACCCCATTGGTGAACTTTACACTACCTTGGTGGCTGATATGATGATTTAATTTTTAACGTCAATCAAAACCAATTAGAAATCTATACTACTATTAAAAAGTTAATTTATTTAAAAGCGTCCATCTCAGGAACTGCTACGAAGCTCTTCGTTGTTTCCATTTTTTTAAATTCTGTGTTTGATAGTCCGTTAATATAGAAAGAAAAAAAAGAAAAATCCACTCTAAAATAAATAAATAAATCCTGAAAGTCATACGGAAAATTCGCGGGCACTGCTAGTGACTATATAAATGACTTGAACTAAAATATTACATTATAACGATATAAAAGATATACGTAATACGCCTCTATAAGTTATCCTAGATCTGAATTTCGGAAGTAGTCAATTCCTCTAAATGTGTTTTATTTTCGATACTTATCATTTAATTTAATAATAATAATAATACACTTACATATTACAGACAATAATATTTATAGTTATACATAGTGAAGTACAATTGGCGGCCTTATCGCATAGAGCGATTTCTTCCAGGCAACCTTTGCATGGATAATTTGTGACATATTTAAAAACATGAGGAAGTAGATGTGCTTAATAAAAATAACGTTATAACATTACATAGCACACACTTTTAAAATTAAACAATAAAAAGTAATACAATCAGTACACGTAGTATATGGCAAGTGAAAATACTACGTTCTAGAGTCGAAGTAATCATAATATCCTTCACTCCCTTCTTATAAAACGGCAAAGACCGACCGTAACGAACAGAATAAACCGTAAAGGATTTACTGTAGAAAGAGTACCTTATAAAGTAAAGCAAGTATTTGAGCATTTCTACGAAGGCGAACAGAAAGCCATTTGAGCTTAGATAAAAAAAATTGTAGAGATTGAATCAATAAATATTGCATAAAGTAAAGAAGATAAGACGCCACCCTGTGAAACCTCAGCAGACGGCCAAACAGGTAACCACGAAACCAATCAATAACTGTAGGAGATCTGTTGAAAGAGCGTAGTACACCAAGAAAAATATTGAAATCAACAGTGTCAAAGGCCTAAAATCAATACTAGTACCCTGACTTTACCGATTCCCATGCCTGACCTGATATCATCCGTATTATTAATGAGTGCAGTAGTAGTGTTATGAACTGGACGAAAACCAGACTGCAAGGGATTTAAAAGATTATTTTTAAGGAGAAAAGGCCTGAGCTGGTCAAAGATAAGGCATTCAAGGACTTTGGGAATGAATGGAAGAATGGAAATGGGACGATAATCAGACACTAAAAGAGGATTAGGCTTTTATGCAAAATAAATGTGTCCGTCCTTCCACGCAGATGGAAATAAGCCACTAGATGTAGATGAATTTAAAATATGACAAATGATAGGGAAGATTGGATCGAGGATGGGGAGGATCATTTTACGGGTGATACAGTCTCTTCCAACTGCGTCAGAAGTTATTGATGCTATACTATTTTTGACATCACTTACGGTAAATTGGATAAAAATAAACGGCGAGAAATTTGAAGAAGGATAAAGGTAAAAGTAAGGTCGCCATTTTGAACAGAACTGTGAATATGTTGGAGTTGTGCATTCCTTCACATCTTATTGCAGTGATTGCGAATAGGGAGGTATTTATCACTATTACTAATGGTGGGTCGACACCAGAATCTAGTTTTAGCAGCCAAAGAACCGAATCAAATTATTGTCATGAGCCTGAAAGCAAACAGTAAGTTTCATAAATAAAAAAAAACACAATTTTTCAGTTGAAACATGCTAATTAAAGCCAAAACGTACTCCAATGCCCTTAAAAGCTCATTCGGCATTCACTCGCATACTTAAGGCGTATAAAACATTCCACACGATAAAACTATCGAAAAGCATCCACGATAATGCGTCTAGACGAATAAATATCCAACGCACTCGACTGCCAGCCCGATGGTTCACTTGGCTAATCGGTTGCTAGTTAAAAAACATTTATTTTTTACATTGCCAGTAGAAAAAATTCTACCGAACGCACCCATAACCTACTGCCTGATATAGTCTGAGAGCACAATGAACAAAACGTGTGCGTTTTGCCCAAAAATAAAGCAAACCATAATCAAATTTGTTAATATTGTGATGGTCCGAACATAATATCGGCAGTTTAACTTCAATACCGCTTATGTAGTTTATTAGTGAATTGAAGGCCGAAATTTCAGTGGTTTTATTCGAATTTTGAACTTTATTTACACCAGATACTTCGCGGTATTGTTAAATCACTGACGCTAATGTTCCAGTAGGATAATTGTATGTCTACACTAAAATTGTTTAATATTCAAGTTATTTTATATGGAATTTCATATAGATGCAAATTCACACAACATCTCATACATTGACCTGACTCCGAAATAATTAGCTTAAAGCACTTGTCATACGAACGCCAGGCATCGAATGGAATCACAAATATATTTCTTAAATAGGTACATATTTAACACTCAATCATTGAACATATGGTCAATGATCAACAATGATCGAACTTACGAGCCTTGGCAGTACCTGAATGAACAATAAAAAAAAAAACTAATTTCATTTCTCATTCCGCGAAAGGGACGCGATTCAACTTGAAATTGGACGAAGTCACGGAGGAATAGGTTATCACAGTTTCAAAATTATTCTTCGGTAACTACAGAACATAATTAGTTAACTTTCTAACAATAGCATGGAGGTCTTAGTAAGTGGCTCCTGGTCTATGAAGAAGTAGAGGCGAATCAAACGTTCGTTTAGACATCGGAATGGGCCCAGCGGAGATTACCGATGGGTGTGTTTGTTTCACAACGTTTATCGGCGTTTGACGAACACTGCCTTAAAGTTATGCAAACATCAAAAGCATAGAATGTTCTTTGTTCTTGCCAAATTATAAGGTACTTGTTATAGGTACCCGCGGTTTTGGATGTCGATGTATGGTACCTCGCCAGATACCACAGTGTAGCAGATGCGTTGTGGGGTTTAGTAAAACAACTTGGAATTGATATTTACGTGAAATTTAAACGCTGCGTAGGTACGCTTAGGTTTATGTCGAAAGCTTGCTACTGCATAAAATATTTTAGTCGTAGATGAAGGTTCCAACTCCGATTGTACGAGAACTACAAGACCACAACTTTTTCTGGCAGGTTCTTTTTTAGGTGAATCGAGTTTGAACTCAGATCTAAGATATGTCCCGTGACCAAAGTATTTATTTATTAATATACTAGCTTTCCGCCAGTGACTTTGCAAGTGAGGTGTCCACTTTCAGATTTCACATCTTGCATTCTCCATCTAGAAGACATGTTTTCGCTATAAAAAGTAGCGTATGTGTTATTCCAAACAATCAATTTTGCAAATTCTATCCAAATTTGTTCAGCCGCTCCGGCGTGAAAGTCACAAACATCTATCAATCCGTACAACATTTTTGCAATTAAAATATTAGCAGCAATATATTCATGAATTAAAAGTGCTCAAAATAAGGTTTACCTGTATACTTGTGTAAGTATATTCGGAGATGCAATAATAATTAAAAAAAATTAATTAAATGGGTTGTTTGCCATGGAAGTACAATGCGAAATAAAATTATGGTTCACCTTTCATTTATTTATTCCACGCGATGATATATTCGAATAATAAAATGCATATCTCAATCGAGCCTCGTGTAAGTCATTATATTGAATTATAAACATGATAAATAGTATAAAATGAGACGTGTTGTAAATAAACAAGGCGCCCCCTAGCGGCGGCGTGACAAATGTGCGAGCGGCGTGCGCCCGCGCAGCCCTGCCGATACGTGACGGAATTAAGCGGATTCGACGTACGAAATTGAATCAATATAAACTTTTATTTATTATTCGCTATAAATACATCCCGAGGAATAATAGTCGGACTGTTTTTTGCAGTGCTTAACATAAATTTCTGGTGTGATAACGGGATTGAAGTACGGATACTGTAACGGGGCGGAAATGGTCAGCATTCCCGTCGCGAGTTTAGCTCTTTGTCGCCTGCATGCTTGCCCGGAGTGATTATTATGACTAAAATTCCAGTCTTTTTTCCAGATGATGATGACATTGATTTCGATAATAAGTTTTCGTTTCCCAGATAACGTGAAATAACCACAAAATCACAATCACAGACACCAAGTAAGTGTTCTCGACTTAAGACTCGTTAAACACAATTACATTAAATAAAACGTTATTAAACGCAAACACACGCAAAAAACTGTCAAAACGCGTTAGTACGAGCGTGCTTTAGTTTTCATAATAATATTCTTTTATTTAACGATAAGAGCGCAGTTTAAGTGGGCAGATACGGCTATAGTGGGTAATTAAGACATGTTTCTACATAATTATATGTAGTAACAATATGATACAAATCTTTTAAAAGTACTTTTATAAATGCTTAAGTCGTTGTGCGCTCTGAATGTTCTTGAGTGCTGCTGTTTTTACAATATTTTTAACTAAAAACCTGCCCGGCTTCGCTCGAGTGGCATATTATAAAATAATATGATGACCGTTAAGGCCTTGAGCCATAGTCAGCGAAATCGATTTCATTCTATACTAAGTAAAAATGATTCGACTACGTACTGACATCAATTAGGTAAATTTAGGTAAATCTTTTTTTTTAAATTTGAACTTCTTTCGTTTGACACTATTAAAATACGAGTAAAAAATCCACTTAATTATTTTATCTTTTTTTACAACAAAATTTATCTGCATTTTTCAAAGGTATCCATCCCACACCTTACAGTCACCAATTTTATCAAACAGCACTGTTCGTATCACTTTGAAGGGTATGGTTGTATTGAAGTTTTGAAATTACTGAGTAAATTAAATAATATCTTAAATAATTAAAATTAAATAAAGTCGCAGTGATGCCGTGTGGTACCGGCAGAGTAGAATAGTACCTCCACCTGTACCAGATGTCATAAGAGGTGACTAATGTACAAGAACCGATAGATGGCGGTGTATCCAGCTCAAAATTCAGAACAAGGATGTGCATAACTTCTCCTTTCTTCGAGAAGCTTATGTCTAGCAGTGTACTTGTAATGGCTGATATGATGAGAAGGAATGACAATGATGACGACGCGCTAGTGATATCCTTGATGGTCCTGTACAGTGACGCTTATCATCACGCGTTAATGATAATAAAAAAAAGTAATATAAATAATTTTACGGAGAGGTCAAAGTTACTAAGTTAAGATGAATAGAATGCAGTTATCACTATGATAGACCACTCGCAAATAATGATTAAACATACTCTATATTAAAGCCCAAACAATTTACTCGTAACTGTACCATAAGACGAGCCAATGGTATAAATCAAACGTTACATGTAGCAACGTCGACTCTAGTTGGGAATGACCATAAAAGTCAGGCCCTGGAAAGTCGTTTTCCTATCTTAAATCATCGGGGGAATTATTGTAGTTCCGACCTTTTATTGGCTTCCATAACTGTGTTGCCAGTTCGTCAGATTATAATATTCCAAGTGGTAGTTATTGCGTCCACATTGTATAACTGCTATTGTGAAAGGTTGTGAGCGTTTAACTTGAATATATAAATATGTATATTATTAAGTTAAATGTTAATTTAATAAATGGTTCAGTTCGCATGGATGTGTTAGTCAGAAGAACTTTAAAATTAAGGTGTATCTGTAAATACTATACTGCATAATTAGAACACAAAAGCTTAAACGAGTGTTCTCTAAATTTTTCTATATCATACGCGACAATGTATATTATATAACCATATACGAACCTTATCTATATTATATATATTATAATCTTAATTACAATGTAATGTGAATACTTTTCGGCTTATTTATATATTCTTAACTTGTTTTAAGTATCAAGTAACTAAAAGCTTCGCAGCTATTTGGTCATCGGCTGCTATAAAGATGAAAAAAAAATTATTTATAACATCATTATCACAGCCGTAGAAAGTTCACTGCCCAATTTAGGGAGAACTTTGCATTATAGGCGCTGGGTAGTCGTGATGCCGTATAGCGTAATTTCGAGACGGGAATACGCTGTTTCGGGTTCCCGTGCATCAGTCGCTTTTTAATAACAAGTTTAATAAATGCTTTTAATTTTTTTTCATGAAATAAAGTTGTTTTAAAAGACTTTTTTCTGATTTAATCACAACGCCGCAAAAATTAGGACCCGAAATTAATAGGTATATAAGTCATATATAATTTTAAGGATATTTATCTTGGCCTTTACTCATGAGTGTAAATGTTTGGTTAAAGATCCACATACAGCAACATATTCCTACCTTATATAATCAATACTTAACATTTCTTAAACAATAAAAAACAGTTTATCTACAAGACAACAACAACAATGAGCAATTGTTTTATAATTGCCGCATAACAATTGTGCATTTTCGTTTAATTTGTAAGGCTGCGTTAAAATAACGCGTGCCCCTACTTTGCGACCACAATGGCGTCGAGAATACGCCTTATGGTGTATAGGGTTTGAAAGGATGGAATAAGCTGTAAACGCGTTAATTGAGGATATCTGGAGGTAATTCAGAGGGTACAAAAGGCATGCTAAAGTGACTATTATTGCTAGTAATCGGTTGGACTATAGACGCTCCGTTATAATATTCATGCTATGCGTACCCTATTATTATAGATTAGCTGTACCCGCGACTTCGTTCGCGTGGAACAGTGACTTTAAGTTGCATATAATGTTAATTTTTCGCCTGGTATTCCACAATATTGATTAATGCTTCGCTTCTATCAGCCATAGCATGACCTTATATAGCTTAAGTTACTCCAGGTTATATCAGCTATCTATCAGTGAAAGTATCAAAATCGATTCTTCCGTTCCAGAGATAACCATTAAATAAACAAACAAAAAAATAAAAATAAATATATATATATATTGTAATATGTACCGTGCATACCATTAAGTCATCGTTTGCAATGAGTCATCATACCAGCCATTAGAAGCCCCGCTGGACATTGGCCACCCCAAAAAAGGGGAATTTTGCCCATAACTGACGCGTTGGGCAAGCGTGTTGAATCGCAGAACGGAGCGTTCGCCGCGGGGGCTGTTGCCCGACCCCGCGCGTTGCTTTTGTTTTCCTTACACGTATACCGTCGAACCGCAAAGTTCTGTACAAAGTAACTATAGTTCTGTTCATGTTAATAACAATGTCTAGGAATCAATGCAGGTTTTTATTTATTAATATTGAGTTTGTTGTTTTTTGCAAACTATTGTAGGAAAATCGATGTAGCATTCACTGATTGATGCCTTAATTGGTATTGGTATAATAGAAAACAAATAATAGATAGATCTGGATCTTTATTTTGTGTTTTCTATAGGTAGTAGCAATTTCTAAATACCCAAAGAACTATGGAAATGAGCCCAGAGCTTCTTCAAGTAGTTGAATCTAGGAGCTGATCCGTAAAAAAAAGTTATTTTATAGCCCAGCGGATTTGTAAGAACAAATGTCAGCGCCAACTTTTCTAACGGAGACCAAACACCGGAATGCACAACATAGTACACACAAGCTAGACAGATTTTCTGATTAAAGTCACAGAACTGTGCTAAATGCAAAAAGCACACTAACAGTCGTTTTATAGGAAGATTCTTGAATATGCCTAGATGTGTTCAATTGTGATTGTCCTACGTCTGATATAATTAATAATAAATTCCCACAACATCTTATTCCGTGATAAGTAGCTAAAAACACTTGTGTTACGGACATCAGACAAATGTAAATTAATGGAAAAAATATTTGTTCAGTGGATTTAAAAGTGTCTAAGATAGGCGTTGCGCGAATTATGGTTAATTATTCGTATTTAAAGTTGATAAAGAGAGCTTGATCAACAGCAGTTTAAGTTGAGCCTGCCGTTATTTAGTCACCTATATCATTGTTTTAATGTTGTGGGATTCAACCTTATCCCCTATTTATTAGTAAGGCATAAAATATTATCACCCGCTAGGACTACGTTTGTTGTTGAATTAATTTTACAATTCAATGGCTATAAAGGAGAAAACCGATCAAGTAAGCCTTGAACGCACGCCTTATACTGGTAATCACGCAAGCATGAGATTAAAGCATCCAATATAACCTTTATTAACGCTTTATCGCATTCACACGTCTATAGAGTAAATACGGGACACTAAAATCGAAGGTTCATGTCATACTAGCTGGTTACCCGTGACTTCATTCGCGCAGAAATTATGTTCTACTTGTATTTTCTATAAAGTGTGATACTTTTTATATTCTAATAAAAATTAATGACTTACATTTTTTTTTCTCATATGAACTATAAAAACTTTTTTTTTAAGTTAAAAGTAGGTTGATTTTTTTTATATAGTCAGAATAGGTATAGAATTTGGAGGATAAATTTGCGTATATCTATAATTAAGACACTACAAAAAAACGCTTAATTTTGATTTATTTGTAGGCACGCAGTTCGTATACGAAAAAGAAAGCTCTTTATCTACTTTACCGTCATGAATTGTTGTCATTAGAGAATATTAAATGCTTGCTAAAAAAAATGCATTATTTTGTAGTAACTTAAGCCTGTCTTAACTTTTGGCGGTACCCCGATTATATTCTCGTTTGTGGATAATTGACATGACAATGGTTAAAGTACAAATTACGAAATTCTTGCAAAAACTGTGCGTTAAATAAATTCGCATAATACAAAACCATACTGAGAAAATTACTGGTATTCTTACGCCTGCCCAATTTCGACGACTCTCAATCATGATTCCATAGCACCATTGCCACGTTAACTGGGTGAAAACAGCTTTCTTTATATTGTTGGCGAGCAAACCAGGTGTTGCAGACAACGACAGTGCAGTACAATAATAACAATCAAGAACAATGTTACTCTTGAGTGCGCGAATTAGCGATAAAGCCTCTTTAGTGAAATGCTACAAATTAAGTGTGTTATTCCCAAAAAAAGTCTTTCATCTTTTAGCACAAAATAATAACAGCAATGCACATTTGGAGAGAGGATCTTAATTGCATATTATATTAATAAAGTATTTTTCATCATCATCATATCAGCCATTGGAAGTCCACTACTGGACAAATAATAATAATACTGGCAAAAGGGCAAAATCTGGCTTGATCCAGATGTTCAGTACGCATAGGGACTGCGAAAGCACGGTCTATCGATCCTTTAGTATTTAAAGAGTTTTTAGCAAGAGGTGCCAGAAAAGTTACCACAGGGATAACTGGCTTGTGGCAGCCAAGCGTTCATAGCGAGGTTGCTTTTTGATCCTTCGATGTCGGCTCTTCCTATCATTGCGAAGCAAAATTCGCCAAGCGTTGGATTGTTCACCCATCAAAAGGGAACGTGAGCTGGGTTTAGACCGTCGTGAGACAGGTTAGTTTTACCCTCGGCACTCGAGCACTCGGCCGAGCGGCCGGGGGTGCGAAGCTACCATCCACGGGATTATGCCTGAACGCCTCAAAGGCTGAAGCCAGCTTAGCCGAATCCGGCAAGGATATGCTCACTGTGGAGCCTCGAGAGTCGGGAGGTTCTACACAATGTGACTTTACTAGTCACGCGCTTCACTTTTCGTGAGGTGCGACGTCGAAGCCCATTTGGACCACAGAGATCGGTGCGACACGGTTTAACACGGCTCTGAAGGTTCGAATTTACCTCAGTTCAATGTCGGGGCTCGGAATAGTCTATAGACGACTTCCCCAGGGAGGAAATTTTTCTCATAGTTGCCGCCCTGGGCAAGCGTGTTGGCAATCACAGTAACTTAGTTGACAACGCGTCGTGGTAACGAAACCGACAGATGGTGGTATACCTATCCGAAGCAGTGTAGCTAAAATGCAACAGGGCGGAAATGGACAACAGCATTCTCGCCGCGATGCTACACTCTGCGATTGCCATTGTGCTTGTCCATCGCGACAATCATGGGAAAAATCCCTCTTTCTTGGGGAGGCCTATGTCTAGCAGTGGACGTTTTAAGGGTGCTATGATGATGATGATAAAGTAGATGTTTTAAACCGTAGAGGAGGGCGTAGGCAAGTGGACTAATTTGCCTTTTCCCGGAGTTCAAGATATTCTAACAGATGCTCCATTGGTCCATAGTATTCAGTTTATCAGAACATCAACGAAGTATTTGCTGGTAACAAATACCCGAACCTCCAGGTGCAAGGTAACAACAACAACATAATCAATGCAAGAAACGACAAAATAGTTGTCCAAGCGGTCATTATAGAACCCACAATACTATGAAGCATTGACAGTCTGCCAACCCTCAAATGACACGGTTGACGGCGAATTATTATTTATCCACTCGAGGGGTCGATATGACCCCTGTAAAATCCCTTCCTATGAAATATGTAACAAAGCGAAAACGGGTTATACGAGTGTAGTGCAGACGTTTTTATTGGGTGCGGTGGGGACTTTGAATAATTGATCAGGGGTTGTGAGAGGGCGCAACAGTTCGATTTGTCGCTATTATGTTGTTATGCGGTAAATATTTACGGTTGTTATGCAAAAGGGACTCTCAAATTGCTTTATAGTTAGGTCTTTTAATGATGTGGAATACTTGAACAAGACATTTACCAACCGTCTACGTCTTATTCCGATTGAAACATTCTATGTGTATGTTAAAAGTGACGATCTCTTTAAGATATACTTAAGTAGGTACACATGTGCATATCTATATTTTTTTAGTATTCCAGACTAGAAACTCTCGTTATGCAAAGATCAAAAAACATTTAGACAAATATAGCATTCATACTGAACATGTTCATAAGATTAAAAAAAAAACGTTGTGTCTACATATACTACGTAAATTATACTTTTTTAGGGAAACAATACCATCGATATCACTATTTTGTTCTATACTTAACAATCGGGCAGTCCAATTATTTACTGAAATCTAATATTATTACATTCCAGTAGAAAAAAATAAATAGATAAAGTCAAGAACACTTACCTGACGGACCTGCTTATATTGCTCTTCGAAGCTCCATCCGGCTGCACTTCCCTCAGATGAGGATGATGACGCGGAGCCAGTAGGCTGCGCGGGTGGCGGCGGCGCTGGGGCCAAGAACGCGGGAGGCGCGTAAGGAAAACCTCCCGTAGGCCCCCCGCCGTTCAGAGCGAACACATTGTTGGGAGTCGACAGTGGGGCCCCCTGGGCTATAGAGGCCAGTGATGACAAGTGGGGGTGAAGTGACGTCTTCAAGGATTCAAAATCTTTTCGCACCTAAACAAATGAGATATGACAAAGTCAAACTCACGCCTTGAATTTTAGATCTTAAACTTATTAATAAAAAAGTATAGTACTTATAAACATTAAACATATATTAGCTGTGAGATAGCGGCAGATTATAATAGTATCTCCCCTTGTACCAGGTGTCGTAAGAGGCGACTGAGGTACCAGAACCGACAGATGGCGGTATATCCAGTGCAGCTAAAAAGCACAGGGCGAGATTAGGCGGCAGCTCCTTGCGGGGAAGACCACTTCAGGGGTCAAAGTATCCATTTGACAAATTTCATCTAAATCGGTACAGCGACAAAATGTATAAAATGGGCAGACATTCTTTACGACTACAACGCTTATACTATTAATAGTTTCCATTATAGAAATTTAAAATACGTAGGCTTACTTTCAACTCTCGCTCATGTGGCTGAAGAGAGTTCCTCTGGTGGTGGTTCATCAGGTGACCGTTCAGCGACGAGTGGGCGATTACCGGGTGGTGGTGGGTCAGGTTGTGTTGCGGCTGGTGCAGCTGTGGCGGCTGGTGGGGTTGAAGAGGTGGCGCAAGGACTTGATGTGGTGTATGCGTTTGGAGTGGTGGAGTTAGTTGATTAGATCCGGACACATCTCGCCCCACACCCTCATCCGAACTCGAACAAGATTGAAGGTCTGCTGACGATTCTTCTTCAGACCGCGCCGACTGCAAAGAGGTTGACGATTAGATACACATAAACTCGATGTTGGACTTAAGTTATAAGACTCATTTGCCAGAAGAGCTTTAAAGAAGGCCACTTAATGACCTATTTGTTTAAGTTAGTAACCTATAGTCACATTAAAAAAAAGATCATAAATTAACTATGAACCCAATTGTGGTACCTTCGTAAGGTCTACATAAAACTGCAGTTTTGAGTTATGCCAGTTATCATCTAGATGTTATATAAAAAAATTGTTCACACAACATCTCATAGATTGACCTAACTCCGTGGTAAGTCGCTTGAAGCAATTATGTTATAGACATTTGACAAAAGAGTATTCACAAATATAATACTTAAATACATATTTTGACACCCAGGCACAGGACTAACACAAACATCATCATATAAATATTTGTCCTCCGTGGGGATCGAACCCACGACCCCTGGCGCATAAGATAGGATCACTACCATCTGCACCATCGGGCCCGTTAAAAATATTTTATATTTGTATTTGTTATATATTTGCAGTAACTAAACCGACAGACGTTTTCCTATCTTTACTATACTTATATGTATAACAAAAAAAAATAGAGCGACTATAGATTAACACTTAAACTTTCTTACCTACCTACTACTTTATAGTACCTATAGTACTATAGAACTTCATTAAGGACAACACACCGTGACACGTAATTTTTATATATAAAGGTATCATAAATTAATAATAAATTCACGTTGCATTTAATTGCACAATACTACGTCTCACCTTCATCTAAGAATAATCACGAGCATGCAGGATCTACCGCGATTATTAGCTCAATAACAAATACATTGTAATTTCAGTAATTAGTTCCAGGCAAATCTATTACCTTCGATACGATTTTAATCCACTACTGTTTACTTTTCAAACTATTGCTATTTAATAAACATTTGTGCGATTGCATTATTTATATAACAAAGTTGTTACGCACATCCTTCTGTTTTATATCTAATATTTGTTTAGACTTAACTAAAAATGATAAATAACTAGCTATCCCGACAAATTTTGTTCTGCCACATAAATGTGACAAATATAAAATGACAAAATGACAAAAATAACTATTAAAAATAGAAGTCGATTCTCAGATCTACAGAATATTCATATAAAATTTCATAAGAATCGGTCAAGCCGTTTCGGATGAGTATAAAAGATAACAAGGTGACATGAGAATTTTATATATTACAAGATGTTAATTCATACATATATAATACATACAGTAACCTCATTAGCCAACTCACAGAAACCGAGAGAGAGGACAATGCTCAGAGTCTCTGTGCGTGAGGAAATCTAAAGTAGCCTAATGGATAACCAAGTTGAAGTCCTGACTATAGTCCGCAGAACTAAAGGACGATGAGACCTTGATGTAAACCTGCAAGCCCAACGTAGGACATACGGCCATCAGGCGAGACATATGGTCTGGTTGGAATCGCGAGATTGCGCTGCGTGCTGCCTCATAGAACCTGAATGATGTAGAGATGAAGATTTATATACTTGCGACAAATATTTAAAATTATTCAGCTTTTCGATAACAAAATTACAAACATACTTATTCATCGAAAATTTCTCTAATAAGTAATATACTCTAATTCAGTGTGCAGTTTTTCCCTCGGCACAGCCACACACGACATCAATACCACAAACCAGTATCCTTAGGGCCTTATTATCTTAAAGACAAGTACAACCCTCAAACCTCAATATAATTACTTCACCTTCCTCCAATTTCGATGAACATACATAATGAAATGTTGATCAAGTAAATAAGGAAGAAGAAGAGGACACATAAAGAGATATTTCATACAATTAAATTAATCAGTTGAAGCTTTTAAAATAAGACATATAATCACATACAGCCAGCTAATGCCATTTAATATGTCACAGACTAACTAATTGGAGATCTCCCGGCGTAATGGTCGTCAAACACCACAATTTGCGTCGGCGCAGGTGACGTTACGCATTAAATAGTCGCAAAACGCGATGCAATACAAAAACTCATTGCAAAAACCGGTTACAGAATTATAGTAGGTGTTTAAAGTTCCATTCGATTCAATATATACAACCGAGCAAGGGGGCAATCAAATCGTTGGATGAAATGAGTGCGTTTTGCGCTGCCGTTGCCTCCAGCCCTCAATTACGACATTAAAATTATTATTTTATTTCCATTTTTATTTATTATTCGCATTATTATATTGTGTGGAGTTATTATCGGTGAAATGTTTCGTTCGGATAAACGCTCGCGTTGGAGCGACACGCAAGCCCCGGTGGCCTTGTTTAGGGTCCCGCGGGTCCCGGGGGGTGACGTCACATCTCTTTTATTGTATAATTCAGGGAACAAGTTCGTAAAACATGCTTGAGACTGGGTAAGGACAAGTGTCACTGTGTTACGTTAGCGCGCGAAACCATCTGTTTGTAGCGTATAAAGTTAGTTCTCTAGCATTTGTCAACGTTATAAACTGCTTTTGTGCATTTAATTTGCTTAAATAAGCACGTGATGAAAAATCAATGAAAGTCACAATTCACTTTATAGGCTTAGGAGCTAATGATACAAGTTCGGGAAAAAAATAGAAAATGCGGAACCCATAGTATCCCAAAAAGTATGGCGTGCTATTCCATCCGCTACACTTTCTCATGGGCCCAACCAGCTACTGGATTCCAGCCACTTTTTATTCGTTTTAAATTAATTTTAATTCTGCCGCAATTTTATTTAAACGCTCTATCAATAAAACGGTCCATTTACAAGTTCGTCCACCTCAGCCCCAACGAAAACGGCCAAATAAGATGCTAAAGTGTTATTATATTACCATGGTGCGACAAACAGAAAAAATCAACAGTTGCACTCACCGATAAGTAGGATAAAGTTAGCATAAGTCTCACTAATGCCAAAACAAACAAAATCCAAGAGAGGTTGACTGGAATCTGTCGCGTGATTTTATAATATAATAAGAACTGTAAGCTGTTCAGTGGCCCGATGAAAAGGTACTCCGATATTGGTCGAGTCAACACCGGCGACCGGAATTTCACTTCGGCCAACGACGCATGTTTACATGCTCCATGATAAATCGCTGGTTACGTCAATTACGGTGAAATCTTTATGATGCAGGGATTAGAACGTTGTAAAAAATTACACAACTTCCCCTGAACAGGAGTAAAATTAAAAAAAAAATTGGAACAGAGTCATACGTTTTTGATTTGCTATAAAACATAATGGCTCCGCTCTTCAGACATTTAAAAAAGAACATTCAAAACGTTTATGTTGAAATTTTAAATATCACGCAATTATAGAGTCTTTATATAACTTGACATAAAACATTTGATACAATTTAAATACGAACTTAACCGAAAGCAAAAGTGAAAAGACACGGCCATCCCGGCCGCTAACAGCCGCCGCGTTTATTTTTTGGACAAACAAGAAGTGAACTTGATGCGTTCTCAGAAAAATTCCGAACCTCACCACGATGCAAGCAGGAGGACACACCATTGATTAACGCCTTTGGAATAAACACAACACCAAACGAAAATAAACCATAGCATGTTAAAAATAAGCTCCAATCGAAACAAATGCTATCAACTTAGCATTCCATATCAACGAAGATATAGGCCAAAAAGAAATTTGTTATAATTACACCCACCGGTAGCGTTGATTATAAACTTCTTAACCGATTGTAAACTGTAACAATTGGACATAACGTTTATAATCCATAATTGGGTTTTGGCAAATATTTCTTTTAATGTTTTGAAGGCCTTTCAAATGGCAGAAGTATCTATTCTTGAAAGAATTACTCCGTTTATATATAACCAATAATAAACGAAACGACGCTATGCCTATGTGGATTTGCATGCATCGCTTCCTATGTGAATATTTGCATGTACTCGTATTCCTTTTTATTCTTTCCTTTGTATCGCAGTGCATTTATTAAAACTTAATTTCAAAACATTATTTGTAAGTCGGGTGTAACAGCTTCATATCTTTATTACTGATGCTATAAAAATGGGAACTAAAAAAGTTTTCATTTGATACTTTTTGGCACTGTTTTGTTAAATTTCAATAGGTTCATGCTTTTGCAGAGTCTGCCATCACACTTCATTAAATACTATGTATGTACATTCTGTAAATAGCTATATGGTAATAGAACCATGTAACATTTGTGATAGAAATCGTAATCGCATCCGTGCGAGTGTATTTTATGAGGCGAAATCAAATAGAAACTTGTAATGAAAGATGTCGTGTACGCCTAACTTGTTTGGTATGCAAAGCAAATACGAGCGGTAATAAAATATTGAGCATTAAGTTGTTAATGCCGATGGAGATATCGACGGTGTGAAATGGCCGGGTGAAAACATTGAGGACTCCATGTTTATCGTAAATCTTGCCAGTCACAATCAACTCACGGCGAGGCATGCGGTCCTTCACACAGTGGATGCCAATTGCAAAACTATTCGCCTTTCAATAAACTTCCAATCGAACTTTTTCTGATTCATGAATACATATAAAAAATTGATGGATGTTAATTTAAAATGACAAACGATGGATACCCGCGCTGGATTCGTATACCAGAAGCCACGTCAGAGTTGATATCGATCAACAAGTTTTATTGTACCGTCTTAATTTGCATATAAGCATTAATCGATTTATCAGATGTCATCGAATTGGAAATAATAAAACAAATGTATTAAATGTTGGATGCATTTTGAGTACGTCGTGTATCAAGATCAATCATTTAATCAATCAAAATCGGGCGTCCGATCTCTAAAATAATTTTACCTTATTCCAAATCTGCAAAAGCAAATCTTTTAATATTTACAGCTACTTGTTTTAAAATTTCTTTTATATACAACTTTTATCTTTATATATAAAAAAGTTAGATCCGCAGGTGACTCGATAATGATTGCGTCTGCTTGACGACTTCGGAAAAAGAATAAGCAGAAATGGCTTTTGAAGTCTGTCTAAACATCGTATAAGTGTATTCAATAAACGGAACAAAGAGGCACCACTTGAAGTCCATTCCTCCGGGTGCGAGCGCGCGCAGGCGACGTGATGGAAGCGTTCGCGCATCCTGTTCCCTGGAACATTTATTAGCGGGATCCGTCACGAGGTGCTTTGTCCACACATTAGCGGAGTTAGCGCCCGGGACCTACCTGCTTATTTACCTAAACATACTGGCCCAACTATTTGCTTAGATATACACATATATCTGCACTCTCGGGTCCATTGCGACAGTCATTTGTGCAATGCATTGTCAAAGGGAAATCTGCCGTTGTATTTACGCAATATTTTGAAGGAATTACTGATTGTACAATATGTTTTATACCAATAAGTTGTAAACCGCGCTGTGGTATTTAGCAGATTGCTTCCACGTCTTACTTAGTTGTGGTCATACAACGCGTTTATTGCTATTTCATTTGAGATTTTATTCGCTGCAGTGTAATCGCATGAATCGAGGGCGGACAAAGGTTTGATGGCTACCTTTGTACAGGGAATAAAAGTGAACAAAGCGGACACGTATGTGACGGACCGCGCGGTGCGACACAATGTTGCCGCGACGCGGCCGCGGTAACATTAACATTAGCGAACGTAAAATAACCGCCAATAAGGCAAAGCACGCATCAAACCGTCGACAAAGCAACAGGTTCTTGCCTCGGCAAACACGCGGTGTTTACATTACGATCCTGGGGCTTCATTTAATAATTCTCGGGAACTAAAAGCCTTTGAACATTTCATCAGATGACCCTCACTGTTTGCACACACTCCTGCCTCGAGATGCTAATGTGGACACAAGACCTGTATCGCCGATCGGCCTCCGATGCTTTTATTGTTGGCTCCATCTTCTATTTCACTGTTCGATCTCCAACGATATCTTGTGCAAACATTCCTTTGAATGCCTTTTATATTTGCCTTTCGACCACTTTTTGTTTTTGAGGAAAACGCTTTTTAATTGGTAATAGAAATGCGCGCCGCCGCCGCCGATGAGTACATGACAATGGAAACATAATAATACTACTATTGGCAATCGCATGTGGGGAAGCTTTACTGCTGTTAGGAACGAGCTAAGTATTTGAACAAAACAAAAGGTGATAAGAAGAGGTAAATAACCTGACCCATCGACGGCGTGACGGCGCGGCGGCGCGCACACACGCTGTTTAACGCTCGGAATACTCCGCTGAAAGTATTTTCAGCGGCGCATGTTCAGTTGCCGACTATGTGATGAACGGACCTATTAGAACAAGTTGCCTAACCCCGCTGCCGATCATTGTATCTACGTAAACAGACGACGATTACGACGCCGCGAGCGCCGTATGCTAACTATGTATAATTTCTGAACTCATACCAGTGAGTATACGCATTTGTTCCACTAGTTTCTAATAGATGTCCATTTCAACCGTACAGACGCTATTGAATTCGAAATCATTTGGCTGCTTAATTTTATTCAAAATACCGCAACAGCGGTAAGTAAAAAGAGATCGTGTCGCTTATTGTGATGATAATTATTTTTAGAAAACAAAAACGAGAAAGCGGTCGTTCAGAGATGCCTATCTGTTAATTATTGTCACCAAAATGGCTCGTTATTGTAGATGAGTCAAAATGGCCGAGTGACAAATCGTCGAGTTTCGTGCGCGTTCCGTTTGATTGACGCGTGCCAGATTCGCTGCCTATACACCTTTATCCATATTTATTTATGCGTAGAAAGCGCAAATAAAAACGGGTTCTCAATTTTCAATATTGCGATTGAGATAATGAATTGATGTGTACGGAGAGGTTGCGTGACGCGAGAACGGGGTATAAACTAATTGATATTGTTGGATAGCTGTAAGGTAAAGCATCTAATTCGAGGGGTTGAGACAATTTCGAGGCGTCGCACAGCGCGCGGTCAATATTTACGTTTCTCACGAGAGGCTCGTGCTCGCATTCCCTACGGCGACTTCACTCGTGTCATACCTTCCGCTTTTCACACAAATAGGTAATAATCGATCGTTTTATAGCGCGAGCTGTGTAGGCGCGCCGGTGGTGATAGTTCGTGGAAATTTTAAAATGTAACGTGTCGTTGTACGGCGTCGGCGAGAGGTGCTAAGTGCCCCGACAAACTAGTTTGGTTCGAGCGATTCTCCTGTACGTATTAATTGAACTCAATCAGCCTTTGACATGATGCGTCTCACGCTACTTTTCACTTGATATTAAATTAAGTTGTCTAGTTCAATACACTATCATTAATATTTCATAATTATTATTGGGAGATACACATTTGTACCTAGTGTTGTAAAAGGCGACTGAGGTACCGGAACTGATAGATGGCGGTATATTCGTCCGAACAATGCTATTGGCTACAATTTTCACCACCCCTGTTCAACGTAGCATTTATAAGCAAAAATCACAACGGATAAAATGGTAATAAAAACTCCAAAAGATATCTGACACACTTATGACCTAAATGAAATTATCGGAGAGAGAAAAGATTCAAAGTAAATTTACAATACCCATCAATACTGCAACCACGATGCGTTAAACGCAAATTCCCAAGTAAACTGCAAAAAATATATTTACATATATCTCGCGTTCTGCAAACTGACAAACAACGATCATCGAAGCGCCTTTGTGATGGACTCTTGTTTGCACTGACTCACTTTTGGGAAGTCACCTTTTGCCAAAGTGACGTCAAGTTGATACGCTATGATACCTTGTGTGTCAAGGAAAACAAATAGTAACTGTTAGGTTAACTTTTGATTGGCGCCTTGCCGGTATGTCATTATCACGATCATATATTTTTATAAATTTGTAACTAATAAAAGGTCTAATTTTCTTGTACTTTTATATTTACCGTGACAGATTTATCAACCCCAAGTTTATACCACTGGAAATTAGTTTAGTAGTTCGTACTACCAATGTACGAGCTACTAAATTGGTACATTTTATAGTGTGAACGTACACGAAGGGATAATTAGCAATTTATCTATTCTATGCAAACTAGTGATCAATAAAAGTTATGTTAGCACGTCTAGAATTAGTAATAAATTGCAGAAGAACAAAGAATTCACTGTATACTTGTACATTTCTGAATACTTGAAGGGTTGAGTAATTTAAAGGCAATTTTGTGTTTATCTTGGTGTCGCTAGACTAGGTTTGAAGTAAATCTAAGGGCCAAATCTTATCTTCTCAAATAAGCACTTATGTGACGCCAGTTCCAGCGCCTCCAGGGGAGGGGCGCGGCCGCTTATTAATGCAACCGTATGCAAGATTTTACCCTGCGAATTTCCTAAGTGTGATAGCGATCACTGGAGGCCGCCTTTGATGCTTGACCTAGGCTCAAGTGGCCATCGTTGGGGATGAAGTTAAGTCTTTGCAAAAGAGAACAAAGTGAGCCCGGCTGGACTAATGCAGTCGGTTATCTCTCGAGGGGACACCTGTAACACGTTAAGCTACTTATCACGTCGATGTATGCGTAGTATATGGTTTATTTTAAAGATAGCAAGCGCTATTCTTTGGACATTGAACCGAATATTTGTTGAGATTATACTGATTGGTATACTTAGCCTTATAAATTAAATATGCAAATGTATATATTTAGGAATATTGAGTTCAGTACCTCCCCTGGCAGCAACAACACAATGTAAAATGCCAACGTATGTAATTAATATGGCTGACGGCTCAATGCAATGTCACTGTGTCGTTATAGTGTGTACATTATCTTTTTCCATTTTTAATGAACATCATAAATATAAGAATAAAATTTAATTAGTATTTGCAAAATTTATACCTACGCTATTTTAGGAATATAATAAATTTAAATAAGTAATGGCATTTAAATAAAAAATAAAACATTATAAATTCAATGCCAGTCAATCAGTGATATGGTGTCTGTCTTATTTAGTAATATTAAATATTCTTATTGCGTTAATCAAAACAGTTTCTTGTCTCTAGCGTTTTAAATAAATAAATATTATTTTTGTATAATACTTAAATGTTCATTATTAGCTAATCATGATAGAACCCCGCGACCTGTTATAATTAATCATCTTCATACTAGCCATTGAAAGTCCACAGCTGGACATTGCCATGCTGGGCAAGCGTGTTGGCAATCGCACAGCGCAGCTTTCACGACGGGGAATCTTCTGCCCATCCCCGCCTTTTGCATTTGAGTTGCATTATTTCGGATGGATATACCGCAATTTTTCGGTACCTTAGTCGCCTCTTACAACAATAGGTACCACCAACCACAATAGAAACACAAATTTTATAATGTACCATAAAATGCACTGGACGGTTAAGTTAGATGCCTCAACCAAATATACTTCGCTTTGTCACAAATACATACGAACCACACGCTAAGCACTCGTCAAGGCAAGTATACCATGAGATCGACGTACAAAACCCAACGTTGTACAGTTATCAATTTCAAGAATCGTTAATTGCGTGTATTTGTGTGACAAATACGTTAGCTATTGACTGTGAGGTCCACGATCAATGGACAAGGCAAGCGGATGTGGTTTTCTCAGTATTTGAATAAAAGATGGCCGACTTATGTCATTTCCTTTGTGGAAAGCTGGCATAAGCAAATCCAATGTCATGGTGTGAACCTTAGTCGTTGTTTCTGAACGAATATGGGACGTAACAAATCATTAGAGTTATAAGAGAATCAGTCAAAGGGCCTATTTTAAACTATGTATTTTCCTAATATATATGTGCGTTTCTGAATAAGTAATAGCAAACGAAGTTTTTCATAATTACTCATTCAAAAACAAGCATTTAGAATTAAGAACATTAGTTAATTATACTCTTTGTTTTAGAAGATTGATGTATTACTCGAAAATTTTATTCCAAACAGAACTTTTTTAATCTGCATGGCTAGCTGAGCTCCCTCATTTACAATTGTCAAAGTAGGTCATCGAAATTGCATACAGTAGTATGTATATTCAATTTCCTTTTTAACATTTATTTAGATTAGTGTTTCTTTGTAACTTCTAAAGTTAAGTAGTGATGCCTTTAATTTGTAAAGTATCAAGAAATGGAAATAATGATAGTTGTAAAACCAATCCAGACCATTTCAACAGATTCATTCGAAGGATATGTAATGGTATTGTACGAACAATGTTGCAGATTTCGCAACGAGGATCGGTACCGCGACGTGACAGGGGAGGTAGTAAAGTGTCGCAGTTAAAGTGCTCTAAAACCACGTTTAATTACTACGGTTTGTGGTAACAGTAAACTCCTAGGGATACTAATGCCTTAACCGCAGCTAGGTCACCCATCCGTGGGTCTGACGGCTTTCCAACAAAATCGTGCCAAGTAACTAAGTACTTCGTTCGGCCCTTCAATAAAAAGCACTATCTCATTACGTTACACTGTAATCCACATTGAGCCCCTAAAAATACATAAATTACCCGTTTTTTCATGTTGTGCTTTTCTCATATAATTATATATGAATCTATGTGTTAAACTTTACCCAAAGATTAATATATAATTTTCGACGCCTATTGTTACTTTTTTCTCGGTATAGTATAATTCATTTGTAAAATGACCATACCATAGAGCACAATAAAACCACAAACATTTTGCAATCGAAGGATTTGTTTTATCTTCCATTTATTATATTGTTTTCTATAATCAAAAATATCATCACTACCGATTTTTTTAAAGTAACAAAGAGTCATAGACAAGGAATATATTTTTCAAAATTGTTAACTATGTTTTCTTCTATAAAATGCGTGTTTAAATAAAACATGCCACATTTACAAACAATTAATATGGCCAGTTGTTTTATTATATTAATCATTACCGATATAGATCAAGAAGCACAAATACAGTGTAATACAGTTCTCTGTCGGTTGTTAACATAAATCACACGGTTCTGATTTGTCCGGGCGATCGATCAACGTGAGATACGAATGGACAATCGAAATATCACTGATCGATTCTTTGACATCGATAATATATCTGACAATTTGTGTTGTATGTTTAAAATTGTTTATATGTGATAGACTTTTGGGAAGACAGCAAATATTTTTTACTTTTCCGCTAAAACTGGCCTCCTTGGTCCAAATATTCATGAAAATTAATCAGAAGCTTCCGTTTTATGTATCAATCAAACGTATTTGACTTACGTTTTATATTTCTACTATCAAATAGCAGTTGCTCTGTTCCGATAGAAATAGTGACAAAGGCGGTGAAATTACTATTACGCTGACTGTACGCTTGTTAGTCGTACAGGTCTAATAAAAAAATGATTTCTATATCCTAGAATGCTTAACAAAAAAGTTATATACCAATGATAGAATTTCAATCGATAATTGTCTAAATTTATTAATTTAAAAAAAGTAGTAAAATGAACTTAATATAACTTAGAACGGGTGAATGTTAAAAAATATAAAAGTTAGATGTTTAATAATCCTTTACCAAAAACTCTGGAAAGAGTCAACCGAGAAAATAAACATGCATCAACAAAATCAATACGATCCCTTCCCGACAGTTTATACGAGAGGAACACAAATCGATAAAAAAGGCCACCACCCAGTGAGGACAGTCGTAATCCAAACGACTGATCTGTCAACTGTCATTGTATTTTAAATTTTATAATATTACATCGATTCCTATGAATACATTTTTATTCATACGCATCAATAACATGAAATTTCTTTGTATCATACAAATCGAAAAGGCAGAATATTATAGGTAAGAAGCTTCGTTTGCTTTGATATATTAGGAAAATTTTCAAGGGTAAGATACGGGGTGTCAATTACCGTGAAATCACAGTAAAATGAATGTAATAACATTGTGATGTCGTCAGCGCGTTTTCATCATGGTGACCGTCTAACATCACTCCAGAAATAAGATGTATGTTTGCCTATAGTAAAATACAATGAACTTTCCGGAAACATAAGTAAGACTTACATACAAAAAATGTAACCTAATGATGCCTGGTGCCAAAAAAAGCTGGAAACTTGTGACGAATAGGAAATGTAATATAACGTTATGACAACTTCTGATATGAGACGCGGCGCACCCCGCCGCGCCTGCGCACCCCATTTACAAACAATACCCCACCAGACATTCGCATTCTATTAATCTCTTCCCCGATTCAACCGTCTAATTCCTACCTTCAATGATATGAAATGACTCATCCAGATCAGATAATACAAAATAAACATCTCCGTAATTGATGATTCAATTCAAACGGAATGACATGAAAGTAAGATCGTGCCTTGAAAATACCAAGCTCGCATGCCTAAAATAATTGATAAATCAATGCAGTTCTCAGTACGAGGGGCACTAAATCAAAAAGAGTAAGCGGACGCGTATCATAACGTTTTGACGTTTCTAAACATGCTCGATATTAAACTGTTACCGCTAGATGGCGCGATAAAGAGCTGTCAAACTCACCTGTCATTAGCTTATTAATGGCTGCGCGTCACCAAACAGATAGATTAAAGCTTATTTGTATTTTATTACGGCCTCCACTTGTTTGCTCTATACGTTTGAACATTTGAACAAGTTATGGTATTCAAGACAAGCTATGGTTTTAGTACAGTTATAACAAGCAAGTTTAAGAGAATTTATTACTTGACAAGATTTTAAATATTGTTATTAATTATTTATCCTCCGGATACATTTTAATGTCTGCGATATGAATCATAAGAATTAAAATACTTTGGTAAGTAAACAAAGTCTACAATTAGGTGTAATAAACAAACAAGAAACCGGAGGTATCTTATTTCAATTGTCTAATTAAACACGACATTATTGACAATGTAGGCACGTGGCTGTTTGGAGAACACAATGGGTCACCTACGCACCGTCTGGGGTGCGCTCATCCTCATGCAATTTCAGACCATTTGCATATCTACACAGCCTTTCCCTTTCTAAAAATAACACCAATTTAATGCTACCGCATACTGGAGCGGGAATGAACCAGCCAAACTTCACACTTTCGCTATATCCTTGGCCATCATGTTTTTATTCATCCAAAAATGAAACTTTAGAGCTTTGCAACAAGGTCAGATTTAGATTGCGTGTTTAGCTGATTTAACACGTTGTGTGTGTATTGGTGATTCTTCGGACCACACACGGCCTCAAGTCAACATCGGGCCTAGAACAACATTATAGCACTTAGTATACTTTACAGGTAAACTAGTAGCTTTGAAGTCAGCAAGAACTTGATATGAGGCCAAACATAAGAATTGGTGTTTTTGGTTAGGCAATTTTTATAGTTATCAGAACGTATATAACAATAATCAGTCAGAAAAAACATTATCCTGGCACAACTTATTGACATTTTCCTAATTAACGTGTCCATAAAAATTCAACTCACAATTCATTTAATGTTAATAACATGGTTCGTCGGTCCACGTAATAGTCTATTTTACCTATAAACTTATCTTAACATAATATATAAATCACGTGTCACGTTGTTTGTCCGCGATGGACTCCAAAACTATTAAACCGATTTTAAATTAAATTTGCACGCCGTGTGCAGTTTGATCCAATCTTAATCTTAATTTATTGCCGCAAAATTATTTTATTGCAAGTGGAGTGTTCTTGAGGCTAAAGTATATTATACATATTGTTACTGTTATTTAAATCTTTGGTGTTACAAAAAATAGTGTATGGAGTTAAAAAGGTGAAAAAATAGAAATAGAAAGATATAAAATAGAATTAGAGTTTTTGGATTGCGAGATGATCAAAATGATGTATTACAGTAAAGAGAGGTCTACAAAAATCCCTAGTGGTATACCAGGTCTAAGAGCTGGTCATATATGACCATCTCTCAGAGATAAACTACAATAACCATTTTTAATTCCCCTTGTACCCGTGCAAAGCCGGGGCGGCTAGGGAATATACTTTAAATAATTTCAGCCTTTCAGTACACATTCCGTGTACTTTTTAATTACACTTTATGATTAAAAGTCGTCATAAGGAGTTACTATTGTGTACCAGATCTGTAAAAAGTTACTTTATCATTGAGTAACATAGGCTATATTTAGTACGAGATAAAACTAAAAAATTCTATTTAAACCAACCTAAGGTGTGAAAAAATTTTGCCATAACTGTCTTTCATCGCATACGCTGCGATATATTAATGATAGGACAAAAATAATTAACATGTTTCAAACTCTAGGCCATGACAATACATGAGCTGCTCAATGCCTGCGTAACAGCTTCATGAGTCCTATTATTGCGACTATAAAGAAGGACTTATATGGAGTTTCATTGGCTGATTAATTAAAAAAAAGGTAAGTTGTCACGTGCATAGTTAATACAAAGCCAGTAACGCAGCGAGAACAAAGGCCCACAGCCACAGCGTAGGTGCAGGACCGGTAGCTCAGTCTGCCGCACGTCACCGGATTTACATTTTTATTGCTTACGGCCTGTCGTACGCCAGTAACTTAAGAGACAAACGTTACTGTTGTCTCTCACACACTGGTTGGAAAAAGGACAAAGTAAAGCAACACCTTTAGTCCCTTTTGTCGTCTTTCTTGCCACATCCTAATTAATATTATGTACAGTAAAGTTATTGTCAGTTTGTTTATAATAATATATAAGTCCACACAACATCTCATACATTGACCTGACTCCGAGATAAGTTGCTTGAAGCACTTGTGTTACGGTAGTCAGACAACAGAGGAATCATAAATAAAATATTTAAACATATATATTAAACACCTAGACAATGAACTAACACAAATGTAATCATGTAGATATTTGTCGTGCCTGGGGATCGAACCCTCGACCTTTGATGTATAAGATAGGATCATCCTATGCCATCTGCGCCATTTAGCCCGTCTAAATTGATATATGATTAAAAGAAAAACACTTACATAGGCCGACCTATATCAGCGTTTTTTGTGTATAAATTTAGTGTAATATGGACGAATTTATTGAAAGACTACAGTCCACAGACGAAAACTACTTTTCATAACACTAGCATTTTTAGCCCTGCTGCATTTGAGCTGCGCTGTTTCGGGTGACCATATCTATCGGACCTCCTCATACACGTGGACCTCCTCATTCTACTCTACTAGTCCCCACGAAGAATTACAAATAATAAGATGTATTAATTCTAAGACATATAGAGACAATTTATGCCTCGTCATCATCATAGCAGCCGTTAAACGTCCACTGCTGGACATGTAAAGGAAGGGGGCAAAAAAGGCAAGGCAAGAAAGAGGGAATTTGTCCATAGTTGCCGCGCTGGGCGTGCATGGTGGCAATGGCATCGCAAATATTTTACATTACTTATTATTGCTTATCCGTCTGTATAATAGTTTGTATTGCGAAAATGTTGAAGTGAACGTTTAACGTGGTCGTTTACAGTCGCACCTGTGTTCGTTGGTGTATCATCGCGTCGCTATCCAATTTAGCGTGCACACAATTTAGGACCGGCAGGCGACAGGAAGGGGCGGGCCGGCGACGCGGAGCGGTCTTCTCGATTCATATTACCATTTACGAATATGCTCCATGTTATTTAGTGTTGTAGGTGAAGACGATGATGGTTATAGTGTCTTGTGTTCCTACATATCCCGCAATTGACACAATAAATGCAAGAAATATGTATATATAGTACCAACGTGCACGGCTTCATTATGAATGAAACACAAAATTGATATAACCAATTTATTTATCAATGCAACAATTAAAAAAAACTTTAAAAGCAAGAAAATATTATTTATCTTTTTTATTTGTAACGAAAACCAGAAGCCATAAAGGTATTACAAATCTTCAGAACCATCACGATTATTGTTGGTGAAGGAATCGTACCCGCGACGCTAGCGTAGATAGATATTGGTAGTTATTATTGCAGGTTGAGACGCCGATGGGCTCAAAGAGTCATTAATGAAATTCTTACAGATTATCCCTCTAAATATTACATACCTGGAACTCTGCCACTTCTTTTTAAAATTACATAATATAAATATATAAGTTTAAATCTACTACTAGAGTGAAAATATAAAATTGAATCACACCAAATAAAATTACACAGCTAAGAACTAACGTAGGTAAAAACTTAATTATACCTAAAAAAAACCTGAGGTCTGAACGAAAAAATGTAAAAGCCTTTTAGAAAATCTAGTAAGCATAAAACTGACAAACTCTACTCTTTCTTTGTTGAAGTGAATTGATAGAAATCGCTTCATGCAGTAAGGCCTCCCATTGCACTGTCTTATACTTGTATGTGTCCTATAATTCTAAATCTATACAACAATAAAGTGTTTTATTATTATTTTTAGCTATCTGACCAACTTTAAAAAGTTCTTCCAACATAGCTGTTGCTAAGAAATTGCAAATAAAGGCGGCATTAGTTCCTCTTAAACTGAATACACTACAAAGAATGTTATTATTTAAATAAATAAGCATTATACATAGCCGAGTCACTTTTCATTTCATATGTCCAAGTGGACTAAATTTTGTTGTGAGTCTCACGGGAGTTCTTGTTACGGGATACAAGTAGCCTGTGCCTTCCCTAGGATTCAGGCTATTCACATGCCTAATTTCACTAAGATCTGTATATCTGATCTGAGGTATAGACGTAAAAAAGTACCTAAAACCATAGTTTTCCATTTCCGAGAAATATAATAACTATGTATTATAGCAATACTATAAAAATACAAGCGAAGTCGTGCTGCGTCCAACTGTCAAACTATTGGCAGTTACTTTAAATGTCAAAAAGGTACATTTGATGAAATTGTAATGTTTTTTAAACTGTTATATTTCCGCTATTTTCTTTATATTTTTTTTCATAAAACCTCCTCATGACAAAATTGAACAGACCAAAAATAAATTGAGCGTAATCGGTCTAGCACGTTCAAGGTAAGGAATATATTTTGAATATATAATAACGTATTGAAAGTTTGACACAAACAACAGTTAACTGCACTTACTTGATACTTTACAATTTCTAAATACCATCCTGTCCTTATTACCATGAGCGTATCATTAAAGTAAAAAATATGACAAAACCTGTGTACTTTACTTGATTGTTTGTACACGCGTCTTAGTCTTTATACCATCGACATAAAGTTCAATTTAAAGTTGACAATAGCTTCTGATGTTACGGTGGACCACACTCGGGCAATCAACATCAAACCCAGTAAAGAGGGCAAATAGAGGGGGCGTACGTAACTTGGTAGCAAGTGACCCTCAAACATGAGGATGGCCCTCCCGTGCGACGAACTGGGAGGCGTCCATGATAAACAGGAAAAACCTAATGACACATCGTTGACAAATAAACGCTCAGTACGTATAAACCTTATATCGCTTCAGAATATAAACACACAACGCAACAAACATCACAATTCATACATACAATCAATAGATTGCTAAAATGAAATTAAAAAATTAAATCTATATTTTAGTATACTTTTTGTTTAATGTAATTACTTTAAAGTTGCTTTGTTGTTATTGAAGAGCGATATAATCAGGTTACTTGTCTCTGGTTTTGTAGAAGACTAATACAACTACAAACAAAACTTAAAGAACTTAAGAACGTAAGAACTCTAATAGCTACAAATTCTACATAATTTAAAATATACTCACATAATTATTTTGAGCAGCCACGTTTTCCTAGAAAAATATAGAATTGAGGTGTTATTCAAAAATCGATTACGCCCAATTTTTATTGTTACGGGAGTCGAAAGGCGATTTAGGTTCCGAAACCGACAGATACATCCATCTAAAACAGCATAGCTCAAACGCGACAGGATGGGGATGGACAACAACATCCACATCGCGAAACTACGCACTTCGTGGCAATTATGAACCGATCCCCCAAATCACTCAGCGACGTTTTTGTCCATCGGTGGACATCGGACGGCTAATATTATATTACACGGCTTGTATTATGATTATTATTGTAATTAAGCTGCCTTGGTTTCCACCTCTTAAAGAATGTCTATTAATCCACCCTCGACCTTTTACTGTGCAAAAAAACACGTCAACCTATTGTTTGATCTTGACATTATAGAAAAGCAATAAGCACACGCCCGTGTTAGTAGAACGATAAAAGTGTAGCCGGGGCGTGTCGCAAGAGAAAAACAAAAGTTTATGATTGATAAAAAATAACTCGATCCTCCATTCAAACAATAGTTATGATCAACAACAACAACAACAAAAAAAGACGCACGCGCGCTGCGTGAAATATCGAAAAAAAGTCGATATCAGAAATGATTAACATAATAAGATGCAGACGTAACCCTCAACGTTGAATGGAAGTGGGTGCTTATTAACAAATAGAAGAGGTCTGAGAGACCCCGGGTCCCGAAGGACCACCGGTGTTACATCAGCAAGTCAAATGGAGCGAAAACACCAAGTCATTGAAGGGTTGATGATACAAGTAAAGCGATTTATAGCACGATATAGCTTGCCCTATATTATAATCGATTTTAAGGCATCAAGCTCTATTCTTGTGGGATTTTATTTTAAAACTAGCGGCTTGCCCTTACTTTATCCAGTTAAGAAAATGGTAGAATTTTAGTTTACATTCAGTCACTTACAATGATTAGGTAATACGATATTCTTCAAATATCTCGATTCCATTCACAAAAAAAAATATCGTATGATCTATGATTCACTTTGATTTACATTTAATATCTATCAATTTGATTTCAGTATAATTTAATTCGAATATTAATAACGACGCTCAATTGAAAACCTCGAACACGTTTCATTTTTAAACATTTACTGACAACTCTGCTAACATAGCTTACTGTAGCGACCTAAAGCTTACTGTTGTGGACGTCAAAGTTTATCCACATCGAGGCGCAAGTAATATTCGTAGCTAAACAGCTACTGAATCATTACAAAGCCAGAAAACGTGTAACTTACAAAACACATAAATCATTGGAAATGTCTACTTTAAGACATACGAATCTAAACATAAATATCAAGTTTTAACCTGCTAAAGTCTATATTTATAACAACAATTTACCACAATCTACAAGTTAAACACCAAATTCGATTCAAAGTGAAAAATAAACTCGGAACGAACCGATGAATAGCCATTTTATGTTCCATTGGAACTTTCATACGCTCGCTTTGTATGAAATTCCGCCTCATATTAGCATACACGATAAAAGGCTCCAACCAACATGCATGATATATTAAAATCACGTCCGCGGAACAATTAACAGAAACTGGCCGGCGATCAAATAATAAAAAGTGCTTTTGTCATTACAAGCAGTTCTTAGAGACGCCATAACGCGGGGAATATTAAATATTGCCGTGTGGACGTCAGAGGGGGAGCGTACGGGGGAGGCGGCAGGCGATTTGAACCTGTTAACCAATCGGGTGCGTTTTCTTTTAAATACGCTGTTCCTTTATTACCAAGCGTTTGTTATTTCTGTTTATCCTAAGTATTGTTTATTACAATATTGTAATTTTTCATGGATTAGTCACAGTTTTTTATAACATAGCAATAAACAAATACACAACCCTACTTTCAATATACTAATCTAGTGTGAACGACAAACAAATTTAGCTGATATTTTCCTGAAATCCTTAAGTATTCCTCAGTTATTTAATACGTTTTCCGCGCGTCAATCTTCACCAATAGACAACGAGCATACAATAGCATTAGATACGTCAAACAAATCAGTCCGTATGACGTAAATATAACGAATTACGACGTATAAGTAGCCAGTTAAACAATATTAAGAAACAATTTTCCGACATAGAAACTAACACGTTTACATTAGAGGACAAAAGACGAAATGACACACATCACCTCCAACCTCCGATTGAGAAAACTAATTTGAATAACAATCAATAAATTAATGTACAAACGTAATATATTCATAACCCCAGAACTCGCGAGAACACGCTACGAGCTCAGAATCCCAATGAAATTTATAAGAAAAGCCCCTTTTCAACGGCCCATTATGGATTGTAATTCTTTTCTTAACGTATCATCATTATCGCTCGGCGTCACAATGCTTCTTTGAGTTCAGTGTCGTTAAAGTCAACTAATCTCTCTTTACACGAAAAACGGACAACGTCCAATGAGTTTCTCGTGTTGGAATAATTAGTCTGCAATTGAAAGCGTGCTTTATTTCAAGGGGCCGAACAAAACGGACATGACATGGTTGGCCAACGGTAAAACACTTTCTCGAATACAATGATAATTATTTCAAAGGAGTGATCCCGAAACAGCCAGTACGTAACACGTAACGCGTTCGTATTTGGAATATTAAACGAAAAATTTTAATTGTCTCTGGCGCGCTATAAATAGGAGCTCGTTAATTACGACTGTAATCACATTTCGCCAAACGCGTTACGACACACATGTCCCATCCCTTCGCTGTTCTATATTTAAATATTATTAAAGCGGGAGTGCGGCACGTTCCCTGTCTCGATTGGATCGAAAATAATTTATGGATCTTTGTTGGGGCGCCCGAAAAATATAAGGAGTGACTATCTAAGGATGATCTCAGTGAGGAACTGCGGGCGCAGTATTCTTGTAATGGTTTGAAACTCATTTATGATAATTGTGCTTTATCTATTAAAGTTTTACGGTCAATAACCTCTTCAGTCGTATCATTACATATTGGATGCAAATTGCAGATAATAAGTTAACAATTAAAATTTTATCTACCTACAATCTCTTTTCTATCTACCTCTTCCTTTTCCTATAATCGCTAGGTATATAAATAGATTTTTATTATATAGTATAAGAACGTTTTAATATCGTTGAGATCTTTTATAGTGAAACAATTACTGGCTGGTTTATCTATGCTGGCCCTCAATAAATGCTGCAGCTTACACAGACCTCTGCAATAGCTAAATAGTGTCTATGCTTTTATAATAAACTGCAGATTCTGGGAACTTTAAGTTGGTATTGCATAATGGTTTAAAATTTAAGGATATTAGTTTCGTTTTGTATATATCTGTCACCTATTAAATAAATGACGATTACGATCACTATTTTTACGCTGGGCATGCGTAGAGGTCAACATATATTTTCGATGTAACCGGCATTGTATTGGGTTTGAAGTTGGATAAATGGATAAAATTAATAATTAATTTATGGTGTTAATCACAAAAGCTTTTGTAGGCTTTAATGCATCGTTCGTTTGGGCTTGTCGCTATGCGTGACGCAAGCAGTCGCTCTGTATGCAGTTGACGGACGTAGCGGTTTACTTGAGCTATGATATTTGCTCGATTCCTGCCCAATCCTGGTCTTCAAATCTCTAGTAATCGATTCGAAAGATCCTGCATCGTTATAATCCAAACATCCTGCAAAATAAATTCAACCCATATCATAAAAAATATGGCGTCGAAATATCTCTCATAATGTTTTTTCACTTAAATAACCTGACAAAAACAGTTAACCAGACATGATCGTTGTAAATTTGCTACACCTGTCTAAACATCAAATTAACCAAAAGAATCTTATCTTATTTTATTTAGTATACATATTACTAGTGTATTAAATAAATAATAAATTCACAGAAGACCTTATACGTTAACCTGGTTCCGAGATAAGTAGCTTAAAGCTTTCGAGTTGCGAATATCAGACAACAGAGGAATTAAATATAATACATAAATACTCTCTATTGTGCCAAGGTAATACGTGAATGTTCATCCTGGCTAGGGATCGCACCCAAAACGCCGAGGATAAAAACGCTACAGAATGTATATATAACTCGATAAAACTAACATCTGCAACATTAAATAAATATATTACAAAGCAATTATGCTTATCCGGCTGCTGGTCTCGGCAATTAGCATCACAGGTTCAATCTTGGGCTACGCCATGCATCATTGTAGTATTAATTCAAAGCCTTAATAGCTCAAATTACCCGCTCCAGACATTGATACGAAAAATAGGTACCTGGTTTTTATGCTATCCACTGACAGATATATTTTTTTAATTGAGTGCATTTACATTGACGGGCCCGATGGCGCAGTTGACTGAGATCCTATCTTGTGCGCCAGGGTTCGATACCCAGAGCAAGTATTTATATGATGATATTTGCGTTTGTTCTGTGTCTGGGTTTGTTTGTTTCGTCTGTTGTCTGACGTCCGTATCACAAGTGCTTTAAGCGACTTACGACGAATTTATTACCATTATTAAATTTCTACGTTCATTTACAAACTCTTTGTGAGATCTTCGCGCTCATTTTTTTGTAGAAGTTTACCTTGATAAGTTCTTCAGGTAACTCTTGAAAAGGTTACAATAGCGGACGTAAATAAAAAAGTGTTGAGCCGAAAAAATCTCGAACGGTGCCGTTACTAAATTTTATTGAGCGTAGTAAACATGCACGAAAATACTCGTATTATGTTTCTTATGAAAACGTAGAGGCACCATTTCCGCCTGCCCAGAGCGGCAATTAGGGGTAAATTTCCCATTTCTTGGGGAGGCTTGTCGATTAGTCGTTATTCGGCTTCTATCATGATGTTAATATAATTTTAATTAACAAATATATAGGTTTATTATCAAAAGATGTTTACGCCTTTGGCCTTTGGTTTTACATTATTGGTTTTCCGTCCGCATGGACGTCATTTTCTATAGTGGACCTACTTTTCCCGTCATCAAAAGTGATCCGTTTCTAGTATTTTAGCTGTGCGTACACCAAGTTTCATCCGAATTAATTCGCTGACTTTACTTATTCCAGACTATAATCTACTTCTGTCTCAAATTTTAGTCAGTTCCTTTAAGCCATTAATAAGACGTGAAAGAATAACATATATATATTATTAACAAACAACTACAATTATTAACAAACAACCTAACAAACTGTCACGTATAAATATTTAAAGAATACCAACTTAAATTTTGCGTTTTTTAAGTATCTTATAACCACGTTGTGTTATTTCTTAATAGAAAATTATAACACACGTTACTTTCCCAAGATTTAAAAGCTAAAGTCAATTTGAATCGTTCGGTTCCAAATTAACAAAAACAACAACTTGAAAAATTCGCGCGCAAAAACTTTGGGGGTTATGTTCTTATTAAACTATTTGGCAAATAACTAGAGATTAGTGTTGAAACGTCAGTGGATAGAGTTGCGCAGGCGCATCGGTTAGAAGAATCGCGTGCCGTCACGACTGCCTGGGGCCGACTTCGCTTTTAGATTATTAGCTTGACATACTCCTGTCTATACTATAATCCTACATGTGTAAGATAGCTGGCGACCGCCCGCGAGTATGTTTCTGCGGGAATAACACATTCATTTATTGTGCTTCTATACGTCACATTAAAACGGCACTCAATTTAAATTGTGCGTTGGAAAATCAATGAAAACACATTTCTTGCTTTAAACAGAGTGGAAAATAAGTTTACATTACCAAACTATTCGTATTTATCGTCTTATTGTATCTTTAAATATTGGAAATTCATTGTTTTGGCAACATAAAAAACTTTTCTTTTTTCCTGTATATGCATACATTTGGGTGATTTCTATTAACCAAAACACGACTAGAAAAAAAACTCTTTTTATTTTCAAGTTCAAGTAGAACTTCAATATTCCAATAATAATCGAAGGGCGATGTTGATGAGATGGAGTTACATATTTATTTTAATAAAAAGAGTCTTTATTATAGTTTTAACTTGAAGGTTTGTAAACAACCAAAAACAAGCATACAGTCCACGTGGGTCGTGTGAGTAGCGCGTTGCCAACTAGTTATGACTTGAAGATATTATGTCACATTATCTACTACTTTTACTATCTCTCTCACTCAACAAACCGGAACACTCTATTTGATGGTAAAAAGAAATGAGAGAACGATATTAGTGCAGACAATCTTTGTATGAGATCTACCTCATGCAAAACCTCCTAGCTACCGCGATCTAAATTGGGAGGACCAAACCGATACGAGAACTAAGCGAAAAACAGTCAGCATCCCAAAGAATGCTTCATCGAAAGATTTGCGTGCGCGAAGGTAGCCCGAGGGGAACAGAAGCCAGGATCACACCACAGAGGCCAAATTGAGGGCTGTCGGCCGATCAGACCGTCGTCAGGCGCGATCGTGGGAATCAATCACTTGTCTCCATTATAAATTATCTAATTATCTAATATATAAGAAGGCTGAAGACCACTAGAGCTATTAAATTACTCTACTGACTGATCGCCGAACTTTGTATAAGGAATTACTTAAGATTTATTGGAAAAATAAAGTTGAAGTAAACAATAAAACGTCTTTCCAGAAAATATTCAGATCATGACAAAACGAAGCTTGGATGGATTGTTTTACTCATTTACGCAATGATAGCTTAACGGATCTGGGTGAAAATTGTCGCAGGTATAGATTATAGATGGGCAGGCAATCGGACTAAAACCGTACGATCGCGCTGGATATAGGCCTTTTTTTTCGGACGAACCTATTGCTGTACTACTCAGACGTCAATTCCAGCGCCACCGAAAAAGAGGGCGGGGCCTCTCATAGATAGACGGCGCGCCCGAGGGCACCTCTAGAGGCTCGACCTAGGCTCGACCGCCGTCGTTGGGGTTGAATTTACTATGAATTTTAGCAAAAGAGGACGGACAGATTGAGCCCGACAGCTCTAGGGCAGGGACTGCACGCGTTCGCCGGCGAACGCGGTGTACTGCTCTGTTGTACGAGTGCATGTGGAGTGTCAGTGACTGTGTTGTGCCAGTAAGAGGGCGAGGAAGGGCTTCGATTTTAGCGGTTATGCTATCGGGAGGGTCGTCTAAGACGTGACGCGGTCTACGATATCGGGCGGGATATAGGCCGCATGCAACCGGTCCTATTAGATTAGTTGGGGAAACCTTTGTTCAGCTGTTGACGTCTTGTGGCTAATATGATGAAGAGAAATTAAAGTCTATAATTGCATATAAACTACTTTTAGTGTCACAAATTTTAAGGCTCTCGTTGCCACGACTACCATCCTCACACATTTACTCCAAAATATAAACAAAATCGCGGGTAGTAAGTAATAAGATCAATTTTAAAGTCATGTCAAAAATCAAACATGAATGAGACAAAATTAATTTAATTTTCATAACAACCGCTCTCAGCTGAGAGCTCACAATCAACTTAAAACAGAGATAGACTGACGCGTGATCGTGATATTGCACGAATTCTCACGCTACCTCAGTTAGCAAGTTTTGTAAACGATCTCGATTCTTGGAATAACAATGTGTATCTTATAATGATACCCCAATTGTTTCACTCGCACATCTAACCGATATATCGATGTCTGGGTGGAACAGCGGCGCCATAATTGAAGACAGCAGCATAGATAGAAATCAACGGCCTCGCTAGTAAAGGGACCTCGCGAGAAGCCTCTTCGTACGTGACTTATCACTTGACGTGACTTATAAGATCACTTCACATGACTTTCAAGAGGATTAAATAAATTGCCCAACGCTGCAATTATGGTAAAAATTTCTCCTTCCTTGGGGAGGTTTATGTCCAGCATTGGACTTCCAATAGCTGGTATGATGACTATGATGAAGTATGGGCTATCCGTAACCTACCAATCGATCTATGATAAGAACTGGTCAACTGTACAACATCTACCTTATCGCATATTTTTAAAAACACTTAGTCTAGTTACAAAAAGCTTACTTATTGTGAATTCTTGAATGTCGAGCCATCATTTAAAATCGACATTAAAATGCTCCATACTTATATCCATGCGTAATGTCAGTCAAAGTATTGCGTTTAGTATTGATAGTTAATTAAGTGCTACTCCATAGACGTCCGTGTCCCGGAGTAGCTACCGTTTAATAGCAGGTGATTTGATTACAAATTACAATAATTACGGATCTCGATCTGCTTGGACACGGGCTGCGTGGCGTCGGCGCACGCTACCTGCTACTTTTTTTTTACTAGCAACTAAGTTTATGGAGAATGTGTTTGTAGGTTTTTTTTGTATTGCATGTAACGATAAATACCTTCTGGCTTTTGAATTATATTTCTTGTAATTTATTTAGTGTGTTGGCGGACAGGCAAGATGGCACTCTTTAAAATAATAATAATTTACACAACATCTCATACATTAACTTGACTCCGAGATAAGTCGTTGAAAGTACAGAAATTAATAGTTATATTTAACACATAACAAACACAAATATCATCAAAAAATTATTTGTCCTGGATGGGAAACGAATCTATGGCGCACAATATAGGATCACTCCCATCTGCCTAAGCCCATGGGGCCCGTCAACCTAAGCCGCTTACCGAGAAATTGTATTCGTTTTTCGATTTTATAAGCATATAAAAGAGAGTGAATGTCCATGTCTCTTCCATAAATGTAATAGTCCATACATAATAAAAAATGGACAACTATTCATTCGGAAACAATCAACTAATCTTTAAATGTATTTTTCGTCAGAATCTATTGAACTCAGTAAAACTAGAACAACATGATAGTTTTTGTATAAAAGCGTCATGTTGTGAAACGATATGCCAAGTCTTCTGAACGCAATACTTTAAAGCAGCGGTCCACAACGCGCGCCCTGCAACCGCTCTCTTTGTGGCCCGCGGCCTTTGTCAGTTTAATATATATATATATTATACTAATAACTAGTGCGTTATACGAACGCAATCTCAGCGAAAATGTACATTTTTTCATATAATTCCTACCACATAGATGACAAACATACATACATCACGCGTGTTTCATCGGAGTAGGCAGATCTCAACTTGCTACGGATCTCAACTTGCTACGGATCTCAACTTGC
>JACJUM010005602.1:6213067-6241317 GCA_020976665.1 Heortia vitessoides
TCAACTTGCTACGGATCTCAACTTGCTACGGATCTCAACTTGCTACGATTTTGGCATGCCTCTCCCTACACATCTTTTATTCGCATTAGTTTATTCTTGGTACTTCTGACCGGGCCCTTCTTTAATACCTCCTTTACCTAAGATATGTTCGCCTAGGTTGTCCCATATAAAATCTTCCATTCACTTGCTCTCTTTATGTTTGTGCAGTCATTCTACTTTCATCCTTCCTTCCTGCATGTCCAAACCATCTCAACATTATTTTCTCTATTGTGTCACAACATCATCTTTCACACCACTTGTTATATCTTATCACACTATATTGTGACCTATCTCTCGAACACAGCTTACATGCTACGAACTGCATTTGACGAATGGATGACTATTATTAATTTACAATTGCAACCGGCCTATATATCAAGTTGTCACTATATCGATATAGTTTGCCAAAAGGTTGCCGACCGCTGTTTTATGGATATAGACACATTTAGGACTTGCATTCAGTCCAGTTGATACTTTAGCGAGCAATGGCTCGCCCCCCGATCCTGTTTATAATATCCGATATTACCCCCCTCGCGATGGGAGGCGCCGGCGCGGTAATTAGAGGATAGGAGCGGCAACGCGCGATAACTAGTCTTAATGACGTGAAATCGCGCGCCGTCCGCCATCTTGCTGTGGAAAACTTGCAATTAGCCGCGTTGCCCCATCACGGCAGCTTTACGAGTTAAATAAAAATGTTTCAAAATGTTCACAGGGCGGTATTAGTTTTTTATAACGTTTAAGGTAATTGTACTGTGGCAGTTAACAGGCTGGTATTTGTTTTCGGCATTTTTTGTGTTGATGGGCATTTGTTGTTTGATGTTTGACAAATGAGCACACAGTCCCCGTTATAATAAGCGTGACAACCAACTATAGACGCTCGCAATATCAAATGCATATCACTAGCGCTTTACAAAACTTGTCATTTCCAAAATTCATCGCCTCTCCCACGATTTCAAACCGGAACACAATGCATTCTACATAACAATGCAGACCACTGTTTGAGACATTGTTTGAGGTTTAAACTTTTTACAAAAACTCTTTCTTCTATCGATTGGTCTTTTGACACTTATTTATAAAGGTATCGTCATTCACTTCAATGCACGTATTTTTCGAGCAAAATGCAATCCTATAGGCAAATCTATATAAATAATAATGAAACCGAAATGTATGCACGATTATCTGCAAGACAGTCGTCGGAAATGGACAATTGCTTTTGTTAGTGTTGTTTGTGATTGTAAAGTACTCTTTGTTAGTACACTAGTTTTTAGGAGTACGGAGAAATTGCAAGAAAAAATCTCTCCGCCTGATGCTGTACAAACGCAGTTTGTACCTACTTGCAGGACACCCAAGATTGTGATTTCATCTCACTAACGGAGTACATTAATATTATTGTTACTTTGTTTCCGAAGCTTCGATGACAAGGTTCTTTTGTTCCAATATTTCAGACGAATAAGACTCACTTTTAGTTGGTCAAGAGTTTTTACGTAGGCCGGCCCAAGAAATTTTTTACATGTTAAAATGTTATGTCACGTAATTAGGTTAAGTGTTTTTGTAATTTTTGCAGTGGATAAAGAAACTATTATTATTATTATATACCTGACTCCGAGGCTTAAAGCACTAGTGGTACTGACATCACACAACAGACAAATCACTAAATTTAATACATAAATACATATATTCAACACCCAGAAAAAAACACAAATATCTGTCCTGTGTTGAGATCGAACGCACAAGATCATAAGGATTACAAGCATCGGGCCCGGCAAAATATGTATGTACGTATTCTCATTACATTATTATTAAAGTAATCTTTCTATATTCACTTCGGGCTATTTTGTAAGAGTCGCACGAAAACGTTCATGACCCAAAATATCCGCAATGTGTGCTTCGTGCTAAATACCTGCTAACCTAAACGTGTCAAAAACAATTTCGGAATGAAAAATGGAAGGGACGAGATTTCTGTGGCCGATGATGATCGGACAATTAATCACCGCCAGCAGCGGCGCCGGCGCAGCTACTCGCGGCACGCTCTATTCAAACCCTTTGTTACATCTTTATGCTTATTGTGCTGCCTAATTAATTATATTTAATGCGTCTTTTTGTCGCCAGTTTGTGCCTCCATATCAATCTGAGATTCAAAGATGACACTCAATGTCGGAAAGTTTGAAAGGCCGCGTTTCGCAAGCGGACGACTTCTTTGTTTTACTACCTAATAAGTTCACAGTCTTTATTTTAATTCACTTGAATTTGTTAAAAGCGACGATGTCTCGACAAAAGACGGTTTCGCTTGTTATTAAGCTACACTGAGCAACGTTAAGCATAATAACAGCAGTATATTAAAAGAAACTTACATATCTAAATGTTGGTTAATTTATTTATATATAGTTCAACATTTAAACTATAGCTGAATTAATCCAAATAAGTCGTCACTATACAAGTGGCTCTTCAAGCCATTTGGGATGAAGACAACCGTTTAGAGTTAAAAGAAAAAGACGAACTTATGTAATGTTATACAAAAACATAATGATAGCTCAATCGGAGATGAAAGTTGGCGTAATAAATTGTCTCCGCCGTGGGTCCGGACATCAAAGACGCGCGCCTCCGCGTGTTTATAAACAACTTGATATCGAATGGGGTGCTACTGAGTGCCCACTGCGAAGACTCGCCGCAGTATCTTTTCTTGCGCAGTCGTTCATGGTTTGGAAGAAAAAGAAGTCACTGAATAAGTTTGAACTCATTTGGTTTGAATCTTTTTGACTTTTGTTTATTAACATGTCTTCAACATTTTACTTCTTATAACAAAAATAGAGAATACAAAAATTCCACATAAATTTCTTTAATATTAATAATACCTAGAGCTATCAACACCAATACAGTCAAACCATGATTTAATATTAGAACATTATGTACAGATAAATAAAACACATTCAGTATATCACAATTCAAAGCTCGACCTTGCTTTTAACAGACATGGCATACTGACGGTGACACTTTACCGTGGCGCAGCTGTGAACATAATTAATCGGGCAATAAATTGTAATGCGTGCACCGCCACCAACACCGGACATACCGAAGAAATTGTTGTTTCCCATAAACAATACTATGTTATTTTACAACATCAAAGAATGTGGCTCTATGATAAATAATCATCTTATATGTGATATAATAACGATAGAAACAACTGACAAAATATTAGTTCTCCGATTTGTTGTGTTATTTGGTTTATGAGAACAAATAAACTTATGTATTAATGCTAATAAATATACAATTTACTAATTGCAATTAACCAAAGGTGTATCTGACTGACTGACTGACTAAAATATCAACGGCCTAAACTGTAAGGATTAGAAACTTGAAATTTTGTACGGAGGTTACTTTTACAACGACCTAACAAAGAAAGAAGAAGAATTTAGCATGAAACTTTGATGTTATTCGAATGAAATTCAGTATAAAGCTTCTCCACTCAAAGTTATGAAACACGTGTAAAATATTTTACGAAAATCATCCCTTAAGGGTGGAAAACCACAGGTGCTGCTAGTTTTAATATATTATTATAGAAGTAATATATTGAAGTATCACTGAGTACGATGCGCGAGCACGATTAACATTTAAGATCTACATATAAAATATACAATTGCAATAGTCAAGGTGAAATTAATACACGTATTGGGTAATTCCCCGTCACCCTTCTCAGAAGCAATGAAAATAGTAAAATATAGTTTATTACTAAATGAATGGAAGTGAATTCATACAATTGAATCAATAATATTATTACAACTATGTCATTTGAGTAGGTACAATAGAGTACCTACATGTGTGCGGCAAATTTTACGGCTCCTTTGTTGTGAAACAGATTGTTTTATCTACAGGTACATTTATGTGAGACCAATCAAATTTCCTTGTTCAATACACATTAAATACGTTTATTTGATAGCTTACACGTAACCGTTTTTGATGGGAGTACTGACATTTGACGTCACAAATATGCTTCGAATTTTTATACTTTTCAACGTAATTCAACCTGTTGTTTGTTTATTATTTAATTGTGTATCTTTATTACATTCTTTCTTCTATTGTTTGGGGATAGAAGGCAGCTAGCATAGATTAGATAGTTCGTTGCGTATAAATGTTTGCAGCATAATGTTGCCCATACAACATTATCTGTGTCGCGACAGCATTGTGGTTAATTAAACCTTTTTGGTAGTCCTTTGTCATGTTATCAGTCATGATGCGACAATGAACCTTTTTTGCCCTGATTTAGGCTTATATCATAAAAATCCTTCAACAATATATAGCAAATTTAAATAATTCATTATGGAGTAAGTACTTACATAATGTTGTGTTTCTAAGCATCACGAGTACCTACTTGTAAACTGTACACAAATATTACATAATTATAAACAAAACGTAGGCACAACGTAAATATACTTAACGACATTACCTCTAATTTTATGTGCAATAAAATGTTTACATACAATATCTGGAAATAGTCGAGCGCGGCCCTATATTGTGGATACGTGATTCCAGCTATGTAAATAGTTTTAGAAGTATTATGTGGAGCTATTTGTCTATGCACAAGTACGGCGTGTTGGCACACGATCGTATCACGACATTGTTTGCAGTCGACACCTAAAAGGCGCCGCCGGACGCACAAAAAAGAACCCACAGCCATGCGCATACGCACACCATTCGATTTGTAACGGATAATACCATGATAGTGACATAACGTGGAAATGTTTTGATTTGGGTTGTGCGGAGTTTTCCAGTTCTTTGTCTACGTTTTATATAGTACTATACACTAAACAATTTTCTCTTCGAGTTTTACTATTTCCATTCTTGATTCGATTGTTTAAGATTCCTAATGTTATACATATAATAATATTATCTCTAGTCACGCAAAACTTCAACTAATGAAATACTTGCCTAAATCTGTCCAGACCTATCGAAGACTAAATGAAATAAGACTGCCAGATCAGAAATTATTTAAAGTTATTTATGACGTCTCAAAGAGATGCTCCTTTAAGTTATTTATGTACAGACAGGTGAGACAGATGAGTCGCTGGTGTCTACGATAAAAAGTACATATATGCATTATTGCATTTAGAAGATTTTGTAATAATTATCAGCAACTACTGCTAATAAAACAATAGTAGCACTATTGCCGCGCTGGGCACGCGTGGTAGCTGTCAGTTCCGGTACCTCAGTCTCCTCATACGACACCTGGTACAAGGGTAGGTACTATTCTACTCTTCTACTCGGCTGGTAAACAGCTAGTGAATATGACTATAAATTGTAAAAAAAAAATTACATCAGTCAACTATGTGCTTTGAGACTAAAATATCAGCGAATGACCAATTTATAGAAACACCATAGAGAAATCTTTAAATTGACATTACTTACTATACACTACGTATTGTAAAGCAAGGCCCCTCGATTAGTTTGTTTGTAACGACCGAACGGATTTTAAAGAGGTTTTTGGTTTAGGATAATGTTTTATTTAGGTTAAGAATCTTAATATTCATAAATATATACATTGCCAGGAAAATGTAACAATGACAACAACTAAGGACATTATTAAGAAATTATTCGTATTATCTCATTGAGCGTGGTCTAGCTGAATGCTCGTTATTGGACAATCGCTATGGCCATAAAATTGACCAATGTGAATGGCCAGCCATCGGTGAATGGGACGCTTAAACCCTAGCTTTTGCCTCGACTATTTGTGGTTAGTAAGCAATTTTAACATCGTCACAGACCGACTGCTAGCTAGTAATATGATGTTGTTTTGTTTGGATCTATCACCTGATACTTCGGTTAAATAGGTACAACTATATCTCTATTTGTCACAAGTCCTCTATAGATCTCATTTGCTTCCAACCTTCTTGCCTATGGTCTCAGGATCACCATGAAACCATAGACAATGAAGTGCAAGTAGCTCTAAGATATCTGAAGAAAGTCTTTATTGTCATTGTAATTATAAGTCATTGCATTAACATAAAACAGTTATTCAGTGCAAAATTCACTAAAGCCTAAGGTTAAAAGAGTCACAAGGTTAATTGTAACTGCAATATACCATGGACTTAATAATTTTTTTTAAACAATTATTGATTTGCTAAGACTTTTCAATAGTTTTAAATAAAGTTAATGTAAAATTGTCTATGATAGGCCTTTTTAAATTAAGTATAATTGTATATCAACGTCATACATGTAACTACATACATATTATTTGTATATACAGGTATTGAGTTTAATTGCACATATCTTATCTTGTTTATGAAGTAATAGATCATACTTGAAACAGGAAAAACTCGAAAATATATTTCAAAATTGCCCTTAATTGCGCCCGTATACATTATAACATTTACCATAAACGCAAAAGGAATATATAATGAGTATTTGTATACCTATACGATACACTCTACTAGTTCAGGAAACACCTGCGCACCAGACAGTTACCTGGCACATCAGTTTTATTTTCCCAAAGCATTTTACTACCGAAAATAATCCACCCTAAGTAGACCCGACACGTATATCCCAACTTCCCTATATATGCGCATTTTTCTTAACACGAGGTTTGGAAAGGAGCTCCGGTTACACTGGTGGTGCTAAACGCTACGTTTACTAGCAGTAAATAATTAAAGATCCTAATTTGATGCGAAGGATGGCGGTTTAGTGAGCACTTTATGTGGGCAGGCTCGATTGAATGACGTCGAGTAATCAGGCTTGAGCAGAAAAGGGGAAATAAGATAAGGGAATATAAAGTCCTCCATTCACTTGGCTTGGTAAATTTTAGAATATCCATTAACTACTTGGGGTAAAATCTATGAATCAAGAGACTGAAATAAATACCTCACTAGCCTTGAGTAATTTAGACCCTAGAATATACTCTTGTTTCGGGTGTAGTTGTTGTTAAGAGATGCTAATACAATCAATGTGTAAATATAATAGAGTTTAAGGTACATTTATTTGGCTGATTGTGGAGAGCCAATTATTTGAAAAAGTAAAATTAATACAATATATCAGTGAATACAATATGAAAGTATGTATGTGTGTGTCTTAAGAAAGAAAGATTACAAAACCTACTTATCTTATCAATTATCTTATAATTTTAATAATAACATGTTATCTCTATACGGTTAGGAAAACAAACGTAAAGGTGTAAAACTTGATTAAACAATTTAATATCTGCAATCTACCAACTCTATCTACCTACCTAGTCAATTGAATCTACTCTACTTTACAACTGAATTATAGAGATAATAGACTACTTAATATTACACTACGACCTGAAACGGCGGGCACAACGAGTGCAAAAACAATAAGCTTCATTAACGCATCAATGAAATTATCTAGTTATAATACTTCGTCACAGACATGTGTCTCAATCAATATCAACGGTCGTGTATGTCCCACCACAATAAATCGAAGCGATATCACGTTCCCCCGTGCAGCCTTAATGTCTCAAGTGAAGCCGGACAAATGTAATGCGACCTAATCATTGGAATGGTATCAAAACAAATCCGAACTGATGCGGGGTTGTCTGCGTTGGTCGAAAGCAGGCATTAAAGTTAAAGTTCAACAAAAGTAATATTTAATTAAATTTTACTTTTATTTATACGCAACATATAATTTATATTTTGTTCTATAACCATATTATAATTCAAATAAGTAAGTAGAAACTTTAAACGTTAAAAATATATTATTTTTATACGTCTGCATATAAAGGTTAAACAACTCTGAAAGGTTTTATTGCAGTCATATTATTTCTAAGATTATTTACCTCCATTATTATACCTTAAGATGTATACGGTAATAAAAACATTTTCAATATATACAAGTTGAAAGTAAACTTGCCTTGGGGTACCGGCAGAGTAGGATATTACCTCACCTGAACCAGGTATAGTTAAAGGTAACCGAAGTACCGGGACCGACAAATGGCGGTATATACATCTGAAACGGTACATGTAGCTTAAATGCACAAGGCGGCGGCAGCATCCCTATCGCAAAAGCTACGCTCTACAATTACCAACACGATTTGCTCACCGCGGCAATTATGGGCACATCACCACTTCTTGGGGAGGCCTATATCCAGTAGTGGACTTACAAGAGATGTTCTGAGGTGATAAATAAACTAAAACTTTGCACCGATCGCCATTCCCCATTCCATTTTAAATTGAAGTGGCTTCTTAATTTGGGGAAATAGACAAGCGAATTAGACACGTAATCTTGCTTATTCCCTTGATATAATAAACTGATTAGAAAGTTAATCCGTCGCGCGCCTTGATTCAACCAGCCGTAACCCGACTCCTTAAGCTGTTATAAGGGAAGACAGTCACCCCTATCGATTGAAGCAACATGGAGCAATATTTGTGGCAGTGATACTTTGAATACTGAATTGATACTGATTTTATAAGGTGAAATCTGTATATCCGATTTATATGTGTAAAAATATTTTTTGCTGCAATGCACCATCAAGTGGAAACTGAATATCTCTATCTAATAGCAAGTCTTCATCTATCATTATCATTTTAAACATTGAAAGTCCCCTGCTGGATAGGTCTTCCCAAGAATGGCTTATTTTTGCCCATAATTGCCAAGTGATTCGTAGAGCGTAGATTCGTAACAGGTATGCTGCTGACAACCCTCGCCGTATGCATTTGAGCTATACTGTTTCGGATACCGTCTGTCAGATCCGGTACCTCAGTTGCCTCTTATGACACCCGGTACAGAGGAAGGTATTATTCTACTCTACCGGTGCACAATCTTAATAGCAAGAAATTCCTATTTATTTATTGTGAATAATTAATGTAGTTAATAAATTATATGTAATTAAAATTAATGGAATAAAAATGTCATGGCAACATTGTCAAACAAGTTAAGGGCATTGGGCTGTTTGATTACACGATATCGTTTTGCCTGGGTACGTAGGTCGGGTGGACGGACAAGGTGGACAGATGACTAACTAGAATCACAGAATCGCTCTGGATGCAGGCGTCATACAACCGGTCCCATCCGAAATAACTAGGTGTAACATATGTCCAGCAGTCTACATCCAGCGGATAATAAATAAATAAATATTTATTTTTGAAGTATTACTATGTACACACAGCAACAGATCAACCTTCCCAAATTTGGAAAAACTTCGCATTCGATATTAATCTATAACTGCGAGCCATTGAGTATAAAATTGTCTGGAAAATGTTTACAGATTTGGGTATGTTGATCTGTTGCTTGCCGTACTGTAGTTAGGACAGGAACAATATTAAATTGACTTTTGTTCAATCAATATACAGCTAGTCTATCACCGGCATGAGTATATGAATCCAGAAATTAATCTTACATATAAGCAATCAAGAGTTGGAACTATCTCATCTAAATATTAACACACCAGCAAAACGCACTAATGACCTCCCGACGCTAGCCGTAAACTGGGGTCATTAGAGGGGCGAGCGCAGGGAGCAGAGAAGGGGGGGAGCATGATTGATCGGAGCTGCGCAGGCGCAGGGTCATGCGTGTAATACTCCTATGGAATTCGACGTTTTGCGCATTTTATGCTTGTTTGTTTTGTTTTTATTCGTGCTTGTGGTAGGAGGAAAGTCGTCATTAACTTGCGTTTTTATCTGTTTTTCTTGTAACTTTGTGCTGTGTTTGAGTACATGGAATCTATAAGCACATAGTCTTCGAATAGAATTAATTGAGTGAAACAAATTGAAGGTTACTTTTTATACATAACGAGAACAATGAACAATTGGTGGAATGCATCAAAAAAATTCGCAATTTTACACTTGGGGCAAAAGATTCCTACTTTTATTGTCCTGTTTCATTCTTTTCGCAACACTATCTGTGTAAATTGATTTTTTTTTTTTACCTTTTTTTGTAAGAATAAACGAATTGTCAGAGTGACCATTATCCTAGAATAAATACAACTGGAGGCGTAGCGACGGCCAATTTTTTTGCCATATTAATGTCCAAAAAATTTACATGGAACTCAATACAATTGATATAAGCTTATTGTATACTTCATCCCTGCCGTGAGATACCGACATAGTAATTCCCCCTGTAACGGGTGTCGCAGCATGCCTGCCGCGAAAGCTGCGCTGCGTGATTGCGAACGCGCTTGCCCAGCACGGCAATTATGTGCGAAATTCCCTATTCCCTTAGGGAGGCCAATGTCCAGCAGTGGACTTCAAACTGCATGCCCTTAATTAAATGACAGCGTGTGCCGGCGTTTAATTAAGGGCATGCAGTGATCGCAATATGAACGCGATTATAATGTTCATATGACTTCGCGAAGACCCGCCGCTGTCGGAGTGATACCCCGTCTCGGCTTACATAACTATTCGATGCCTCCTATTGATTTCATTAATACAAACAGTATAATGTCACATAAAGTACACTTTGTGTTTATGTTTAAAAAAATGTCTATGTCTATTTATACAATAAATATGACGTATGCCAGTTATGTATGTGTTATGTAAAAAAGAAAATTATGTAAAAAATACATCTGGACTTTTCTTTTGTGATTTTAAGTAGGTTAAAGTAAATTATTCATTAACTTCAGTCATAGAAAAATGGCAAAAAAATCCTGTGACGTTTCACTTACCTTGTGAATAATTTTTATTTAATGCAATCTCTTTGGAACAAATTTAATAATACATGAATTTAAGATTTATTATTATTATTTTAATTAAACATTAAACTATTATTACATAAATAATTTAAATCTTAAATTATTATTACATAAAGAAGTTTTATTAAAAGCTCAAATAATTATATTATATTGTATTTTTCATCTTGACTAGCAATGAAACCATGGATAACAGAGACATTGACAACAGTGCACAAAAATTGTTTTACGTATGGTAAGCAGCAGTGAAACAGTGAAACAGTGCGTAATATTGTATTAGGAACGTATAAGGCTACTATTAATTTCTCATATCCGAAAGTCCATATAATAATGTCTAATGAATTGATATTATTTACCTCAACGAACCATTGCGAGAGAGTACCTACTGTTCATTTTTTATTTACTCAGTAATGATTCGGATCCGTTATTTCACAAGTGCTTGCAATCTCAAATGGAGATCGGCCCAATAATCGGATGACTAACACGTGATACATCTGATGTTTACTTAAATATTCCGTCGATCCCGTATTTATGACTCTTATAAGCTGTGCAAACTTTATTACTAACCTCGGTCTTATAAACTTAGCACACTCATCTCTATTCACTTTCCGCCCGTGACTTTAGCAGCCTTTGTAGCCTAAGAAAGCATTTTATTAAAATCCGTTCAATCGCAGAATGGTAATTGTTTGTCATTTGGTTTTTTCAAATATAAAATCTTTCCTCTCTATAATATTAGTTTGAACTGACGGTAGTGTGTCTTCTTTGTTAGCTTTGTTAGCGTGGTCGTGAATGATTCTCCAAGTTCAATTCTCGCAATTGTGTTTCTAATCCATCTTAATACACGCAGCCATTTTGTACCATAGATATATTATAACATCGCATACATGTTCATTTAAAAAATCTTCAGGATTCATTCAAAGATTCATTTTAATCTTCTTGCCGCTAAATTACCAAAACGTATACCAAAAATGTTTAAATTATTTATTCTTTTTATATTTGTTAAAAAGTGTTAAACACTAATCTATATGTTGTTTAATGTTTTCTGTAAAATTTTCTCAATAGACAATAACCTCAACGCGTATGACATTGAGTTCAAAATTGTTTGACAACTTTTTGTCAGTTTTGTGTCAATACCTCGTACCAATATTCATGAAAATTTATTAGTCATTTTATTTACTTTTGCCTTTATAATGTAAGGATTTTGAATATTTATCTTAATTCGTGCATAGAGTCACGTCGGATTGATATAATTTTTTATATTTAAATAGTTCAGATGTAGTAGTATTTCTAATCATTTATAATTTATCAAAATGTTTATAGCTGTGTCTGCTATAGGTACATTTACTGTAATATGACATATAGGCAGTGTTAAAAAAATGCAACTATATAAAAATAGGAAAAAATATTTTGTTTCGTGCAGTAAGTAAATGAAATCTTATAAAACATGATAAAAAACTTGTATTACAGCAGTAGATTTACAAAGTTATGTAAATATTTAGCTTGCTTTCAAAGTTGCCCAATTTGACTTAATAGGTGTTAGATTATTTTACTTAGGCAAACTGACCGCCGTAAATAGTACCTATCTCCCCCTGTGTCAGGCGTCGTAAGAGGCGACTGAAGTACCAGACCTGACAGATATATCCATCCGAGACAGCGTAGCTGAAATGCATAGGGTGAGAATGGGTAGCAGCATTCCCGTTGCGGTAATAGCGCTGAGCAATTGCCAGCACGCTTGCTTAGCGCGACAAAAAGGGCAAGATTCCTCCTTTCTTGGGGAGGCCTATGGCAGTCGACAACAGAAAATTTTCAAAATTAAAAAATGCGTCATTGCATTCGAATTCGTTAAACTACACCCGCTTAAATCACTGAAATTATTTTCCACGTACATTGAGAAATCTATAAAATTATTACCAAACTCGATAAATAAAATATACATGTTGCGAGTTCTCAAATAACACAAACACCAAACGCTATAAGAAAGGAAAAATAAAATTACATATACCGACCTACTCGCATGATAATAATTTCAAATAAGTTTCTACGCGTTTTAATAGAAAACAAGAATATCGCCTATTGTCCGATGTACATTACGTCACTCGTCGAAATGTAAGAGACTTTCTAGAAAGCCCTGTTTGATGCTAAAACCACATGTTGCATTTCTCCATTGGCCCATTTGAATAAAATGTGTCCAAACGCACCGCCGCCGTCTCATTTATATAGAACACACATACACGAACTTAATTATAAACATGCAGATTGAAGGTTGCGGGTTTGTCTAATGACAGACAAGCAGAAAACATTATATGCCTTTGTGACATTCTCCGAGTAAGTTTATAAAGAAGAGTTTACAATGCTGGGCCTGTCAGGTACCGTCCTTCGGTGGCAATTGGAATGACATTATAGGCCTGTTGTACATTTGTACAAAAAGCATTTTAGTTCCGCAATGCCTGGAAATTTACAAGCAAGAGTTCTATTTAGATCTCCTTCAATTTATTGTGAAGTAAAAATTAATTGTACGTGACGATCATTTTCCTTTTCGAAAATCGTTTTGCATTGCGTTATTTAGAGTGCTAAATTTATTTTATCAGCTTAACTGCTTTATTTGGAAATACATACAATTCTCGTCAATACTATTATATCACATGGCAAAGAAAATGCTATATCTAATTAAGCTACGTCAATTGACCAGGCAAGTTGACGGCTTATTGCTTGCATTTGTTTGTTGTTCTCTTAACTTTTGTATCGAATGCATCAAATTTCAATCAAATACAAAAAGCCGAACATATGTTGGAATCAAAGCCAGATAGGCCTAGAGAACTCTTTCCTATATTTTAATATTATAACCTTTTTAAATAATGTACCAAATTGGCACATATTAATTTATTTGATTATTATTAACAGTTCCAGCTAACGGACTAACAGTTATTGCGATCTTAGCGTTGTTGTTAACACCAAATAAACAATTGACGATCCAAAACCGTTAACCATCATACAATTGTTAATCAACAGCATTAATAAGAATGCAATACAAACGGACAGGGAAGGTAGTATAGAATAAATTGTCTGCGTCCACATGCGGGCGCCCGCAAACCTAACCCAACATACAAATCAACAAAGTGACATCGCAAAATGGACCTTATAAGTTTACAATAAGGCCGATGTTTTGTAAATATATAGGTACGTTAAAATATTACATTAGATTTTATAATGTCGTGAGCGATAACGCTGGTCTAGCCGCTACGGGTAACTTTGACTTGCGAGTAATTAATTTGATCGAATAGAATCCCGCCGATGATCTGTATAAGAGACGACACATATTTCACATATGGCAGAAAAACATATGGAGACTGCTGGACATAAGCTTGCCCAAAACGGTGGGAATTTTACCCACAATTGCCGCGATGGGCGAGCGTGTTGTGCTCATCCAAGTCGCGTCTCGCGACAGGGATGAGCTGCATTGTTTCGGATGGATATACCGCCGGTTTAGTACCTCAGTCGCCACTTACGACACCTGATACACGGGGAGGTATTATTCTACCTGACGGCAAGAGAGAAGTGTATTTTTTGCTCTTTACATTGCTTTCTGCTTCTTTTGATTGCTCTTACAATACAAAATACAAATCATAAATCATGTTTATATATAAAAAAAAATCAATAATCACTGGCTGTATGTAGGTAAGGATCATACACTAATAAGTATTATTAGTATAACATTGTTTGTGTGCTTAGTAAAACATTCCTTTGAATAAAATCTAGTACTTTTCAACGCATAAAAGCACATAAAACAATTATTCAGGATAATTATTAGAAATACAATGTTATTTCATTTTAAAAATGTACTCATAACCTCCTGTAGATTTAATAGTGATTTCTAAAATAATACATACAATTAATATTGATAAAAACTAATAACTAATTCGTTTTCACTTTGGTAATGCTATTTCCACCGCCATGTTCACGACACGTTATTGTTACATGAAACGCGCAACGAACGTTCTGGAAATCCGATCGCCGATAGCACAATACAATTGTGTAATACATCTCGTTGTAAAAGAACGAGATACCCTTTCCCTGATACCCCCTCGCGAATGTATCGGCCTGATAAATGTGAGGATACCATAATGTAATCGTAGGTAGCTTTTGTCAGTATGATCCGTCACAAAACTGTCATTTGTCACACAGAACGTTGCTGTCAACATGGTCACTAACTATAGCGTAAGCATGCTGCAGCTACAATAATATCTGATCTCATATAAATATGATTACAAATGATCATAAAAAAATATAGTTAGATATTACTGTATTTATTTATTTATTTATCATTTATTTGTTTGTTTCATTTAGAGTCTTTTATTTCCAATCTAGTTATGAAAAAATAACATACCTTTAAACAATAAAAAAGGACCGCCATATTGTTTATCGTTGCCAAACCTCAACCAAATATTTATTATTGCCTAGAACGCAATATTTATACTTTTAACATAATATACTTATAATCCTTCTTTTTTATATACATGTGCTCATATATAGCCACGATAGTGATAATCATAAGCTTCGTCTATTTAATTTTAAAACAAATCATACTAAAGTCATCGCTAATACTCAAGATTAAACAAAGTAAGAAAGAAAAATAGCACTCAATCATGTTAAATCGACATATCATTTGTTTTGCGAGCTAATACTTAGATTTCTTAACCAAACATTTTATAATCTAAGTGAGAAACTAGGCTTCTATCTATGCAGATATATAAATAAATAAAACTGTTGTATGTTTGTAACGTTAAAATAACAAATAGTTTTATGCTCACGGAAGTTTAAAAAGTAGGAAACTTTTTTATATTAAACAATTAGCCGAAATTAACACAAAAATCGACAATGAAAAACAAAAGCAGAAATCAAGTCAAAATCTTTAATAAAGATAATATGATAGGACCTCTTTAAATAAAAGGCGCAAAGCATAGCACGCCTGCAAGTACATAGTATTAAATTAAATATTGCTAACAATATTTTGGGTGTTTTCGTTCGGGCTAACCTCCAAACAATTAAATTGATTTTGATGAAACTTTCACTGGCCGATACCTAAAGTAAAGTAAATTAATTCAAGCTACTATTATTGAAAAAACGTAAAGTTTATAAATTAAATGATGGTAGTTAACATAATAAAATTGCCATTGTTTTGACCCCAGTTGGTTACGGTGTAAACGGGTGCCTAACCCACGCGATCTCGCCTTTATAAATATTGAATATCAATGCGATTATTTACGACAGATATATTGAATATAAATGAGAGATGAAGATCGACTTCGATTCCCGTGTTAAGATCACACGACAAAGACTCCTTTGTCGAGTCAGCCATTTTATTTGTATGCAAATCGTGAAGTTTCAACAAAGGACCATCGCGTCAAATAATTGAAATTATGTCCTAATACAATTTGTGACAACCATTTGTTGAACATTTATATTGCCTAATCTGTGTATTTCACGCATCATCCTATTAATTTAGCAAGATAAGGTCTGCTTTCAGTAGACAATCACAACAAAGGCAGCGTAAAGGCTTGGGGACGCCTCCCCACCACCGTAACTTCACCGCCCCTTCTAGCAATGATGATAAACAAAGCAGTTCGCATTGCTTTGTTTGGCATCAGAAATAGGTTATAGCGGGATACCTCACTCTCACCTATTCTTACAGACGACCTGTGTATGAGGTTAACCCAATTTAAAATACCTTTATACAAATCTATACAAAATCAAACATTCAAAAAGGAACAACGAACACCACGTGCCGCCAATGCATAGTCAACGCGAAAAAAAAAAAATGTGGCCCGCCATTTATTTTGTATCTGAAATATTTTACATCAGAAATAGGTTAACCCCATGTAAAATGCCTTTCCACAGATCTAAATTAAATCAAACATCCAAATCGGTACAACAAATACCACGTGCCGCCAATGCGTAGTCAACGCGAAAAAAAATCTGTGGCCTGCCAATTATTTTGTATCTGAAATATTTGGCAGAAATAGGTTATAGCGGGATACCTCACTCTCAACTATTCTTACAGACGACCTTTGTATGAGGTCAACCCCATGTAAAACGTCTTACCACAGATCCAAATTAAATCAAACATCCAAGTCAGAACAACGGACACCACGCGCCGCCAATGCGTTGTCAACGCGAAAAAAAATCTGTGGCCCGCCAATTATTTCAATTAATGAAACGTCGCGGCGTCGACAGGAAAAGGAAGCCGGCGTCTCCACCGAGCTAACTTTAGCCCACGATTGTGCACTGAGTGACAGCTAGATTTGATTAATTAATTTGTGGCCCTCTATTCGTTGAGAGGGATAATAAATCGTGCGTGCGCCGGCCTCCCGCGAGCCGTCCCAAGCGGTGGACATATGTCCGAATAAATGATTAGAGTCTAACGCGAACATTATATGAGTCCAGACCGAAATAAACCGCTAACGATGTCTTATACAGGTAAGCAATAAAGTCGTCAGATCTAGTTCCTTTCATCATTAGAATACCTAGCATTCTAGACTGTTCTCAACGGAAATACGACTTATTTAACTTTGAAGCTCGCGCTAATGCAAACTGTGCTATGATGAATGATAATAAATTATGTATCAAAAGCCAAAGTACCACACAGAGGCTGGAATTGCTTAATAAGACTCGCAATTAGTGATTGATAAATATTCCCCTTATATTTTAGGTGGCTTGCCCAAAGTTACAAAAACAAATTTACAGCATAGACAAAAAATTTGGTGTCTACATCATATTGAAGAGATTTCAATAAAGGTTGTAATCAAACAATAGCATTTCAATAAAAAAATGGTGGTGCTACAAAATACGTCAACATTTTCTAAGGGTTTACAAATTTTGCCTCTTATAAATAATAGAAACATAGTCTTAGTTTCGCAAAACGTTTAATTTGCAGAACGTATCGTACAAAAAGATGACGTCCCATTATTCTGGAAAAACAAATGGGTACCAAAACGGTTCCGCTAAATAAACAATGTCATCCTATTTCCTAAAATCTACAGATGGTCCCGAATACAATAAAATAAACTTGAAACCATATCGCAGGCCAGATTTTGTTATAAATAATAATAATTAAGGCGCCATTTTCTAAATTCCGACTCAGGCGCAAGCTACACATGTGGTGAGCACTCTTGTCGCCATCTTTTTTTGGTGACAAATGAACAATTCGCTGCGATTGCCAGTTTGGTAAAAACCAAATACCACCGTTATCTCATTTAGCTAGTGATTGGCAATATATCCTGTGTCTGGCGTGTATTCTCATAAACCAGCATCATATCACCCATTGTAAGTCCACTCTTGGACAAAGCTTCCCCAGGACAAAGAGGGCGTAACTTTTAGTACGGGGATGCCGCTGCCTATCCCAACCCCATGCATTTGAATTACGCTGTTTTGGGTGTATATATCGCTATCAGTCGATACTAGTACCTTAATCGCCTCACACCTGTTACTGGAGGAGATACGATTCTACTCTGCCGGTACAAAGCGAAGTAGGTACCACCATTTTTTTATATATATTAAAACATATATTGTGTATACATAAATAGTTATTCTTTGAATAAAATCATAATAAAATGATATTTGTGGTATCAATGATTATATTTTTTATTACATATTCAAATTTAAACCTCATTTTAGATAAACAAATTGCGCTTCATCAATTACAATATCAATAATACAATAATTAGTGAAAAATATTGTGATCTTAGTAAAAGTAAGTTACATGAGACCGTTATTGATTTATAAATACAAACCTAATTAAATATTCAACGTGTCTTTTGTATATTGTTCTTACGTTAATTCAATCTCGTAAATTATAATTATGTTGAATCTATTCAAATTCACGTATTTTGTAGTAACGCACTAAATTTCAAATTAATACTTCTTACGATGTCATTTATAGACAAATTACAAATACTAATTTATGTTAATAAATATCAAAGGAAACTAACATGTCTTTAATAAATAACAAATTAAATAATACTAATAAATCTGTATAACTTTGGAACATCTCAGTATATATCATATCATAAAAATCCCATGCATTCAAAAATAAAGCAGAGTAAAATAATATCTCTTATTTCACTGGTTTAAAAAAATGCATGTTATAATGTAACTGACGCTAACATGGCATCTTTGTTAACATGTTCTATACTTTTTTTTTTAACAATTAATGGAAAATATTCACTTATACCCACATAGATATCTAATTTACTTATAATGAAATATAATTACGGATATAACAATCTATTTACTGTTGACCAGATTATGCAACTTTCAATTTTTACTTGCCAACACAAAGCGTCTTTGGAAGTGACATTATCATACTGATATGTGAAAGGTTATCAAAAAGACATATTGATTGATTTATAAGACAGACAGCCAGACTCCAAATGTGTCGACATGCCACCAGACGTGTACCGGCGGCAATATCCAAAACAAAACTTAGTTCGAGGACTTACCACGGGGCTGTCGTCGCCGAGGTCAGAGTCGCGGTCGGCGTCCGCCATTGCGTACGCCGGCACGGGATCACGGTTCTTCACCCTAATCTTGGCGGCTTCAAAGGACGAAGAAATGAATAAGCCACTTAGGCACGCGCTCACACCCTCACACGCGGACACTATCGGATAAGCAACGGACAAGAGTCGAGCGTTAGCGAGTTTCAGAAACGAGCGACGGCGCTGCACGCACGCAATGGTATGACAAGCTAAACAGCCGGCGCCCCCTCTCTCGTCAAGCCCCGCCTTAAGGCGTCCACGTCACGGCGAATCAAACCGCGCGATATCAAACTGATATTTCTGTATTACGCTCCGCCCGCCGCGTTTGCATCGTTTTATTCCAACTATAAAATAATCGCCTGGCATTGATCGTGCGCTGTGATTAATATCAACAATGAAATGAGATATTAACGGCTTCGGATCGCGCTCGTGCGCTCGTGCGTGCTAATGAGACCGTTAATGCTCTGGTGTCAACTGACCGATTAAAAATATTACTGCCGAGGTATTGCGGCGTGAGCGGCATGGATTTGCGATTTGATTCAATCAAGTAAATCGATGATAACTTACTTAAGGTTTTTATTAGTAATAAAATACGAAGGCTATTAATCCTACATAGGCTGTACGGCAGAATGATTACTAACATAATTATACGGTTATATATTTATCATTTCGGAGTTGTAACAAAAATTTAATTATTCAACATCGAGCTTAATTATTAATGATTTAACGTTGTCGACAAATACGTGAAAGTCCGGGTGAGACATAAGGAGTGCGTTAAGTGCCTGCTGCATGCGGCTTGGTGATTGCGCACGCGATACAGTACGACACGGCGATGTCTTCGTCTGGATCGGATGCGCAGAAGGTTGTCAAACACAAAGATGCGTGAAAATTGCTTTCACATTCAGACGAGTCCACATCTCCCCGCAATATTGCTATAGCGGTTGACAGCTCTACACGAGCTCTCCTGGTTACCAGAGAATTCATCCCCAACATTCCCAGCAAGTACTTAGTTGGGTACATAAAGGGATAAAACCCTTTTATAATAGCAGCGGAGAACAACTTTCTGAACTTTTTTTTTCATTTGTCTATACTTGGCCTCGTGTGGATTCCAAATACATGCACAAGATTCTAATGAACTTTGCACTAGACAGATAACTAGGATCTTAGAGATATCTGCGTAATACAAATCTTAAACGACTAAAACAGCGACGAGCGAGAGCAAAAATGTGTTCTTTAAATGTAAGGAAAGGGTTAAATGTCACACCCAGGTCTTTCATAGTGTCTGTGAGGTCAATGACTTGGTTGCCTAACGTGTATTTGTATTTTATGAGAATAATCTCATGAATAATCGCTTGTTGCTGAAAGTGTGACACTTGTAATAGTTAAACTCTAAGCCATTCTCGTTACTCCACTTGTATAAGGCATTAATGTCCTTCTGTATCAGTAAACAATCTCCCTCATCCTTGACTTCTGCACATAATTTTAGATCGTCAGGATAAAGTAGACTTTCAGTGTATTTAAGTACATCAACTACTTTTACCATCAGCAAGAAGAACGGGCTGTTACGTGATCACAATTCCATAACCCTACGGCTCCATCAGCCGTTGGTTTTACGTACTAAGTATACTTTATCATCATATCAGCCATTGGTAGTCCACTGAACACAGGCCTCTTCATGAAATGGAGAAGTTGCCCATAATTACCGCGAAAGCAAGCGTGTTGGCAATCGCGGAGTGCACCTTTCCCGACGGGAATGCAGCTGTCCCCGTCCCCGTCGTGTGCATTTGAGCTACACTGTTTTGGATGGATATACCGCCATCTGACGGTTCTGGTACCTTAGTCGCCCCTTACGACACCCGGTAAAGGGTACTATTCTACTCTGCGGGTACATCACGGCTTAGTATATATGACTTTGTATATTTTTGTATGTATCATCGAACCTTTCAAACATTTGCTTTAATTTAAAAGTTGGACGGGTTTATATAGTTTTTACTTGTTTAGACTTAGTGAGATTTTGTCACCGATTACACAATATCATTAAGTTACCATATTATTATAGATTCATATTTAATTTAGTATAAAATAGAAATTTCCATGGAACAAGGTATTTTCTTATCCATCAAATCTTATCCTCATTGGATCAAATCAAATCCTTAATTTCATTGGATAAGCACCGAATGTTATAATAACAGACCCTTAAGATTTATTTACGTCAAAAAGTATTTAAAAAGGGTTTCTAGTACGGAACCACTTTGGCAACATCAAAGCGATCTCCAATGGAGGGCTGTAAAATTAATTCAATTCCTGCGGGTAATATCTGTGGGTAATAGGCACTCTTTAACTATCGCAACGCATACATATATTATATGTGTTACTGGTGTTTATATATGTACGTACGTACATAGTTTTTTTAAACAGAAAATACCGGGGAGCCTTTAATACATTTGATCAAAAAAGGTCAACATCATAGCATGAAACACAATTAGCACCTTCATGGATGGCAACTCGAATATTTAAAATTTGAATTTAAACATCAAATATAATAGAAGTAGTAATTATATAAGTAGTACCAGTTTGTTATATGCTTCACAATGCCACCAATACAATCGGTTCCTCGAAGGTAGTTCAGATATATAACAAAAGCTTTCGCACCGTCGACATTTTAAGATACTACAAACAAACATTTAAAGACGAAGTCATTAAATGTTGGATACTCTGTTGAAACTGTTGAATGCTCATAAACTTAATATAAATATACAAAAATAATAAAAACATGAACATGTTCACAGAAATTTATTTAATTACATCAAAGAAATATTACTATTGCCTAATAATAATATGTACTATTTTTTATCTAATATATTGTTTGTTGACATTATTTATTTACATACATCACGCCTGTGTCCCACCTGGGTAGGCATTGATCTTCATTTGTTACAAACCTCTCTTTCTTCTCTTACTCGCATTAGTCCTTTCATACAGGTTCGTTTATTCTTGGTTATACGCAATGGCCCGCATCGATCCTTGGGTCACACCAGATGGCGTTGGAAATGCTGGCGATACGTAACAACCGTGGCAAACAAATAGCTGTCATTCTATGAAATAATCACTAAATAAATTGATGAGCTTAGAAGAAAAACCAAAAGCATCGAGTTTAGATAACAGGATTCTGGAAATGACTCTATCTTGCGGTAATCAAAGTACAGCACATCTATTTAAATTCCTCTATCCATTGATTCGGAGATAAATTCCAACAAAGTTAATAGATTCTAAATTACTGATCTACCTGGTGCTGCTGATTGCAAATGTATGGCTGGACTTGCTTGAGATTTATTGTAGATGAGGATTTCAAAAATTTTTGCGAGTTCTGAAAGAATTACAATAGTTTCTTGACTAATAACTTGTTACCACATTTAGGTATAGGTGTTACTCGAGTAATTTTTCACTCCAAAGGATAAACGCCAGAAGGGAGAATGAGATTCATCACATGGCAGCGAGAAAGGGCGACTGTTTTCTTGCACATTTTGAGGAGGTCTGCCGGTATACCGTCAGATCCCGGGGACCAACTAGATTTTAACTTGTTAATGGCCCTTTCTACATCCGTAACCAATAAGCCACCAACAGCTTTATCTGAGTACGCTGGAAGAGAAATTCGAGCTGATTTCAATATCAGATCGTCTTGGACATAGATACCAGAGAAGTTAGAGGTAAATGCATTCACTGCGTCAGCACCATAGCAATAAACATCCTGGTAAATAACACTAAGCTCAAATTCGCCAGAGGACCTAAGACTACTCACATGACGATAAAAGTCTCGAGGATTGCTGTGCAGATTACTCTCCAAGCTTCTTATACGAGCAGGGTTGCTGAGAATGCGAGAAGCTTGGTAACTCAAGAGCCAAGGCAAAGCCAACATGGACTTAATGATAGTTAGGTATATGATGCAGCTAACGTTTGCAAAATTATATTTTTTAAATATATGTAGAGGGAGCGAGGGGCTTGTCGTACAAATTTTCATTTAAACTAATATATCTTGAGATCTGTAAATTAAATGTCTACTAAATAAATATGGATGGATGCTGTAACTCTTCCTGTACCAAATCAAGTAAAATAATACCATAACTATTCGTCATTATTTTACAATTAATTATTTTCTAGAAGTAGTGCTGTGTTACAACTTACCTCGGGCTTGGGGCAAGTTGTAACGTCTACCGGGGCAAGCAGTAACTCCAAATAAAACGGCAATAATACCTCCAATCATTTATTCTTTGCTTGTTTTTAACAAAATTTACATCTTTCTAAGTATTATATAATTCTTATCAAAAATCAACGTAAATACACTTTTTTAGTAATCTACACCTAAAAATTAAGCAATTAGCAGTTAAAAACTACTTATAATCATCATGGCACTTTTAAATCACAGTGATTAAATTGTTTATATCTCAGGTATGCTTCGTAATTATCTTTTCTCAACATCTATCTAACAAAGTATGATACTTATACATAGAAAAATCAAAATTTGATAGGTTTCATTATAATTAAATGTAGTCTTCGTCTGAGCTACAATTAATACAAATCAATTAATACAAATAAAAGATATAGTGTCTCCTGGAACACATCCTACATGTGCACACATCTTGCAAATGATACAGTCTACCCAATCTTTTTTACCACTTCACTTTTAAGCTTCACTACATACCAGACAGAACCACTCTTCTCAGTATCATTCCGATCCTGAATCTGAACATAAAACCTTTTTTCTAACTCTATCCACTTCGGTTTTATTTTTTGATGACTTACATTTCCACTTCCTTTTTCCTTTGCGTTTTTCTTTAATTTCTTCTTTTTTCTTTTTATTTCTCATCTTTTCCTCATATTCCTTTTGTAAAGCTTCTTTTTCAGGAGTGTCCGTCAGTAAAGTTTCTACATCATAATTTGGGGAATGTTGTAACACATTAGAACATGCCCCGGATTTCGTTACAACTAATCCCTAGTTAAGATTTATACCATTTATTAAGATAACTATTTAAACAGTTCAGCAATCATTAATACTGTTACACATTATCAGAGATAGATCAATTTGAATGAAATAAGAAAACGCAAATAAAAACGCAAACCGAAATCGTACGACGGTACAATTTTATATTACCTAGCAAAAATGAAGCATGCGCACACTTCCGTTCACTGCGCCGGCCGGCGGGACACTAACTATAGCAACATGATACGGCGTGGTTTTTGAGTTAAATCGAGCCAAAAAATACGACTTTTGCGTTTAAAGATCCAAGTGAAAAGAGCCTGTTACTACTTACCCCTATTACAATAAGCGCCTCACTCCCTACTCTTATTTGTTAATACAGGCAAACTTTTTATTGATTTTGTCAGTCAAATGATAAGTTTTCTAAATGAGAAGTAGAGTGTAAACTTAATTCAAGCAATCACCATCCTCATCATACAAGCCATTGAAAGTCCACTGCTGGACAAAGGCCTCCCCAAGAAAAGGGGAATTTTGCCCATAAGTGCCGCGCTGGATAAGCGTGTTAGCAATTGCAGCGCGCTGCTTTCGCGACGGGGATGCTGCTGCCTATCCCCGCCCTGTGCATTTGAGATGCATTGTTTCGGATGAATATATCGCCATCCGTCGGTTCCGGCTCCTCAGTTTCCTTTTAAACTTATGGTATAAGGGGACTATTCTACTCCGCCGGTAACTCACGGCTTAAAACACTTTTTACAGTACATTAAACAATCATTACAGCATGATTTTTTTTTTATATTGTCCTAAAACGCGTTGATATCTTTTCCACGCATACACTACATAATTACGGACCTCCAATACTCGATTGCAAACTTAGGTTATAGATCCCTCTGAACTTACAATTCATAATTCTTTTATATAGTTATTGTCTCAACCCAAGCTACTTTACTGACTAAATTAGGTACAAAAAACACAAAGTTATACGATCTTGAGAGTAGAGATTGATATTTGTCTTAGTGTACGTGTAGCCGGCAAATTATAATCGTACCTCCTTTTGTACCAGGTGTCGTAAGAGGCGATTAAGGTATCAGAACCAACAGATGGCGGTATATCCGTCCGAGACAGTGTAGCTCAAATTCATGGGGCGAGGATAGAGGAGGAGAAGGGGAAAGCTGCGCTCTGCGATTGCCAACACTCTTGCCCAGCGCGGCAATTATCGGCAAAATTCCCCCTTTCTTGGGGAGGCCTATGTCCAGCAGTGGACTTTCAATGGCTGTAAACGATAAAGATGATGATATAATTAATATTTTATAACAATATAAGCATATACAACCGTTTCATATAGAAGTTTGTAACATCACAAGGAGAGCATCACCAGCCCGTTGCCAACCCTGTGACTTGTAGATATTATGTCACATTACCCAGTAATTTCACTGCTTTTCCCACCTTCACAGCTATCCAATTACTGTAACTTGGCGGTAGAAATAGGTGAGAATGAGGTACAAATGCAAACGACCTTTGCATGAACTCTACCTCTTATAAATCTAAGTATAACGAAGTACTTAAGTAAATATAAATCTATATATATTTTTAATTCACAAAGTGAAATGTACAGAAAGAATTTCGATCTATCTGTCAATTCGATGGAATAACGGGTGTTGGTTTTTTAAAACGCGTTTTAAAGTTTTTATGTCTTTTATATGAAGAAACATACAATTAAACATAACGAGAAAGAATTCAGAGAGAATAAATTTCATACATTGTTATTTAAACTTGAATATGAATGTTTTAAAACGATTACTACAACTAAAATGCCATTGCTATTAGACATTTTTTATTTAACTTACCAAGAAAAAAAATTTTGTGCCAATTTAAATAAATGATCTGTTTTCTATTCATTTCAAAAAAGGAGAATCCATATTTTTCAAAGCATACATCACTAAGCAATCACCTAAACCTAAGTTAAAGTTGATAAAACTTTGAACTTAGATACTAATATCAGGTTGAAAACTACGTTTTCGTACTGAGATGTTTATGTTGATTTATAGAACAAATCTTTCTGTATAAAATAAAGTGTAAAAAATGCTTTAGGACATCATTTGTAACAAACTATTTGTTAGGATCAATTTTTAATTCCGCAATTCGACTGATAACCTGATTAGGGATCTGATCTCCAAAGGGTGTTATTATATTTAAAAACGCAGTTTTGGCTTGCGTTTAAAAAATATAGAAATATATAGAAATAAATCCATTTTCAAATGTAGAATCTACGTTAAGCTAGCTGCTACCAACGATTTCGAAGTCTTGGAATCAAGGGAACCACCTACCGGTGAAACTCGCAACCCCATAGTAATTTTTAGTTTCGTAGATAAGTTGCTACCATTCTTTTAATGAAAAAGATTAAATCTTATTATCTAACAATTACGCGATCAATACCTTAATTACTATATTAAATAAAATGCGTTCAAAAATGGTTTAATTCAGAAAACGGTCTTCTGGAAATAATTTTCGGCCAAATATAACATATCTCTTGGGAAATTATAACCATTAATAGTTGCTGATATAGTTGATAATCCTCTCTACATTATTCCTATAGATAACGTAACTCTCCATAATGTAAATTATATGGCACGATTTATCTAAGATAGCCAACAACGTTTACAGAATTATTTAAAAAAAGAAACAAGCCTTTCTCCATAGACGTAACTTGAATTGCGATTTGTAGGTGGATAAGTAATATAGAAACAATTGGTACACAAAGGCAACTCGGCTAGGTACAGTAGGTCCAGACAGACCGGCAGATCAATCGGTTGTCGAACACTGCAAGTGCCCGGAACTGGTGCAAGGCACAGGAGTCCGTCTGGTTTCAGCAGACTAGTATTAAAGTAGGACACTCATGAACTATTTATTTAAATGACTCTTACAATACTAGTTGTCGTCGATCGTTTGTGCAAATTTGTAATTAACAAATCTATATCGATAGATTTTTGTATTTTTTATCACTATTTAATAGTACTTATGATAGGCCTATTTAAATAAATATATAATTGACTTTGACTTTGGGATAAAATAATTAAGACGCAACATATCATACGTTGATCTAACTCCGATGTAGTAGATTAAAGCACTCGTGTTATAAATATCAGACACAACAGGAATTACGATTAAATACTTGAATATATTAGTACAAATACACAGTACAAAAATACTCATCACATAAAATCTTTGTCCTAAACTTACTATCGGGCCCATCAACACAATTAATAAGTTAAAGACAATATCTACTGACGCGTTGGACATTCACAATGTAATAGTTATGCACCGAATTATGTGTAGTAATAAATAAATGTGACCTTTTGATGATGTAAACATTGATAAACAAACTTTTTGGAGGTTTTAATCTCTTACATAAGTCACATCTTCAAGCAGCTATTATAAAAGTGTTTTAATTGATTTTCAGTTACCAAACGATATGGAAAAGTATTTAGTTGATAAACGAAATATTCATAAACATTAATTCAACTTGTAACATTGGATATTATACTGAAATAGGTACAATCGCTATACTTTGAACTTATTTATATAATTTAAATAACTGATTAATTGTTTAAAATTGAATAATAACATGGAGTTCTTAACATTTCTAAATTCTGCTGAACAAAAGGCTTTGTTCGATCCCAGAAACGTTCCTAGCGTTAGCAAATCGATTTTTGGAAAATCTGCGCTGAAAGCCTTTATAAATCCTTGTTTCATGACTTGTGTGTATTCTAATCAATTTACACAAAAAATTGGACATAAAAACGTCGTATTTAAGAATACATACGATCGTTCTAAAATTTTTGTACTGGATGACAAGTAAACAGAGTGAAAGTCCTTTAATGAGACGTCACGCGCTCTGATAAGAGTTCAACATTTCAGGGCGGATTGCCGTATTTTGTGATTTTATTGTATCAATTAAACAATATGCTTACTATTAATTTTAAAAAGAATAGGTGTTTTTCAATCAGTCATTTATATAAACTCATGATTTTTTCAATGAAATTTACTTGCTGTCATCATGCCTATTCAAGCATAGCTTAAC
>JACJUM010005602.1:6246317-6284511 GCA_020976665.1 Heortia vitessoides
AACGCGCTAAAATAATTACACCAAACTAGGTGATCATTTTATTACCTAGTATGTATAGAAAAAGCAAATGTTAATAACCTGATAAAAAAATCTATTCGTCCAGTCTTTCATGAATCGGTCCACTAGCCTAGTAATCGCTTTGGCTGGGCTGATTGATGAACCCTCCCCTCCGCAACACCTCTCTCCCCCCCCCCTCGCTCGAACTCACCGCACGTCCGTTTAGACCTGACCGATCCACGGCACGGGATCCATTACCCGGGCTACATTACTCGACTCTTTGCAGCTTTATTTTCATTTAAATATTATATTACACGAGATACCTTAATAATTGCTACTATAGTAATTACATGTAATCATAATAAAAGTGACACCTAGGGCAATACTGAACAGTAATTGTATCAAAAGGTATTGTGCGTATTGAAATATTTCTCAAAAATAAAACTCGCTCAGACGACTACTTGGTATGTAGCTTTTCGACTGAAATATTATGTTAATGACTAGCAACGGTACTTCAGATCCATTATGACAAATTAATACCAAAACGTTCCGATAGATGGCGCTGTTACATCAAAAGTTTAGATAAGATCCCGCTAGATGGCACTATTTGACTTTTTTGCATAATACGCTACCAATTATTTTTGAGAGTAAAATGACCAGTTGTAAAATAATTCCAGGTATATCATCACATTTTGAATTTCAAATCTGAATTAATAATAACTGAAATAATAATAGACATGTCCAAAACGCTTTCTTGCTTAAAATAATATTGTACTACTAAAATAACACCTAAGATTAAAATCTGGGCAGATTTGACATTCTAAAAATATATTAAAACTAATTGCCGTATAAGATTGACGGTTGACAAAACTGTTGCTACAAGATAATTGATCTGACAAACATATAAATGTTTTATTTTTTTTTTATTTTTCTTATGAAGTTGACTTATGAAGATGACTTATGAAGTTTGAAAGCTATATTTAAGCAGAATGAGTTCTAAAAAACCGATTCAGCTATCTAAACTAATTAGATCTTTTGCACATTTCGAGTTTAATATAAATATGAAATAGATTAATCATCTTCATCATCATATCAACTATAGGACCTTCATTGGTGGACATGTACCTTTAAAGAGATGCCTAATAAAAACAGTTCTCGTCGGACAACCTTGTGGGTGGACATCCAACGCTGCGCTTAGTACTGATGTCTAGCTCTCATATCATCGGCCGTCAGTGCTACGTGCTGTATACGCTGTCCATTGCCACTTCATCTTGCATACAAATTAATCTTCTAATGTATATAGGCGCATAACCCTGACCAGAATTACTGCACCAAATTGGGTAATCTTTATAAACATCGAAATGTTCATAAAGAAAGAAAAATATATATAATGTATAAGTGGTCTCCGATGGCTCGTATATATCTAACCCAAAAACATAAAACTCTAACGGTATCAACAGGATACAATTTTAATATCTACACAAAGCAACATCGACCTTCCCAAATCTGTCAAAGTTTCGCAAACCAAACAAAGCTTTTAATAGAAGCCAATAAGTTCAAAATCGACTGTGATATTTTTATTATATTTTACATTTGGGCAGGTTGATCTGTTCCTTTGCATTACAAAAAAAATATAAAAAATAAACGACACAACTTCAATTAGGGGAAGATTATTGATAATTCTACTCAAAATGGTTATATTGTGCGATAATCTTTCCTTATAATGTGTTTTCATGTCATCACAAATAATTAAGTCCACAAGCAAACACAGCCATCTAAAATATACCCCATTCAAATGTACATGCTTGTCAGACGGTTTCTACAAATTAAAATAGTTATGCCTAACATTCAACATCAACACCGAACATAATCAAGACAAAGAGTTCCCCCAACCCTGGACAAACCAATGATAAATTAACAGTATTATTGTGCCCAGTGCGGCTCGGCGAGAAAATTAAATTAGTGAAACACCTCCCTCCTTATTGCTTTAGGACAATTTGCCAGCTGAATTATAGAATGCTTGTCTGACGTTTTCACACAGGTACTTCGCACCGCAGCCTATTCTTAAGTGGGAGCTTGCAAATAGGTTGGTCCACGCTAGTTTTTTGTATTACGTAGCCCAAAAGCTCGGATTAAAATTATACACATTTGTTGTTTTATATATTTCTTTTAATATAAATAAATATTCCAGTGAAATTATAAATTACTAGTGGTCGCCCAGAGATCGAAATACGTCGACTATTTATTACACTTTGTAAGTCTTTTATCACTTGCTTGAAATTCAATAGACAAATTATGCTCACTTCATTTAGGCATGTAATGTGTTATTGAAACAATAGTATGGTTTACTTAATGAATAGTATGTATCATAAGTGTATTTCTTAAATAAAAGACACACCTCTTCTTTATGTTAACTTTCAGTGTCAAAACTTTACGTTCATCTTACCTTACTTAGGTAAACAAAAAAGGTTCATTACCCCTTTACATATTTATCAAAGATAAAAGTTATAACCAGTGACCACGCAAAAATATTTATTTGTATTATAATTCTTTTGTCTAAAATTATACAGAAACATCTTGTAAGTATAATTAAGTTAAGATTTATAATTGTCGTGGTTGTAAATTGTCCCATTTTTCTATAGGCACTACTATATACATTACACTTTCTATATGCATAGTCATGGATTCTGTATCAATATAACCAGGAAATCACTTATACAGATAAACCAATTAAGGGATTTACATTTAAGGAAATAAGACAGATGACACGTGACAATACTGGTCAAGCTTGTACATAAGTTAAACTTTCTTCGAACCAAAAGCTATAAATCGACCCATACTATAAAAAAATCAAACAATTATCTCAACTTCTAAGTTTGATTTTGATTAAGAACTCGTTAAAATTACCATACGTTTATTTGGTAGTTGCGATTTCTTAACCATTTGAGTTGTATTGACACTATTTGAAGTTCTTTGTAACTCTCTCGACTTTCTTTCAAAAATAAGAAGTCTCAGTTAAGAAAACATCTGAATATTGTCGTGAGGTCTTCAATCAGTAAGGTTCCGGATCACTAACCGGCAAGCGCGATTATGGCCACCAATAAAGAGGACAGACGATCTGACAAGAACCAAAGGACCGGAAGACCACGCTGGATGCATGCCGCACACAACCAGTTTTATTGACAAATTTCCTGGTCTATATCCACCAGTGGACGTCCTATAGCTGACATGATGATCATTTTCCTAAGTCTAGATAAGCTAGAAAACGCGTCCGGTTTCTATTAAAACTACGATTTGTCATAAACTAATCCAAAGGCCAAATTCTCATTTCCTTTAATACAGTAAACTGAATTTACTAAAAAAAATTATATGCAACTAACCAAACATCAATGGGACGAAGCTCTTAACGTAATACCACATTAAGCACTATTTAACATTAACCATATTTTACATTTTACACAAAGACTGCGATAGTGTGGGTACGTAGTTCTTAATTTTGTTCATTACAAACGTACATCGTTACAAATATTGCTTACATTCGGTAGGGATCTATTTTTTTAGAACATAATATAGCCTATGTTCGGTGAAGATGTATCTTTTTAATGATAAATTTTATTTTAAACCGGTTGAATAGTTCTTGAGTTCGTGACAAACAAATTACTATGTATATTTAAGTAGTATATTTGGTATTCCTTTGTTGCCTAGCGTCCGCAACACAAGTTCTTTACGGACTTACCGGGGAGTCAGGCAATGTATGAGATGTTCTGAGAATTTATTATTACTTAGATCGCCTCCGCCTCCTTCTACCCTTTATGATATGTATTAGTCTGGATAAAGCTATAATTTTATTGGCTTATAAAAAGAAATAAAATAGGTTCAACATCAGTGCTCGCCTTAAAATTAATAAGTGTAGGAATTATTAGCTATTTGTAGTTCGTCCTCGGTCGTATTCTTATTGTGCGGCACACTGTGGCATTTCGCGTTTGCTAAGCATTAATGTATGCTCGCGGTTTGCCCATAACAGCCGGTTAAGTATTTCTCGGGAATGTCCAGTTCTGTGCCGGCGTGAATCGAGCACATAACGTTGCTTACTTTACGTCCATTAATTTCTTAACGTATTTTTTAAACTGTACCTTCTTGTAATTAGCAGTTTGCAAGCATGAATTCCAGTATAAGGTGACTTTGTCTAAACATCCATCATCTTTTGATAGGCTAAAACAGTTTCTAATTTCTTCTTCTGAAAATGCTTTTTAATCATTACAGAATTCAATGCTTATAATTATTAATTTACAGAAAAGTAAATAGACACAACATCTCATACTCGGACATCATTCAACTGAGGTATCACAAATATAGTACATTGTTAATTACATATTCAACACCTAGGTGCGAAACTAACAGAAATATTCATCATATAAATATTTATCATAAGCGGGGATCGAACCCACTGCCCTTAGAGCACATGATGTGATCATTTCAATCCATCTGCCCATCGAGTTTGAGAAACGCTTTCCTCACACCTACACCTATATAAAACGATGGCGAGGAACTTCTAAGTCGTGACCAGCACATCGGTACCCAGCCCAAACAAGGGATAAACCACTTGGAGGGGAGCATACTTAGAGAACATGCACGACTTTTATGCATATATTATTATGACAAGTAAATACTTCGTACCATTATAATGAAAATTACATTTTAGAGATTAATATATCAGAATATTTTTAATGGTATAAGCCTATGGCCAAGTCAGGACAATTAAACAAAATAATTATGGATCTGTGTATAACAGAAGGTTTGCGATAAAATTATAGTTATGCTGTCCTATGTGAACGCCATCAAGCGCGGATCCACCGTTGTGGGCACGATGGGCATGCCCACAACCTTAATAGACTTGTGACGTCACACTTTTACGGTCTATTGAGATCGATAGGCTGATGATCATAAACGATATGCCTTAATAAAGTTTAAAAATGTGCCTCAATGGCACAGGAAAGATTATCCGGGCTAGCTCTCCTGGATAGAAGATGTGAATCTGGATATCGACGACATTATCAACGTTTTCGCAAAAACAAACGTAAGCTTGCATTTATAATTTAAGTATGTACCTAAATAAAGTTATTTCATGTAAAATGTACCAAGCATTTAATTTAATTTGATTTTCTTAGAAAATGTAAAAAATAATCAAAATCTCGCCTGGTGGATCTAACTTGCTGATCTCACTTACATTACTCCTGATAAATCGCCAAGATACCTATTTACCCAGTCTAGTGTCTCTATATTGGCTTACTGGCTACTAGAAAAAAATAATAAATATAAGTTATTGATTGAAATAGGTTTATATCGAAACTGACTATTTAATTTGAAGAAATCGGGGCCGACTTCCTCCTAAGTTTATTTCCATTCCTAATGCCAAAGTCCTGATTCTCAGAAAAAAGAAAAGAATCTAATTTAAAAGTTCATAAAGGACTTGCATGATTGTAAATGAACATGTTCATGCTCCGACTCGTACTTAGCCGATTTTCAAGTAGCTGTGACCATAACCTTTTTTGATGGCTGGATCCGCGCTTGAACGCCATTAACAAATCATATAACAATTTGGATAATGGGATATCTATTGGGTTTGCCTGTGGTCGTATAAGATTTTTTTTAAATTCCTTACATATTAATATAAAATTAGCGATTTGTTGTACTGACCATATTGTTCTGAAATAAATGTCCTCTTTGGTTAAAAATTCCAAATATAAATTTATAAATTCATTTAGCTGATACATTTGAGTTTTAATCTTTAAGTTGTTTTCCCTCATATTTTTTTTCTATGGCGTCGTTTATTACCGCACAATGGAAAAAAATGATATATCATATATTTACGAGTACGAGTTCTACCGTGGTACCAGTGCTGCAGAAACAGGTCGGAGGATTAATTATTAAAGTGGCGCTAGTGTCGTAAAAAATCACGGTACGTTTTTGGTTTCAATGTTTCCGATTTGGAAATTTCGACCGATTTCAGAACCAACTCCATAGACGACGCGAGACCAAAGCGGAATATGAAAAATAATAGGCTATTGTAAAAGCGGATCTATCACTAAGCACTTTAGAGATAGGTGCATACTTCGGGGTCTGGGACAACTGTAATTGTTAAACCACTTGAAACAAATCTGCAAAGTGAAAAACTTGAACGTTGAATTGCTTGAATCGAAAGTGCGGACACGCGTCGACTACAGCGTTACTTTGCACACACAATACTGAAGGAGTTTTGAATCGAATTATTATTTCATGAAAAGTGGATGCTGTACGATAAACGGATGCTGAACTGGAAGCTAGCTAGCCAAATCCTGCCCTAAACGAAAATTGACTAGGAAAAGTTTCTTGTTAGTGTTTGGTGGACTAGTAAAATCTAGCTAAACGATTACGGCAGAAACCTATTGTAACTACTAACCATGAAGAAAAAACTAGCAGCTAAACGACGGAGATTGATTAATCGCTCTATGCCACTGCTGCTTCACGACAACGCAAGACAGCTCAACTTACAACCACTAAGTTAGATGAGCTACAATTGGAATGTCTGTGATATTCATGGTAATCCCCAGACGTTTTTCCTGAAACTTGGATACCTTACAAGGAAAAAATTCACTACAATGTGGCAGCCCAAACCACCTTCAAACAGTTCAATAAGTCTCGCCACCATAACCCTTTTCTAAAACGGCGCATACTTCGATTAATTAAATATATTTTGCGAAAGAATATTTTGACTTTATATTTCTCCCGTACATCACGCCAATTTCATATGTTATTAAACTATTATTACATTTTATTAATACACCAATATTTTCTAAAAATATTTAAAAAAATATAATAAAGGATACAATGGCAGACGAGAACTAAAAATGTTATAGAAGTGAACACTAGAACTAGAACGCTATGGATACTATACACTGGTAACACATATTTTGTATGCTTAACAGCAATGTTATAGCGTATCTATAGTAAATAATAATCTATAGTACCTTGTGTAAATGTAATTAGAAGCTGTGCCTAAGTGCACAATTCGTACTAAAATAGCAAAACTGCCCAAGAGCGTGTCGGGCACGCACGAAACGGTTCCGTAGCATAATATAAATTGATTTGTTTCGGAATGTGACTTTCGCCTTTATTCTATTTGACGCATGTAATAGGCAATAGCTAAATGAACACATTGATCGAATGACAGGTTAATTTTGAAAAACCCTTAATGGGGTTATTTATAATGGGTTAATATAATATTGTTATTTATTTAGCAATTGAATGACATTGTATTTTTGGAATTGGAATTATGACAGGTTTGAGAGGCATAGTTCGATCTGCCGACATGTTAATTTGGCACTATTCATTATATATTTAGATTTTTATATTGATTTAATTTGTTTTCTCATAGGGAATTCCTCGTCCAGTTCACTAGTAAAGTGCGAATTTTATATCTACATACGCAACGTTAAATAAATCATGCTTCAATAAAACATATGGCGCCCACATATAAATTGCACCGACACAAAACAAAAACATAAAAGTAACATCTTACATTCGAAAGAATAAAAAACTGAATCGTACGTTTAAAGTTCATTTTATTTTACACTTAAAATTAAATTATGGTGTTAACTTTTGCATTCCTCTTTAAAACCTAATTCGTTCATTTCGAATCGTAAACTCATCGTTGGCCAACGACGGTCTTAAAAATAAATGCTACATATGCTTCGGTCGTCTTCGATAGTTTCAGGGTAACAGGATCAAGGTGATTCGCTAACACTCTCTTTGAGAATAGATAAGATTTGCTCAAACGTTTGCTATTGCGATACTGAGAATCACTGGACATTGTTAGAAGCATTCTTGGAAGAGAAGTGTTAGCCAAGAAGAAATATATTTAAGGAGATGTGACAATAGGGACAGTCTGCTCTCTAGGCTGTTGCTGGGGCTCTGGCTGCTTCGCAGGACCAGTCTTAGTGATGGGCACGATCCTCTCGCCGGCGGTGGGCGGGGGACGCTTGGGAGCCGTGACTGTCAGCACTCCGTCTGAAGACAATGTGCTGACCAAGTCCGCCACGTCGTATCCTGTTGGCAGGATGTACCTGCGTGTGAACTGCCGGGATATGAATCCGTGCTCATCTTGCTTCTCCTCGTGCCTGCCTTCAACGATCACGCTGTTGTTGCACGCTTTGACGGTGATCTCTTCGGGCGTGAACTGCTGGACGTCTAGGATGACCTGGAAAGAGGTATGTAGTTTGTTGAGAGATCTAGACACTAGAAATAACGGATCTGTGTAGGTCAGAAACCTGGATCAAACTTTTTAAAGAGGTCGTCTTTTTCAGCCGCCAGTTGTAGTGGTGCTTCGGTTTATGTTTATGCTTCGGAATGTGGCAGTAGTGGTCAAGTGTATGGCAGACCTCACAGTAACACGTGTATTTAGAAGGTACATACAAGCTTAAGATAACGCGGATTCTATACTTATTTCGCTAGTGTTCTCCTAGTGGTATTAACAAATCCTTAGCTCGCTTATTAGGAAAAATAAACAGCCAAAAAGAAATAATTATTATTTCATAGCACAATTTTATTGAACACGCTGATGTGAACTTACTCAATTGTAACTATTTTAATGAAAAAATAGGACTATTCACAGTATAAAGCATTTTTGACACAACAAATATCTCAACAGACGGCAATATCCAGTTTAATCAAATAAGATTAAACATTAAATTCTCTTCATACAAGTTATTTTACACACACAATTCTAATCAACGTCTTTCCACGTTAATTGGAACCGTGATTATAAGAATTTTATTGTATTATTACTATTATTTTAAGAGTAATCTTTTAAATTACATTAATATCAGACCTATAAATATGCCCTGAAATATTTCAAAATTTAAGCAACTTACTTCAAACTTATCCTTCGTCAGGTTGATCGTCGAAGAAGACTCCTGCCGGGCCAGGTTCGTCCTCCATGGCCTAAAGTATGAGTTCCTGAAAAGAGAGCTGGTGGGCAGGGAGGAGAGGGAGGAGAGAAGGTCGTCGCGACGCAGGCCCATGCCGAAGTGTTGGTCCAGCAGGCGGGAAGGCCGCTCGAAGTCGTCCCACCAGTCGCGGAACATCATGGGAACTATCGACATCTGAAACGAACATTGATTACATTTCATTATAGTCACTTTGTTATTCTGAGATTTGTGCGTAAAAGAGTGACAGATTATTATTTGAACCAGGGGTATAATTAATATTAATTCAAATATATTTTTAATAAAATTTTTACTAATATAAATAGCTACGAAGTAACATTACATTTATTAATAGAATTCTATTTTCGCGCGCCAGTATCAAATGTCATAGTAGAACCGCATTTAATGAAATGAATAAAACTTATTCAATTATTTTAATAAAATTATTGTTTACACTAGATACATGTAGTCTCTTCTTTAAACTAAAAACAAGAGTCAAATAAGATTGCATATTTTCTACTGTTCTATATCCTCAATGTTTATGTAGTAATAGTAGTAAATTGTCTTTTATAAAAACTTCGAATAGTCTTCAGGATACTACAGTATTTATATATATGACCTAGCCGATACCCAAGCCTCTAAAAATATTCCAAATGCTCTTGAATTGACCGGTTAATTCTTAGGTCATTAAATGCAACAGCATCCGAATGATGCCAAGTACTAACGCGTAAATAACCTGGAAATAGACGTATAAACCGGCATTGTCTAACAGTAAACAATTTGGACGCAAACGAAATAAACAGCGAATACTTCTATACCGCTCGTGTATTTTTATCTTTCCGTTGGTTATCCAGCTACCTCGGTGATACAAATCGTGAGGTCAAATTTAGGAAAGTAAGTTAATTTTCGCAGTTTTCTAACCTACACTATTATCGTAAAGTGTGAAGCTTTGTATGTATGTAACGAACCAACACAAAAACTTCAGAAACGATTTAAAAAAATTTTCATCATTAAAATGCTACATTATCCTTCATTAATTTTAATTAAATATATTATTTATATTTGGTAGAATAAAATAGAAATCTGAACATAAAATGGAAATATATAACCGGAATTTGTATTTTTGTACGTTTGTAACAAATAAACTCAAAAACTACTGAACCTATTACAAAAACTTTCTCATTAATTTCATTAGGTTATATATCATTAAATAACATAAGCTATATTATATTTACATATTCTTACGGAAAAGGGAACTACGAACCTTAAAAGCCTTATTAGTACCTGCCAATATTATAAATATGAGAGAGAGCGTCTATTTTACACACTTTCAAGGCTTAACCGGGGCGATAGATTTATTGAATTTGGCATGTTTTATGCGTTCAAGATATGTGAATATCTTAAGGGAACGACTTCGGGTAAAGAGAAAGTGAGCAACATAAATCGAAGTCCACTGTTCAATGAAGTCCAAGGTGAAAAGCTAGACTTTTATATAGACAGGTAATATGAAATATTCACACTTACTTATATTATTTTGGTGGTAAATGGTATCAAAGAGATCCTTTACGTGTTAGTGCTTTTGTACTAAATTTGAAATTTTATTCGACATTTTATATGTAATTTCAAGACATGTTTATGAGTCGAATAAGATATAGTTTGATGAGATTAGCTTTGCAGACATTATAAAGCCGTCTATTAAGGGTACCGGGCAGAAACTGTTTCCTAAATATTAATTTTTGCTGCTCAATCAGAACAGAACATCCTACGATACCTTTTCCGGCAAAATTGATGATACTCGTAACGCAAGGCATGATTTTTTTGCATATTTTGCAGTGTTATTTTGAAGATCAAAGAACTATTAATACTGGGAAAATGCACGGTAGAAGTCATTTAACGGAATAAACTAATATAAGACCATCTTGTACTGTTATAGCCCTTGATTACACTTGATCGCAGTTTCGTCACGATTAATGTTGCGGGACAAACACAATGCAAATAAATGCCATACAAAAAACATAACACCGCGTGCAACAAAGTTTAGCGTTGACTGGACTATAATTCTATTTATACACCATCATAAACTATGCTCCCGAATATTGTTCTGGAACGAATCCATGAGTGAATCACCTGCACAGTATTAGATGTGATGCAACAGAGAACTCTTCGCGGAGAGAACTGGCGACATCAAATATAATATCACTGAAGCGATAATTATAGTTTGTTTATTTACGATCGCTGTATCACGATTTTGAGTAGACGTTTTTATGTAACTATCTATCGACCGCACCTAAGTAAACAGTGTTTAAAAAATCAATGAACCATATGAGAATCTGACTGATATATTTTAGTATGAAGAATATTTTGTTAGTGATCGTAAAAATATGATATTTGTATTCTAAATTGACGAATGCTTAAACCAAACTAGAGCATCAGTTATTTGCGATTTCAACAAAATATAATTAAATGGTGTTATAACAAAAATATATAAATAATATTTACTTATAGTAATAATTAAAAAAATGGGAAGAAAAAGTTTAAATGTCAAATGAGGAGTAAAAAAAAAGAAAACAAACCTTATTGGTAATATTTCGTTGCAGGCGCGCGCACTGCGTTAGTTCGCGATTGCGTACTGATGATGCCGGTCGCCGGTACTGTTTTAAATAGAAATTCGACTGCCCACACTGGTACTGGTGACTCAACAGTCAACACGCACACCTTGAACTTGAGGAGTAGTATATCCAGGGTTTAGTATAACCTAAATGATACGAACTGAAGAATCCCAAACTCGGGATCGTATCAGACCTATTTACTGTGAAGTAACCTCAGACATTAAACGAATGACAGGTATTTAATTGATTTAATTTTGGTATTAATCAATATAACAAAAATATTCTACGATTCAGGCCTGTCCTGGTGTGGCAACCTTAGATAATTTTCTTTATGAATTTGTTTTTCAATAAAGTTTATCATAATTTTTATTAGGTAATATAGATAAAATAAGAATATAAATTGTAACAAAGCAGATCACAAATAAACCACCTAGTTAAATTACAAGTCCCTTATTCCTTAAGATAGTGTTTTCTTTTCGATTTTCCTCTTTTGAAACTTTGACTTTTGACTGACGCCAGAGAGAACCAAGTTTTAAATACAATTTGCAAGAACACCGATACAACTCCACATTAAAAAGGTTTATATTGTCTAAAGCTATAAACCTATGCGCAAGTAAAAAAACCAAGAATATTGTGTATTATAAAGCATTAGAATAATAAATACCCTTTGTTTCATAATTATAATAATTCGAATTAAATATTCATCGTTAAGATAGGACAATGTCAGTCGGGTCATCTAGTTGAAAATATTTCGCAATTTATCATGGTCACCCCACAAAAGATGTCTCTGAAAGCGCGCTGAAACTAGCCGATGATTATTTTCCCGTCTGAAAACACAGTAGGTGTATTCGAGAACAATGTATATAGCATGTGTCAGTACCATTTTCAATGATTCTTTAGATATTCTTAGATAAAATATATTACCAAGAATTCAAAATATATTCATGAGTAACTCTCTCTGACCATTTATTAAGGCCACTGTTATTAAAAGAATTTCTCACCTACGATTGCATTGTCAATATATTTAAAACAGATCATATATTTATTATAAAAGAAGCATTGCTTTTAATCTAGGTATCTGGCTACCCTTAGGGGTTTGTGGGTGTACACATGACTGTCGGAATTAAGTCAAAATTACCAAATGCTAGTTTGACAGAACTAATTTCTGAAAAAAGTTTCTGACGAGCATAATACATACTACTTATCCCCAGGCCAAGTCACACTTTTTCTACAATCCCCTCAGGAATTACGACTATAGGAACCTAACTACATTAGCTCCATATTGTCCAGTACAGAGCTGATCTTCTAGATTGCCACGAAAACCTAGCTGTATCCACCACCTTTACAAATCTATTAAATATTGGCCACCAATTTTGAATGCTAATTATGTATACCGTGGATACCAAATTATGAAAATTATTTTACTTACGAGGTACTTGGATAATGGATATTATTTTTTGTAAAATGTTTATAATTAACAGAAGCGATCTTTAAACTATAAATTAATAAATAACTTTTATTGTAATTATAAGTTGGTCAAAGCAATATTTGTTACATTAATAACATTCTTTTACAGAGCTTTTTATCTTTAAAAAAAAGAGCGAGCTTTACGAGCGTATTTTACAATTGCGATTGTCTAATGTCTTGAAAACTACTAGGTATATTATAAATATAGAAGACGTCAGAGTCAAAAGTTCGTGTAATAGAGAAGCTCAAGACTCCTTTTCCACGTTTTTTATTTTTCTCTCGAATTAACCTATTTTTCGGAAGAACTTAAATGTACAAATTTATTTTTTGTTTGTTATGAAATCAGCAAACAAGCATACGGTCCGCTTGATCGTAAATGTGATCGCAGTTAGTAGACGCTCGTGTTATCGCAAGGATGTTACTAGCGTGTCGTCAACCCTGTAAACTGAACATAATATTTCACATCTACCCAATAATTTCACTGCTTCTCTCACCCTTCAAACCGGAACAGCAATGCGAACACTGCTATTTGAGGTATAGTTCATAAATAGGTGAGAGTGAGATATCAATCCAGATGACCTTTGTTTGAGGTCTACCCCACGTAGATATATGCTTGAACAAAACTAAAAGTACCTATACCGCACTAAAACCTTTTATTTACGGCAGAAGGGTAGCGAAAGTGGTCCTCCTATGGTAACGAGTAATTAACCTCCTACGGTAAAGTAATTAAAACAGGCAAAAAATTAAGTATATTCTGTAAGAAAAACTGGAATGTTTGCAATTGGGCCACGGTGGTCTTATAGAATACGATCTGAAAGGAATTAAAGAGTATGTATTGTGAATGCGGCATTAAATATGTGTGGTGTTTCTAAGAGCAACAATGTCCGACAATAAGTGGTGAGATGAAGAGGTACTAATGGCAATGTGTGTGAAGAAGACGACCTTGCTGGAGAGTGCAAAGTATTCTAATAAATTTAAGGATAAGCTGTTCTAGAAGTCGGTACGGCAAGCACGGGTAAAAAATTTTGGTAGCTTTTACCACTTTCTCTAACATTATTGAGACAGCTAAACAGCAATAAATAAAGCTTTGACAATTAAGAATATGAAATAAATTCATAAAAATTGAGTAAATAATGAAAACCGATATTTTCTTTTGAAAAACTGGAACTTTGGAACTTCGCAACAAAAATGTAGGATAAAAAGTGGTTTTCTGTAAAAACGAGCATCAAACGAAAATTTGAATTTAGTACGTACTGTTTTAAACATCACGTCATTTTTAAAACCGGCCAGTAACATGCACAAATGATTGAAATCATTTTGGTACCGTATTTTTTAAAGAACAATTAAAATCAAAACCGCCCTATTTCATTATATATGTATATATATATATATACACTCATTTGCAAAAAAACGGACGGTATATATATATAAGACATATCTTATTCACGATTATACAATAACAAAGTGAGCAATAAAAAAATAATCTCGATAGAGTTTAGACAACCACGCGAACGAAATCGCGGGCACACCTAGTATATATAAGAACAATTAACATTTGGTATCTTTCATATAGATACTTTAAATTCGGAGCAATGTGTGTTGTTGTCGACTTTTTATTAAGTTACTTTGTGTAACGCTACTCTTTATCAATATTCCAATGTATAAACTAGCCTTTGTACTTTTCCAAATTATAATTTATATTAGTACTTAATTTTAAGCAGGTCTGTTCTTGTTTACTGGTCTTATACGGTAACAAACATCAATTCAAACTTCATGCGTGTATTATTCATCATATCTTTCATGTGTATTATATTATATTACATATAACCAATATAAACTTATTGGTTCGTATTATATGTAATGTATTTTTTTATGTTACCTTTGTAAAATAATCATAATTGATATATTTTTAAATAGTCATTGTTATTTTTTTTATTGTAATCGTAACTTTTATAGTTAACGAGGTATTAAAAAATATATGATAGAGCTGTATGGCTAAATTATCATTGCTTCTTTAATTGTAAAAAATATTAGATACGTGACAGTGACACTGACAATTGACACTATTTAAAAGCCAATTTATTTATTTACACTTTGAAAATTTATAAATTAATCTACCTGCATATCAATGCTGAATTATTGCCACGTTTCAAAATCTTTCCCTTTTTATTTTTTACTTTATTACTATAAAATTCATTAAAATAACGATACATCTATGATCGTATGGAATCGTACAGTACACCGATGAAGATAACCGGCGATTATAAGCTGTAATCAACAAAAGGGTATCGAATAAAACCTTGGAACCACGTTGCTCAATGCTTTTCCAACCGGCGCAAATACAACCTACGTATTAGAAATCAGCATTTGCTAGTGTACAGTTTACTTGGATAGTTCTTATTGTGTAAACTGATCAATCGTCATGTTGTCCTGGATTCGAAACAAATGGACCAATTTGTGCCTGTTGGTCATGGCCCTTGGTGCACTTATACTGTTCCTGTATGGATATTTCCCTTTAAAATATCATTCAGGAAAGTATGCCCATATCGGTGATTTGCCAAACTTTATAGATGATGTCAGGTCAGTAATGTACTTTTCATTAACTTTATGTGTACTAATTAAAATTATTTTATAATTGCTAATTTCTACATTAGAACTACCTGATTACCCTAAGGTTACCCTTTATACTGATTACCCTAAAGGTATAAAATAGAGATTGTAAGTTCGAAAAATCTTAGATAAGCAATGATTTTGATAAAAAATGAGATGCTTATTCTTAAAAACATTTCATTGAATATGTGTTTCATGGTATATTGCAATTCATCTACTATGCAGTGTGTATGTGTGTTTTATACAAAGGTATTTAATAAAAATTATACAATTTTTTCTCACATAAGCCTCGCACCAGTTGGGCCACTAATAAATTTTATATTTTAAAAGTGATAATATTTTCCAGTCTTGATGGGCAAACAGTATACTATTCGGGAGAAAACAGTGTAGTTTTAATGGTAATAGATAGTCTCCGCTATGACTTTGTTACTCCGGAATACATGCCTTACACAGCAGAGCTGTTGGTAAATAAGACTGCCTGTCTTTATGTGTCACTTGCTGAACCCCCTACAGTAACCATGCCCAGGATTAAGGTATTTATAGCACATTTAATCATATTTTGAATACAAAATATACAATTTACACAAATATTTTTTATTCTTTAAGTATTTCATAAATAGATCAATCTCATATAAAATCTAAATTAAAAGGAAACATTTGATAAACAGTACCAAAGAAAAAATAATTACAAAAGAGTATTTTAGTTTCAACTGATCATGTATTCTTGTTTCTATTTTGATTATGTTGTGTACAGTCACCAGAGAAAAAGGTCCTAAAGGCACAGTGGAGGCGCAACATAAACTGCTGGAGGGATATATTTGCAAGTGTCACTTTTTGTAATTATTACAGTTACTATTTCAGTGCTGAATCCAAAGAAAAAACCCAAAATTTCAACATATCAAACTTTAGTTTTACATTTATATATTTATATAATTACATAATTTGTAATTCAAATTACACAACCAAGTTTTTTCTTTGGTGTTGTTTCTGAAATTTATGCTTGCTTATCGTGAATATAATTACTGTATTTGTGCTGTGGTTTCTATATTTAAGTTAAAAACAATAAAACTCTTAAGCAAAAGTTTTGAATAATAAATAAGAAATATCAACTATACATTAAATTGTCGTAAGGGACACCATGCAGATTTTACATGAAGAATAAAAGACAAAACAAAAACAAGTAAATCATTATAACTTTATTATTTAAATGGCTACTTCCATATATGTCAAAGCTGTTTTTAACAAATATTATTGAAATAGAATCTTTCTAGAAATAGAATTTTTCTAGAAATTATTAACAAAAGACAGAGATTTTTACTAATATGTCCCTTATACCAATTGAATTTCTAACCCTCGATATAAATGTTCTTAAAAAGAATCTTACATTAAAAGAAAGAAATTTCAAGTGTTGGTGGTAATGCCATTATTTAATATTCCATCTCAATATATTATCTGGCTTAATATATTGAATATATGCCGGTACATTTTCAGAAAACATTACCAAACTACCTACTTTTCAATGGCTTTTAATTGTGGTTTATTTATTGGTCATCAACATTTCAAATGCAATATTTTCAATTTTGAAACTAGCCTTCTATTAATATCTATAGATTTGGCAGAATTTTTATCAAGAAAAACTTATTTAACTTTTTTAACACCTTAAGAGTGTATTGCATGTAACTAATTTAACAAGTCCTAATGTGGTCGTGAATGATGCTATTTATAGTGCTACATCCATGATACATTACAAATTCTACCCACTAATCGTCATTGCATGATTTGTAGCGTACTTTGTATGTTTTATGTAATTTATGGTTTGGGTATAGCTAATAACGCATACCTACAGTGATACTAACCAATGCAATACTCACGCATGCGTGGCGCCTGCCCTACTTCACTACTCATTTCAAATTGATAATGATATAATAATGATTTTTAGACTATAGAAATCTTTTAGTGATAAACATGGACACTAGATATGATGTTTGACCTATATGATATTTGAACGCAAACAACCAGCTACTAAACAACTGTAATGTCTTGGTTGTTAACAACATGTTTAAAAACAAACAACATTCTTTCAAATTAATGTTGTTTTCTTTTTTATTAAAGTGAAAGCAATCTGTTCAATTCAAACCTCTTTTATAGGCAGATACATTAATCATTGTGAATAAATATCAAAATTCACGGTTCATTGAGAAATTGTGAATTTAAATCAATTTTTTACTATACTATATGTACGAGTATTGCAGTTCTATAATTATTTATTTATAGGACTGCAATACAATACTAAATCCCAATATGCGCAGGATACATAATACACATTATGTGCAACAATACGGGCGGCCAATTGCACTTTCATCTGCATGTTGGCCAACATAGCTCAACTTATGAAGATCTACGAGTGTTTGATCGCAAAATTTGCTGTGAACTCAAGAGAAATTTGATTGAGCTATCATATACCTACACAAATCAGTTACTATTGCACCGTTAATTTTACATGAGGCAGACCTCATACGAAGGTTATCTGCATTGTTACCTCAGTCACATCTATTTCTACCGCCAAATAGCAGTGTTCTGGTTTGAAGGGTGAGAGGCAGTGACATGACTGGGTGATGTGACACAATATCTTCAAGTCAACAAGGTTGGAAACGCGTTAATGATATTTTTCACAGCAACAGATCAACCTGCTGTTAACTTCGCAAGTGAAAAATCACTTGCGAAGTTAACAGCAGGTTACAACAATCTACAAAAGCGCGCCATCGAGTTCTAAATTGACGGTAAAATATGACAGAGAAGGGAAGGCTCATGTGTTGCTTACCGTATATATCTCTAGAAATTTTAGCCTAATCCTAAACGAAGACCAGAATGCTAATGACGATATAACTTTGTGTTATTCTGATGTATGAGCTAAAAATATCTGACTATACTATCTGATTATTTGGTGCGGCCAATAAAAAAATACGATAAGTTTAAATATTATAGTAAAAAATTGATATCAGAAACACCTTAATTTAAACACACCCTTTATACATATATTTTTATATCTTTCTATCTGTGTATTTCGTCAAAAACAACTTCTGAGTTTTATCAATTTACTCCGCAGGCAATGATGACAGGTAGTGTGTCCACATTTGCTGATGTAGCGTTTAACTTTGGCGCGCCCGAGGTAAAAGGGGACAGCGTGCCTCGAGTGACTGCCACCAGGGGGCGCCGCAACATCATGTACGGGGATGACACGTGGTTGAGACTCTTCCCAGGACTGTGGGCGGAGCACGACGGAACCACTTCGTTCTACGTTACAGATTACACTGAGGTATTGCTATTCTATAAGTATAAGTAAGTATTAGTGCTGTGAGGTATCGGCAGAGTGGAATAGTACCTCCCTCTGTACCAGGTGTCGTAAAATGCGACAAAGATACTGGAACCGACAGATAGCTGTGTATGCGGATGCACATATAAGATTGTCTCGCTGGGCACACATAGTGGCAGTCGCAACAGAAACTGCAACGACGTTGCTGTTGCTACTTATACCGCTCTCATAAGAAGCATCTAAGTCTGACACTAATTATGACACACAGGTTCTTGTCAGGTAGATCGTTTTGAACCTTCTTTAAATTTGGAAATAAGATCCGTTCTGGTGACAGCGATAACTTAAATATTATATTTTATCAGCTGCCCCGGCAATTGTACTAGCAAATTATTTATTTAAAATGTTTAAACTATTAATATGGCTACGTAAAATAAGGGTTGATGGTAGGATGAATATGTAGGATAGTATGAATTTTTAAAGCCACACCATAAAACAAATTTTTTTTTCAAAAGAAAGAAAATTATGGTGGACCACCCTTATCCATTTAAGGGTTCACCCTTATATTTAAAAAAAATATCAATATTAGTCTCGACATTTCGGAGGATATATTATAATATATAATTGAGCCCCACAGTTTTAGTTACCATATAATTATATGGTAACTCAAACTGTAAGACGAGAATTTTATGAATATATTAGATCGCTTTAAAAATTCAGCAGCTTGTGTAATGCCTAAATATATGAAGGCATTGAGGCATCTCAAATACTTCCTTAGTTACCACCCTCGTTACCACACTTGAGAATCGATCACAAAGAACACATAATAGGATTATAACGCGAACAAAGTATTTGGTATGCAGCAACAATGTTGTTGAAAATGTTATCTCGACCGTAATTTTACAGACTAGCGGTCTTTCCGTGTTTCGTTTTTATAACACTAACCAAATGTTCATTTACAGGTAGGATACACTTAGCATTACAAGTACACACTTTAGTACTTTGTCATAGTAACATCTATCAGTCGTAGACTGTTATTAATTTTGACCATGACAAGGTCCTAAATGGATATACTTTTGTTGCTGATCGTATGTTCCGGTTTGAAGGGTCAGTGAGCCAATGAAATTCCTAGGCTCTCAGGGCACTGGGTTCCTAACCTGCTACTATTGTTTTTGTTCACGGAACTGTAGACAGGCCTGTTTGTGGTCCTTAAAAAAAATATGAGTTATACATGAGTGCATACATTGCGTATCCAGTAACTAGCGGCCCGTCCCGGCTTCGCACGAGTGAACAATTGTTTTAAACATTTGGTTTAAACATGTGTATATGAATTGGCTAAAACGTCTTGAGAATCTTGTACTCACGTGGATCGTGACCCTGAATCGAAAATGTTACAGAAATACATGTCTTCTGTTCGAGGGTAGATGACACACTTTATAATTTCAAGGACTTTTTACCTACACTTTAATTTTAGTTCATGAAGAGGGAATCCTGGCGGGTTAAATTCTTGGGGATAGTGCACCGTATCTATATTACATTCGGTGTCAACAGACTTGTAAGATTTAGAAATAGTCCCGTGTCCCCTTCTTCACCGCATAGCCCGCACACACCACACCCCGGCAACGAAGCAAGTGGCATATTTTCTTTAGATTATTTCTTTTATTCGTAATATCTTTTGAATGCAATGGCCGATTTTAATATCTTCAAAGTATATCTACAGGTACTGAAACAGTCCTAAATAAAAATATTTTATTTGGAAAATGATTAATATATAGATATGAATAGCATGGTATTTTAGGTATGTTATTGATAAGATTTCTTTTAAAAATGTAGTTATAGTAACATTATTACAACAGACTCATGGTACCACGAGGTATTTTATAGATATTAATATGAATGTTCTTTAATATTATAAAACATATTTATATTCCATTAATAACAGTTTCCACGGCGCATGAGATAAAAGTAATTTTATGACAATTATTTTCATACCTTGGATTAGATTATTGAAATATTAGTAGAGATCCCTATTATTTCCCCATATTTTATCTCTAGTAAGCCTATGTTACTCAGAAATAATCTAGTCATCTAAATTATTAACATCTATTAATGTTGAAGAGGCGAGTCGGGCCTGATGGCGCTTAAAGCAGTGAACTCACCTTATACGCTAAGGATCGTGGGTTCGATGGAAGGTTCGTGGGTTTGAGACCCAGAACAAACAAACAATTTTATATGATGAATATTTGTGTCTTTACTGCCTTAGAGTTAAAAATTAAATATTAAATGTGTATTTCCTCAGCCATCTAATGAGAGGAACTACAAATATAGTTTAGAAGGTCGACCATTAATTATATCCGTTTATCAATTAACTGCTGTAGCTGCGGTTTCACCCGCTTTAATTTGAAAAAGAAATCTATTTATATTCCCCACCTATTGGGATATACATAGCTATAGTACGAGTATATAGCTTTTCTCAATAGGCTATCTTACACTAAAATAATATTTCAAATCGGACCAGCAACAAAAGCCTACAAAATTAGAAATGTTCAATACATTACATCCGGACATCGGCGCTGTTCAGTAATATTTTTGATTCCATCTTACAAAATGATAGAAGATGCTGATAAAAAGTGTATTTAAAAAGTTATTAAATACTCTACTATGGTTTATGGTTTGGGCAACGTTTTATCTCATAAATAATTATAATTAATTTACTTACACTTACTGACAGAACAATCATAGATGAGGATAATATACAACATCAAATTGAAAGCAAAATTATTGTCGGGTAGATCACTAACAAAATAAATAAAAAGATAAAATTGGATGGTTTTGATCAAGCAACCACTACCACCTTGATCCTCAATTCCCCAATAACTCCAGGTAGACAACAACGTGACCAGGCACCTGGACAAAGTTCTCTCTCCCGACAAGAATAATAAGCCCACTTTTGACTTCCTGGTGCTCCACTATTTGGGGCTGGACCACATCGGGCATTTGGAAGGCGCCCGCAGTCCTAAGATCAAACCGAAACTCTTGGAGATGGATGCGGTGATACAGAAAATATTTACCGCTATGAGTAAATGGGTGAGTTTGACCAAATATTAAAAAACTGGACAGGTAGGTTGTATATGTATGTACTAAACGAGATCTAACAAATGAATGAGTACAATATCTTGTTCCCCTTGACGGGCCCGATGGCTCATTCTTCAAAGGTTCCGTCTTTCATCCCAAAGGTCTATCAAGATATGTATTTGATCTGTGTTGGTAGGTGCTAGGTGTTAAATATGTATGTGATTCCTCTGTTGTCTTATATCCGTCCTCTGTTGTGTTAACAAATGCTTTGAGCTACTTATCTCGGACTAAGACACTTTGAGCGCGAACATTACAAATTCATTTAATTCAGGGCAGTCACTTTTGTTCCGACCTTAACCAAATTGTCTTTACCGTTTAGTAGTAAAGAATGTTATATGCTTCTGGGCGGTACATGACCATATTAGTATAAGAAACATTAACAATAAGCAATGAAATGAGTAATTTGATATAATATCATCAGTCCACAAGGTTGGCGATACGCTTGTGATAACTTGTTTTGTTCAACTCGCCATTCATTTCTTACGCAGGATAAGAGCGGGGTGCTCTTCATCTCTGGGGACCACGGCATGCGGGACGCAGGGGGGCACGGGGGGTCGTCGCCCGCTGAGGTTCTGGTGCCCCTGGTCTTAGCCAAGAGCCAATTTTTTGAGTGCCTCCACCCGTAAGTACACAGGCAATTACCCCCCATATTAGAAATATTTGTTAATAGTTTAGTATATTCATTAGAAACTTACTTTTAATGGTTTTCAAAACTCGGTTTTTTTTCATGATATACTTTTTACTATAAGTAGTGAAGTAGTAAATAATAGAATAAGTTACTTTGTGAATGCATAGAGAGACGTGAAAACCTTGTAGGCATTCAAAGATTGCTCTATATTGTAAAATTACCGTTAGTCAAAATCGATTGGCATTTCAGATCCCTGCTCAATCAAATCTAGCACATCCATTATACGTAGGAAGTTACTATTTATATAAGGCTTTATCTTATTGAAAATATTAAATATTAGCTTAAAGAAATACAAATCTGAGATATCGGTAACTATCAGTTCGTTTCTACTGATAAAACTGAGTTTTAGATATGTCACTTTAATATAGAGATATATGTAATATTCAAATAAGATTTTTTAAAATCAAAATGTAACTACTCTTATAATATTTTTTTCTGTGCTCTTACGCAATCAAGCTTTAGACGGTTAAACGTTTTCTCTGTTAAATAAAAATGTATAACTAATGTACGACGCCATATTTTCTACTCTAGATTCCCATCTAAGAATTAATTTTGTCCAAAGTCACTTATCTATTGTTGTCAGACCCACGTCCCCACTTTCTTTCCTACGATAAGGTAACCGTGACGTACCGGCAGGGTTGAATAGTACCTCTCTATGTATCAGGTGTCGTACATAAGAGGCGACTAAGGTACCAGAACCGACAGATGGCATTATATCCACCTGAATCAGTGTAACTCAAATGGATAGGGCGAGGATAGGCAGCAGCATCCCCATCGCGGAAGTTGCGCTCTGTGATTGTCAACTTAATGCCCAAAAATATGCGCAAAATTCGCCCTTACTTGGGGAGGCCTAAGTCCAACACTTTCCAAAAGATGTTATGATGAGGAAGTTGCCATGTAGTTGAAACTGCCATGCTAAGCCATAAAGTTTTAACGCCAAAAACTTTACCGAATAAGCTTCAACCGAAATAAGTTTCGGTACCAATTATAATGTTTATGTTCTCCCGAAGGTATAGCTACTTAAGTTCTAATGGAGTGGATGATTTAAACTGCTCATGGTCAGGGCTTGGGATCTATCTAAACTTGCTACATGAGCTGACTCTCATTAGAGTCGAACGCCTGCACTATAATTTGGCACAGTTGGTTATTGATAATGTGTTAACATTATCATCCGAAATCGCTTGTGTTCCTTCCACCGTCGTAGTTCACCACTTACCGTCGGATTTTCCTCAATCAAACACAACATTATTAAATACATATCTTACTAAATATTAAAATTATTTCGTATGTTCCTTTACAATTTCTAACTATTATACTTTTTTTTCATCGTATCATCCATTGTAAATCAACTGTTGGACATAGACCTGCCCAAGAAAGGGATTCCTTATTGGCGCACTGGAAAAGCGTGGCTAAAGCAGAGAGTATGAGATACTATAGCAGAAAGTATGAGTACGGGGAGGCAGCTGAACATTTTCGCCCCGAGCATTTGAGCTACACTGTTTCGAATGAATATACCGTCATCTGTCGGGACCACGTATTAGTCACCTCTTTCAACAAGGGAGAGAGTGCTCTGCTCTGCCGGAACCGCAGCAACTCTCCGTTTTTCTTTTTAGAATAAACCTATTATTAGAGTGTTCTGACAAAAATTCTATCTTCAATATCTTGTATTATTTTACTGTGTCTCCAGAGAGATACCAGGGCCAATAATATCCCAAGTGGACATAGCACCATCTATCGCTTGGTTGTTGAACGTCCCCCCGCCCGGCGACAACACGGGCCGCATCCTGCCGTCGCTGATGCCCGCGGACAAAAGACAGCACCTGTACCTACTGCATTTGCTAACCGCGAGCACCGCAAAGCAACCCTCCATATCAACTGACACAGGTCTGCTAATTCTCAACCGTTACCCACACACGATAGTCTACATATATTATATAATGAATTGTATTTAATATATTAATAAGCTGTACCTTTACATTAGTAAAACAATATCAACATCGTCATCCCTGCAGGGAAAGTTACCCTCCTCATAGGGACATAGGTAGCTCAGGGCTATAACCCCACCAGGCGGGTCAAATGGGGCTTAGCGTTGCCAGCGGCATAAAAGCATTTTTTTTTAAATTTTATTTCTTATTATACATTATGTTTTGGTCCTATTTGTTTAAAGTTGTAGTAAGCAAAGTTTATTATACTTTTGGATTTCAATTTCACAAAACGCCGAGTGTTTTGCAAAATGTAAGTTTTGTGAATTTTAGTTATATACCGAGTTTCGGTATATAATTCACGGTCTTGGGCCAAGTGAACGTCAGGATTAAGATGGGGGAAAGGAGTATCCCACCCAAAACATAAGTGTGAAAAAGGGGCGAATTTTAATGCGTGGTTGTCGACTTTTCCGACAAAAGAATAGATATCCTCTTTATTCTAAATCTTGAAATTGTTTTATAGGAATATTATTTATAAGACAACCATTTGAACTTGGCCCTCTTTTTCACATTTATGTTTTGAATAGAATATCATTACTTTTTGTACATACATTATTAGTAACAAAATTAACACAGAATGTTTCCTTCGTTTTTTTATAATAATTTTTCTATGTTATTTTCTATATTTTCTTGTATCTTTGAAATGTTTTTATCAAATAAGCTAAATAATTATTTATAATGCTTTATAAATAATTATTTAGCTTATTCGTTATAATTATTTTAAATATAACAGTTATACCTCAGTTGGTAAAACGCTTTGTTCATCAGATTGTTATGTTGATAAACAAAGCGATGAGACAATTGAAATCAATGGATAGATATTAATCAAAATCGATTCAAAGGCTAAAAAAATCGTTGTTTTTTTTTTCTTTCTATGCGCACAATTACCAATCTGAATGCCAAATTTCAGCTTTCTAGGTCATCATGGAAGTGGGTTTATCATCCAAGGATTAAAATTCTAAGCCAGTGAGAAAAATAAAGATTTTTGGACTTTCTGGATATCCGTATGAGCTGTATTTATGAAATTTGGGATACTTGCTAAACTTAGTGGTTTTAATAAATGGGACAAATTTCATGTGTTCATCTTCAATAAATTTTGAGTCATTAAGGGGTAAAAAGTGGTAGCAAACGGTTCGTGCAAAAATACACACGGCTGCTGCGTCGCCAGTACTCGTATTTAAATTGGCTGACACTCTGCCGCGTGTCTTGATCATCTTGTAAGAACTTCCGGACAATGCGGCAGGTGTTAGAATTTCCGTCTGCTTTGTGATATAATTGCTTTCTAGTAAGGCATCAAGCACATGCTTAGAAATGGCTCTAGTGCTTGAAACCACCAGCGGTACAATATAATCTTTATTCGTATTCCATATTTTGACTATTTATTCCGTCAGACGGTGCAAAGTGATTTTGTTATATACTTTATTATTTAGCCTAAAATTGTTTAAAACATCATAAAAGTTAAAATAACAAATAAACTTGTGCAAACAGAAATATACAAACAATTCAAACGGGCGGAGAAGCAATTCGCTCAGTTTCTGGCGACTGGACAGGAGAGCGCTGCCAAACTAGCGAAGGATTATTACGAAGAGTCACTTGACTTGATGGCGCAGCACATTGCTAAGACCAGCACCACCTTCGACTTGTTCGCGCTCGCTACCTCCACGATGCTATTATACATAGTAAGTATATGGTAAACTAGCGGCCTGCCCCGACTACGTCCGGGTACATTATCATCACCATCATCGTCATTACAGCCATCAGAAGTCCACTGCTGGACATATGCCTCCCCAAGAAATGGGGAATATTGCCCATAATTGCCGCGCTGGGTAAGCGTGTTAGCAATTGCAGAGCGCAGCTTTTGCAACGGGGATGCTGCTACCCACTCCCACCCTATGCATTTGAGCTACACTGTCTCGGATGTTTTGGTACCTTAGTCGCTCTTACGACAGTTAGTACAGACGGAGGTACTGTTCTATTCTGCCGGTACCTCTCGGTCGGCCGGCCGGTCCAGGTAGATAATGACATTTTATCCCTTTGATTCCACTACCGTAAAAGTTTTATTACCGTCCCTAAACCAGGTAAATACCTGAAAGCAAACACACAAACTTCTTCATTTCGACACGTGCGCTCCTTTCCTGTCCTGATATTTACATGAGATAGACCTCTTACATAGGTAAACATTGGTACCTCAGACTCATCTACTTCCTATTTCTACCTCCAAATAGCCGTGTTCGCTTTGATGTGCTCCAGTTTGAAGGGTGAAAGCGGCACTGAAATTACTGGGCTTGTGTGTGATATTGTATCTTCAGTTCACAAGGTTTGCGACACGTTAGTGATATCGTTGTGATGACATTATCAGCAGATCGTATGCTTGTTAGCTGGCTTCTAAACATAAAAAGAACAATATAATAAACTATTTGGTCGCCCTAGAGTTATGCGCGTACATACATTTTAAAAATAAAATGTTCATAAGTAACAAATCGAGGTATACCTTGTAATAAAGTACTACAAATATCGAAGAACGTATATATGTACCAGTATATTATAAAATGTTAAATATGTATGAATGAATACATACATACAACATGCCTGTGTGTCTTGGCCCTTCTTTAATACCTATTCTAGGTAGAACCAGGTGGTGGTAACCAGATGGTTAAGGTATGTTCGCCTAGGTCGTCTTATACCAACTCGTCCATTCACTTCCGTTCTTTATATTTCTGCCATCATTCTACTTTCATCCATCCTTGTTACATGTTCAACATTCCTTTCTCTATTGTTATCACAACATCAAATTTTACACCACATTATTATCTTATCATATATCCCTACTAATATTATAAATGCGAAAGTAACCCTGTCTGTCTGTCTGTCTGTTACGCTTTCCCGCTTAAATCTCTCAACCAATTTTAATGAAATTTGACACAGACAATCAGTAGACATTGAGAAAGACCATAGGCTATTTTAATTTGAATTAAGGGTTGTAAAGGGTCGAAAAGGGGGATGGAAAGTTGTATGGAAGTATCGCTATTTTTAGAGCTAGAAACTTAAAACTTATTTTTCAGGCCATTGATTCGATACATATAAACACGACATTCAAAGTTTATATAAGGTATGGTACCCAAAAAAACTATTCCACGCGGACGAAGTCGCGGGCACAGCTAGTATATATATATTTTGACGGGCCCAGTGGCGTAGATGGTAGTGATCCTATCTCGTGCGCCAGGGGTCATGGGTTCGATTCCCATCCAGGGCAAATATTTATATGATAATATTTGTTTGTTCTGTGCCTGGGTGTTAAATATATGAATTTAAATAGTATATTTGTGATTTCTCTGTTGTCTAGCGTCCATAACACAAGTGCTTTAAGCGACTTGCCGGAGTCAGGTCAATGTTTGAGATGTTGTGTGAATGTAGTATTATTATTATTATATATCAACCAAAAAATTTACTTGGTAATGATTCGACCAAAATTCCTTTATTTGTTTTGTGAATATTACACAATCCCATTCTTAGAGTGTCAGTTATAGGATGTGCAAAAACATAAATATTCATAATATAAATATTTGTCGTTGCTAAGGATCGACGCCACGACCCTTGGCAGACAAGATGGTATACTACCATCTGCGTCATCAGGCCCGTCAAATTAACAAAATAAAACAAACATACGTATGTCTTCAACAGATCGCAGCGGCTCTCCTCTGCATCACACTGTACTCCTTCCAACCGGACTACTGCTTCCGATCTAACGTGCTATACAGGACGAAAAAGGCGGGCTTCCTCGTCGCCTTCTTGGTCGTTCTAGGCATGTGGTTCGGAATCCTTACGATGTCCTGCTTCATCACAGAAACCAAGAGCCGATTATGCACGTTCGATCCAATCTGGGGCCTAACTCTATTCCTAATTGCCTGTGTATTTACAATGTCCTATTTCATCATAAAAATTTGCCTCGAAAAAATAAGGGACATAACCACTCTCAAGGACCTAAATATGATAGACTATCTGCTGATCATCGGCACTCTCTGTCACACTTTGTCGTTCTTCGGCACCAGTTTTATAGAGGAGGAACACATGACCTGGTATTTCTTTTGGAACACGTTTATGCTGTTTGTTTTGGTGAGGATTGTGATGGTCTTACTTTTGTACCTGAGGTTGCTATACACTGGATCTACGAAGATTAAAGAGAAACCGGCGTTGAGGAGGAGAATAAAATCGAACACTTATATGCTGCCGAAGTGGATTCTACTTATAGCTTTACACAGGTAGGTTTGCAGGCACGCTAGATTATACTGTAAGTTTCATTTTATTGGTATGATGCATTGAAAAACGCTGCATTTCATATTAAAGAGAACATAGAAACTTATAAAATTATTACAATTGAATGTTTGTAGGTTTCTATTACCTAAAAAATTGATTCATGGCATTGACTTATCAGTACAAAATGAAAACTAGAAAAAATTGACGTGTCTATTAAGGTATCACAACGACGGTGCAATGCCCCGGAAAAGAAATGGTGGCAGGTTAAGTCTCTGTCACTATATCACATATTCAAGCAGAAGCGACTAGCGGGTTTGATAAGTGATTACATATCAAAAGTAAATTGTATATGATACAGGTACTTAAGATCAATGAACCAGACAGGTGATCGCTGGCTGTTTCTACCAGACACTGCAGATTGGTTGAACGAGCCCCAAAACGCTATCTTCTTAGAGACTCACCTTATTTTAGGTACGTAACCGAACTGTAATTGATTGTAACCTTGATCTGGAGAAAGAGGTATTTTTTTTATAAACATGAACAATATGTATAAATCATCATCATCATGGTAGTCTTAAAAACTTCCACTGCTGAACATCAGCCTAACCATTAAAAGCGAAATTTGGTCATAATTGCTGCGCCGGACAAGCGAGGTGGCAAGCTTCGAGACGGAGATGCTGCTGCCCATACCCGCCCAGTGTTGCATTTAGGCTACTCTATTTAGGGTGAATATTGCTCCACCTGTCGGTTTCCGGTTGCCGGTATCTCACGGCTACATGTATACATATATTTCTAATAAATTCAGACAACATCACATACATTGACCTGACCCCGAAATAAATTGATGCACTTGTTTTACGGACACCAGACAACAGAGGAATCTTAAATATAATACTTAAATACATATAACATCTAGACCAATATAAATACCGTCATATAAACATTTGTCCTGTGCGAGGTTCGAACCCACTCAACTCAACCCACAGTTAGCGCTCAAGATAGTATTTCAACCTTCTGCGCCATCAGGCCCGGCAACAGGTGTAGCATGAGAGCAGATCTAACCCATCACTTAGACTGAAATGGTATTGCACCTTAGCACCTTATGCTTTAGGCATTCATAGTGGATGGGTGAAATCGCGTTGAATTTTTATACACAGTAGATCTGAGTTCGCTAACCAAATTGGAGACGCTCTTAGAAAAGGAATTGTTTACTCCCCAGCGATGCTTGTATAAAGAGACTGAAAGCTAGGGAAACTAACCTCTGCCAGAACTAATAGCAAATATAATTTTATTCCAGGTATGTTCGCGACATTTGTGATATGTCTACGGAACCTTAAATTCACAAATAATGTATTGCAGATACACACAATATTCACAATACTATCGACATTCTGCATACTATTATACCGGGCCACCACACATTCTCTAAACGTATTCATAGAAGGCCCCCAGGACTGGGACCCGGTTATCATAGTCGACATATTCTGGGGTCTGATTGTAATGCAATTTATCTTCGAAATACTAACGTACGTCGGCATCTTCAAAACCTGCACTATGAACTACAGACAGCGGTCGAACAAGGAGTTCATCTACAACAGACCAAAGGCGAAAAGGGAAGACTACATCCACAATCCTCAGGTGGAGGAACCCTTGAATTTGGATGAAGTCAAGTTGAACTTGGCCCGGTCTTTATCACATTTGATGCTGAACAATATGATGCTGATAGTGATATTGCTGATGAGGCCGCATAATGTGATCATGGTGCCGAGCTTGTATGTGACGTGCAAGCTAGCGGCGCAGTGTCTCGACCATAAGTTTTTTGACATGAAACCTAAGACGAACACTGATGTCCTTGATGTCCTCTGTCTGACGCTAACACACTTCTGGATTGGTGAAGTGTTCTTCTTCTATCAAGTGAGTCCCACTTTGGTATCTTATCCAAAAATATCCAGTCTCCTCTCGCTATTATTCAATTATTTATTTATTGTATTGGGCAAACAAAACTACAGCACAATTATTTGTTTGGTTTCTGATGTTAGAAGCCATTTCCTTCCCTTTGTGGAATGGTTGCTTGTACAATGAAACTTTAGTCTTTCTACATGTTTGATACTGCACATGTTTGACTTGTACTAGACTTTTTATATGACTAATTTTGCAATGTTTGCATGTTGCCAAGTTATTATGTGCAATTACTCAATAATTGTGCAATATACTGCATTTCTCACCATTTACGTTCGTGTGGTTCAATAGAATTGTTTTAACAAATTCAAGTTGAATATCATTCGGCAGGGCAACTCCAACAGCCTGGCGTCGATTGACCTCGGCTCGGGCTACGTAGGCCTGCGCGAGTACTGCCCGGTGCGCGTGGCTGCGCGCATGGGTCTCCACACGTACGCCGGGCCCGCGCTCGCTGGCTGCATGCTGTACTGCTCGCTGACGTTGCCAGCGCGCGGCCGCACCTGGAAACAGTCCGTGCTTCTTTACTTTCTTCATTTCATATCAATCATACATTGACCTAACTTCGGAATAAGTACTTTAAAACTTGTGATACCGATATCAGGGAACGTAGGAATAACAAATATAATACTGATATATGTACACAGTAATACAGTGCACTCACAAATGGGATCGAACACACGACAGGGACGAATTCGCCATCAGGCACTTTTTAATATCTTTTATTTACGCTGGCCCAACGGTTTTTATTACTAGATACAAATTCAGCCGCGAGCCGCGCTTGATATACCTACTCAGTTCTGGATCACCCATCCCGGATCAACCAATTATTGCAAAGGTTGCTTAACTTGACCGACGGCGCATTGAGTTTTCTTCACAAGCTTTTTTAGCAGCTTTAAAACGATATTTTTCTTTTGTTCGATACCTAAGATTGACTAAAGATGTTGTGTCGGGATTGTGAAGGTTACAATATTTCTTAAAGTTTAGTTACCTTTTAGTTGTGATTGTAAGTGTCAGGAACAGGTCAAATTTGTTCGAAATCGGGAAGTTGATAAAATTTTACTATGTAACCGGAATTGGCCGTGAGGTACCGGCAGTAAAATATTATGGAGCTGAACTAACTGAACATTATGTCTATATATTTTCTTTTTCGTCTTTTGTGAGTCGTAATGCCGTAATGTCGAAATACCGACAATGTAGAATAGTACTTCCCTCTATACAAGGTGCCCTAAGCGGCGACTGAGGTACCGGAACCGACAGATGGCGGTATATCCATCCGAAACAGTGTAGCTCAAATGCATAGGGCGGGGAAGGGCAGCAGCATCCCCTTCACGAAAGTTGTGTTCTGCGATTGCCAACACCAATTATAGGTAAATTCCCCCTTTCCTGAGGAGGCCTATGTCCAGCAGTGGACTTCATTGGAATGGCGTTATGATGATCACTCCTATATTATAACGCTTGTTTAAAACACTTTTATCTGTTTTCCAGGTACTTACAGTCGGTGTGGCGAACTGCGAATATATTTGCATTCCAAAGAACGTACGAACTAGTCATATATTGCTTAATAGCGTTTCTATTCAGAAACCATTTGTTCGTATGGTCTGTGTTTTCGCCCAAGTTACTATACGATTTTGTTGACACTATATTCACTATTCAAGCGCTTGCGACCATAGCGCACATAGTTGGGTTCACGCACGCCGCTAGTTGGATCGCGCGCACAATCACCTATAAGACAAGACTGTGATAATCGATATATTTAGGGTATTTAATCGATAGACTGATATTCGATGGGATAATTTATAAGATTAGTATGTATTTAATGTGTGACTTAATTTAAGCTATTTTTTATTATTTTCAATTAATTTTTATTTTCATATTATGGTTATATAATGGATGATAACCATAAGCAAATTCAATATCTGACGCGATGAACATATTACATTTTTTATCTATTTATTTGCTGATGAATAATTACAATACAAAAAATCGAATGGACCAATTCTGATATTCCTACCGTGTAAGTATTAAGAAAAATATGTTACCATTTAACAACTACACCGGGTAGACTAGCTTTCTAATTTATAAGATTTGACCGAAACAATAAAACTGTGGCACGTGTCATAATGTAATCACTCAGTATGGATAAGGCTCATTCGTGCCCATTATTCAGTTATTAGATGACCACGAGGCCACAAACCAATTCTGTCAAAGTTTCGCGATTGATATAAAAATGTATATATGCGAGTCATTGAGTTCAAAATGTATATTTCTGACATATTTGCACTTTATACCCAAATGGTTGTTAAATTAGAAATACTAAATACTAATATATAGATCAAATATTTAACCGACTTCATCAATAACATTTTTAAATATATTTTTATAATGAAGTTATTTTAAAGAAATAAACGAAAACAAAATCTATATATACCGCTTAACGTCGCTGCTGCACTGTCTATATACGAAATTAAATTTTGCCAATCAACTATGAAATCGAAAGAATAATTCCTCAAAGAAAATATTACCAGGGCCATGTTCTGCTCCATACGCAACAGATCAACCTATGCAGATCCGTCAAAACTACGCAATCAATATTAAGCCATAAGAACGAGCCAGAGTTCAACATTTTACCGATTTGTGTAAGTTGATCTGTTGTTCACCGTGGACACAACCTTCATCATTACAATCTTGAATAAGACTGGAAATGGTGGAAACTATCTTAATTTACTTTCGCATTAAACTCAGGGTGTAATTTAATAAAACAAACAGTGTTAGCAACATGTTTTATTATTCGTTTTACGGGAAACCACGTCTTTGTTTCGTTTTTTCTTTTTTTTAAGGGAATATACAATAAGCTCCTGTACCATACCAAAGTCATGTTTAATTTTATACCAAATAAATTATAAATTGGACGTTCAAATAGTTTTACTCCACCCAACGGTGATTGAACTAAACAAATCTTCAAAACAAAGGAAGTACCGTCAACAGTAAATATAATCAACTCTATCATACGACAGAGTTAAATATGTTTGTTAACTATACAAATTACAATTGTGAGCAGAGCATAAAGTCTATATTATTACCAGAATTAAAGTCGTATGAACGATACATTTTAAAATGATCTTTTGACTCAAATGCTATTTATAGAAGTAGCATTCACGTCAAAATATATACCACAGTTACGACTACCGATCCACACAAGACTACAGAGCAACCTGTACAACTATCAAATATTTCTCAAATGATAAGGTACTCTTCTATAGGCATAGTGATCAACATTTGATGTTATGGCTTGTACCATAGCCTTGTGAATGGTCTTATTGATGCTACATTTATTTTAGATTAATAATATACGAAAACAAACTAACACTGCTTCGACAATTAAACACATAACGTAAGTACTTTCAAGTGACTAAAAATTATGCTCTCATAATTCAAAAATACACTAAGGCTTTTTACGAAAGCACCCACCATAATAATATTATACAAAATAAAAATGTACATATTATATTTGTTTTTAGCATTTTGGAACAACCAAAATTACATGTAATTAAGCCTGGAATGCTTTTTTTTTAATTGCTGCAAGTACTTATCTAGTAAAGTATCCAAAAATATTTGTTTCTGTGTGCTGCCTCGGTTTCAATACGTAGTATGTAGCACTCTTCACATAATTACCTTAGCTATATTTGGTTGATTATGAAGTTTGGCACTACCTAGTAAAATATATATGGATATATATCCAGTGTTTTTTAAAGAGAAATGCATAGTATTTGTACATACAAACACACAAATTTTGGATATAAATGCATATTATGGAAATATACGGCAACATATTACGAATCACAATATCCAACTAACATTAATTCCTAGATAAGCCTAACCTATCACCTTTATACAAAAAAACTAGATACAAAATATTGTCTACAGAAGTGATTTTACCGTTCTTCACTGTAAAAATATTTTTACAATAATAGGAAGTTTATAAAAAATGCTGGTATTTAGTCCCTCTGAAAGAATACTCAGAAAATAGAATCTACCAGGCTTTTTTTTTTCTTTTAGCTTCTTAATTTTATACTCATCAAATTTGATCGATTTAAAATGATCTCTTGAAAGCGTAAAAAAAAAATCTGTCCAAAGTAAATAGGTGTCACCTAGTGCTAAGTTACTGAAAATAACATTATTATTTTAAGGTGCAATAGCTACATCTGTAGAATGAGAAGTGAGAAGTGGTAGCCACGAGTTCAGTTGTAAAAATTATACAAAAATAGGCTTTGCACCACAAATATATAGCAAAGTTCAAATAGACTATGTAACTTTTTCATTACTTGATCGAAAAATAGTATACCGTTTATCAGTGGGCAAACAGTCGCATTGATTCAATATTTCAGATATGACGCGATATCCTAAAGAACGTGCACCTTCACCGCGCAATCACACCGCCGTCGTCATTACCTGGAACAATGCAATTATAATTAAACGCACAGATTCCTGATAAGTCTGATAACGAAATTACCTACTGTTTGTATAGAACACGTAAAGCGAAAGGTATGGTAAAGGAAACTCGATTTTATTTTTTATTTATGACTAAGCTGAAATCAAACACGGTCCGCATGATAGAAAGCGTGACCGCAGTTGACATACCGCTCGAATTAAATAATATTTACAGAACATCTCATACATGAACCTGATTCCGAGATAATTCTCACTTTCGCACTCGTTTTACGGACATCTGACAACTGAGGAATCTCAAATATAATACTTGAATACATATGTTCAAAACCCAAACACAGAACAAACACGAATATCATCATAGAAATAATGGCGCTGGGTGGGGATAGAGCCCACGACCTTTGGCGCGCAAGTTAGGATCACTACTATCCTTGTCACTTGAAGAAACTATGTCACAATGTCCAGTAATTTCACTGCCTCTCCATCTTCAAACCGGAACACTGTTGTATGGCGATAGACCTTTCTCTTGTATCATTTTTATTGATATTGTTTTTTTTTCTATTATGGTTTAAAATCACTCCAAAATGTATAGGAAGTAGGGCTATAAATTTTTGAGTGATTTTGAATTGAATCCACTGCTGGATTTTAAATAGCGTCGGCTGTATGAGAGTCGCGTCGACTGTGATCCTGCGGTTCTAGTCCGAGCATTTCACCCTGCTATTTCAGCGATTGCCTTCCATGGAATACTTTACGTTGGTTAATAGTGAGAAACCCCTAGTTTCATTGTGTTAGACAAGGTCGACAAACAAACATACGCCCGTAATATCACAAGGATATCACTAGCGCGTTGCCAATCTTGCCAGTTGAATATTTTTTGTCATATTAAATTACCTACCCAGTAATTATAATGCTTCTCACATTTCAAATCGAAACATTATGTTAACACTGCTATTTGGCAGTAGAAATAGGTGTGACTGGGAGGACAAGGTACCAATTCAGGTCTACCTCATGTAAGACGCCCAGGTATGTCGAAACATTCCAATTTGCATCTGATGCGAGGTCATTTATATAAGATTGTATGGTAATTGCCGTAAGGTACCAGTTGAGTAGAAGATTACCTTCCACTGCACCAGGTGTCGTAAGAGGCGACCATACCCTGGTACCATAAGGTACTAGAACGGACACATGGCGGTATATCCATCCGGAACAGTGCAGCTCAAATGCACAGGGCGGGGATGGGCAGCAGCATCACCGTCGCGAAAGCTGCGATCTGCTATTACCAACACGCTTCCCCAGCACCGCAATTATGGCAAAAAAACTCCTTTCTTAGAGAGGCCTATGTCCAGCTGCACACTTTCAATGGCTGGTGTGATGATGATGATATGAGGCACTAAATACCTACAATTATTTATATTTTAATGTAAAAACAAGAATAAGAATTTATGTTTGACATAATGATAATACAATTTAAATTTTTATACTTAGTTTTTGTGTTTTAGCTAGCAATCTATATTGCGACTTTTAACCTTGACTACACTAATCTATACAAAGTTATTTAACTCTGTTATATTTTTTAGCAATAAATCTTACATCCTTTTTAATTAGCAATCAATTTTAGTATTTTAAGCGTATGGGACTAGTTTCTGTAAGCTTTAAGATGTGCCCTAAATAAATATACATACATATATAACATACAATTACAACAAACATATACATTACCTAGGTCAATGCGCCTGCATCTTGTACCGGTACACCAGCACGCTGGCCACGCCCACTAGCAGGCTAAGCAGCAGCGAACCCCACACCAGCATCTGCCAGAAAGAACACACATTGAACATCTCGAGATGGTTCGCTCGGTGTCAAACGAGACTGATCGACTAAGTTATACATTGGACCTTCTGTATTATAGTATATTTCGTACAGCTTATACCCGCGACTTAGCCGGCGCAGTTTTACTACTTCGAGTAACCAATTTTTTTCTTTAAGATCCCGTCTATCTAACATTATACATGCCAAAATTCATCAAAATTAGTCGCTGTGTTAATACGCTGAAAGTGCTTATATAAAAAGAAAAACTTTCATTCCTGTATGTATAAATATAACACGACGACAGGCAGATTTTGCGATGCAAACCACACTTGTTATATTTTGAACAAATCTTTATAAATTATAGCCTATGTGTTATTCTGATGTTTTCGCGTGAAAGTGTGACAAACTTACATCTATATCTATTCACCCGGGTTAAGTTAAAGGGCTTTCATACTAACTTTGCACCCCCCCCCTCCCCCTTTACTCCTTTAAGGTATGATTTACAAAAAAAATGTCAGGTCTTTCAATGAAGGACATTTATACTTTAGTTAATTTGCCTTACTACAAAAACAGCAAAGTTTCATACTATACTTTTAAGTGCTCATCATATAAAAGGATACCTCTGTGCAAAATTTCAAAGTTGTAACCCGTACACTTTAGGCCCTGCGTTGATATATCGATCGTTTCCTTTTTATATATACAGATATATTAATAAGGAATAATGGATTAAGTTTAAAAATTTGTCAATCGTTCAAAAAAAATACAATCGTTTTCAAACCTCCAAAACAGACTACCGCACCTTGGCACTGGACGGCTTCTTGTCGGGCGCAGCGCCCTTCTTGGGCAGGTCACCGGTGCCGAGCATGCGCTTGGCCAGCCGGCGCTCCACGGAGCGGTCGCGGTGCGCGCGCAGCTCGCAGCGCTGCAGCTCGCGGCGCGCGCCGCCGTCGCCGGGCGCCGCCGCC
>JACJUM010005602.1:6284911-6594825 GCA_020976665.1 Heortia vitessoides
CAGCTCGCGGCGCGCGCCGCCGTCGCCGGGCGCCGCCGCCGCCGCCGCGCGCGCCGCCTCCAGCGCCTCCGGGTTGCGCCCCATCGCGGACAGGATGCGCGACTTGCGGTACAGCGCCTTGGCGTTGTCGGGCTGGCATTGCAGCACTCTCGTGACGGCCTGGACGTTTCATATATTACTAGCTATTGCCCGCGGCTTCGCTCGCGTTAAATTCGGGGTGACACGGTTCTCATCTTCTCTTTTAAGGGGTTTGTAACAGATTTCCAGAAAAAAAATTGCCCGATTTTAGTTAGTCAAAAATAGTCCGCATTGTCCGCATGCTTTTTAATTTTCTACATTTAAAATTGCGAAATGCTGCATACAAACTTTCACCTCCGATTTTAGGGAAGTGGGGTGTTAGAAAGAGTCAAAAGATTAGCCTATGTAACTGCCCATACCTTGAACTATCTCCACTTAAAAAATTACGTCAGTTAGGCGCTCCGTTTTGTGGTGAAGGTCGGACGAACAAACAGACACACGTATACACTTTCCTATTTATAATATAAGTATTGACTAGCGACCCATGACTGCAATTAGAATAAAAATAGTTATTGTAATTTATATCTAAGAGATAAATATAAACCATCGCGGATTTTTTGTAGACTTTTTTATTGTACAATACCACAGTATACTTTGATCTATCTCGTCGAGTCCAGCCAGCTGTTGCAATGTAATCGCAAAAAAAACAGTCGAGTTAAGAACCTCCTCTTTTTTGTATTCGGTTAAAAAATAGTTAATTTACGACATCACATGGAATTCTCTAAAATTACCTAAGTTTCTCTGGTATATACATGTAAACCCTTTTGAATCTTTCTAACTATTAGTTTCGAAAATCTAAGCATGCACAAGGACAGACAGTCAGCGGGAAGTGACTTTGCTTTATAGGTACTATGTAGTTGATATACCTATACCTATGATTGTGATGAAAAAATTTTACAGTTGAAAATTGATATATTATCCTATCTCTCAAATTCAATCGAACTAATCACACAGTGAGCAAAATTAATATTAAAAGAACTGAACATTTTATATTAAAATTCTCCAAAAATTCTAAATTAACAAAAAAATTTTACCCTACGCCATAACATTGCTCCCTACTTTTCCAGAAAATATTACCAGCCTTGACTAAATGATATTATCTAACTAAAACTAAATCAAAAACAACATTATTATAAAGATTGCGTATTGTATGTACGACTATCGTAAATGTACGAATAAAAAATATCTAATTCAGTTCAAAATAGAACTTTCGTGCCGTAAATACTCTCAAATTATCACAGAGAAAGTTGTTACATGGCAGTGCGGTACCGGTAGAGCGGTAATAGTACCTCCCCCGGGTTCGTAAGAGGCAACTGAGATATCTTAACCGACAAATGGCGGTATATTCTTCCGAAACGGTATGTAACAGGGCGGATATGAGCAGCCACATTCCCGTACCAAAGCTACGCTCTACGATTATCCACCGTGCTTGCCCAGCGCGAGACTTATGGGCAATTTCCCCCTTTCTTGGGGAGGTCTATGTCCAGCAGTGGACGATTCACGGCTGCTATGATGATGAGATAATGAAGTTGTTACATTAAAACGTTTAAAAACCTCTGCAGATTTCTTATTTGACTATTTTATGACTCGATAGTCGTGGGTTCAATCTCCACCCAGAACAAATATTGTGTGAATGATTTAATTATTATGAACTCAAACAAGTCCAACCCATACTAATAATTGACAAAACTGAAGAGTTTTTGTTTGGTTGAACGCGCTAATTTCAGGCTCGATTAGAAAACATCATTCAGTGTTAAATAGTCTAGGGCCTAGGCTATATATAATCACAGGTGGCAGGTTTTTTTTTACCAATCAATGCTCGCGTCACACCTAGTGTTTGTAATAAAGGATTTTTTTTTTATAATATGAAGTCATCAAACAAGCATACGGTCTGATTGATGGTAAACGTTACCGCACTCTATAGACACTATATATCTTTGTGCTACATAGCTAGCCCAGTAATTTCACTGCCTCTCTTTCCTTTAAGCCGGTACATACTCGTACACTGCTATTTGGCGGTAGAAATAGGTAAGGTACCAATGCAGACGACCTTTGTAAGAATTCAACCTCTAGTAAAATGTTGCGTCTATGTTTGAAGAACTTACTTGTAAAGCGGCATCATAAGCGCCAGCTTTCAGCTGGGCAGCGGCCATGTTGTTGTAGGCCCTCAAACGCTCGTCCAGTATCAACGTCAACGCGTCCGAGGTGGGTGCCAACTCGCCGGTAGCGGTGGGCTCGGAGATGCCGCCCTTGCTCTCGTCCAGCACATCAAGCGCGCGCCGGTACAGTTGTACCGCCAATGTGGCATCCCCGCGACCGTACCACCAGTTGCCACGGGCGCGGCGACGGATTCTTAATAAATTTAAACAAATGAAGTTCAGATGTTGGTTGAATACGACAACTCGTCCTGTTTGTCAAATTGTTTAAATGTTATTTTTGTAGTGTTTAAATAGAGGTTGTAAACACTTTAAAAAATAGAAAGTCCTTGTGACGACTCTGAAACTGTAGCCAACTTTGAAAACAGCTTGAAGACATAATCACATAATTTTTATGATCTCTCTAAATATTATTGCTTACCAATGTTAAGTGTGTACAAGTTTACAAACATAAAATTCCAGGAAAGCAGACAAAAGATAAGTTGGGTAATAAATAAATCAATGTTGTGATTACTTCAACAGACATTTAGACAAATAATGGTAGGCTACAAGGCACCTGTTACATAATTGTTGCAATGTAACTTTAAGAAAAATAGTAATTATTGTTTTTTAAAATTACCAAATTATTTAAAAATTGATTATATCAGTTATAAAGAAACATGCTACTTGGTTTGGCAAACTTCACAAGTCATAATTTTATTTTGAACTTCTTATGCAAAGCTGAACTATTTCTGACCATATGTCATAATAATTAAAAAAAAAATGCAATTGCTTATGCACTTTGTACCTTAACTTTTGCATTATTACAGTCAGTTAAGTAGTCATCAGTAAATAGATACATATTTTTCTATAACCAATACACTGTAGCAAGGACTGCCATTGAATGGAACAATAGAAATTAAATCTTATAACAATAGATAAACATTTACTTAATAGTAGAAAATGTGGTTTTTGAGTTTGTTTTCATATACACTTACCCTATCTCCATTCTCTCTGCCAGGGAAAGAGTTTCATGTTCAGGCTCTTCATCCCAGTCATGAAGCTCCAGCCTAGCTTCAAGCCATGTCTCAGGCCCTATAACTGGTCCTTCATACTTTGGTCCATCTATTTGCCCAACTAAGCCCAGGCTTTCTCCGGGCTTGAGACCTGTGTCTCCATATGCAAATCGAGGAGACAACTGTAGAAGACATTCTTCACCTTGGTACATAAGAGTCACTGCTAAGTCCATGCCTTGTAGTATCTAAAATAATTACAAATTTATCATATATTAAACACTCATAGAGACATAGGGGTAGTTTAAAGTCTATACTTCAGTCTTTATTAAACTATCATATAGCATTTGTAATAGTGACATAATTATTTAATAAACTAGCAATATACTATCTACTCATTGAAGATATGACTGGATACTTAATAATCCTTTGATGATGATAAGATATTGTTTTAACAAGTCATCAAATCAAAAATAAACAAAGACTTGTGACAAAATTCAACAGATATTCTCACAATGAAAGATAGATTACACAAAAAATACATATAACATTTATAGACACAGACACATTTGTTAATTCAAGTAAAATAATGTTTAATATACATAACATTTAGATAAAAGGATTATAATACACCTATTTATATGCTATGTTATTCAAAGCATGAAATCTTATTCTAAAGCATACAAGCATGAAGAATTAATTAACTTGATGTAGTACATTTCACACGTACATTCAACACAGTATGTAAAAATATTAATAAAGAATGCCTGATTGTTACTTAAATCATATGCTTAGTGATTGTATATAATATAACCAATTTAAAATAAATAAATATCTTAACAAAAATATACTTACTTCATTATCACCCAAGTATATTTTCACATGATCTCTCTTCTCTACAAGATCTCCACTGTCTCTAATTTTTAATTCATAGCTAATTCTGCAAACATCACTTCTTTTGGGTCTGGCATCAGAAGATGTATCCCCAAGCTTTATTATCTGCTTAGCATATAAAATTTATTAAAACAATAATATAATATAAGAAAATATTTTACATAAGTATATTTTATTTGTAAGTAATAAGTTTGCCTATATTCAAATTTGATTAATGGTAAAGTTAAATTAATGATTACATAAAATTTTACAAATGAAGAATAAAAAATGCTGACAAATCATAATAATAGACATCACAAAACTTTAACCTCTTTCAACATCATTGTGATTGAAAATAATTAGTTAATAAAATTAGCATATTCTTCCTAACTTTGAACCTGTATAAAAGAAGGTTAAAAGAATATAGGCATGTTTAAAATTTAAGCAGTGACCTTTTTGAGCAACGCGCCTGACCCCAAAACATTCTGCCATTCGTCTGTTTTGGTCTCTGCGGGCTTCTCACGCTCCGCAGCTGCTGCTTCAGCGATTTTTGCCTCTTCAATTTCCTGAGCAGCTGCCGACGCTAGGTCTTCAAAAGAACTGCTCTCGGACTTATCGATCAAGGTTCTATCTTCTTCACTCATCTGGAAATATCGTGTCGTGATGTATGTAAGATAATACGTAATAGACAATGTTTACAATTATTACCAACACCCCACACGTGTTTAAGTTTTTATTTATTTCATGTATTTTCCTGATTAAAAAATATATTACCTTTAAATAATTTTAAACAAAGGATGTCGTTTTCTAAAGCAAAATGAAATATAATTGTGACAATTCAACTTTTTGGATTTGACTTTCTGTATTTTTTTCACATTTGACATAAGGGAGCTTGGTCAGAATTGTAAAAATATTTTAATGTCAGCTGTGGTAGAATGATTGATATAAAAATTTTTAAACATCTGTATCACCAAACGTGTCAAAAGCATCATATCTGTAATAAAATAATGTGGCAAAACTGATTAAAAAAATGTATAAGTACCATTTCTGTAAACTATTAGTTTCAGAGTATGTTCTGAAAATAGATTATATATAAGGATAATTATATATATAAATATACACGTATGTTTCGACAAAAATATATTTATTATATTTTCTAGAAATCCTCTAGACCAAAATCAATCTTACAATTTTATTTTGTTTTTAAATATGTAATCTCAAGGATTTTTCTTGGATATTCGTTATTTTATAATATTTATATGAGCAATCGAGCCTACTTTGCGTACACAAAGCAAACGTCAACGTCATTTCTAGAACTGACAGTTTAGCATCGAGCTGCAAAAGTAAGTAGATAAACAATCGATTCTGCAAAAGATTTCCTTACTTATCAGTAAATATGCAGAAATACGAGAAACTTGAAAAAATTGGCGAAGGCACCTATGGAACTGTTTTTAAAGCAAAAAACAAGGAAACGCACGAAATTGTTGCTTTGAAACGCGTGAGGTTAGACGATGACGACGAAGGCGTCCCATCATCAGCTTTGCGGGAGATTTGTCTTCTGAAAGAACTTAAACATAAGAACATTGTACGGCTCTACGACGTACTTCACAGTGAAAAGAAATTGACGCTGGTGTTTGAACATTGCGATCAAGATTTGAAAAAATATTTCGACAGCCTCAATGGGGAGATAGATTTAGATGTAGTTAAATCTTTTATGTACCAGCTGCTGCGTGGTCTTGCCTTCTGCCATAGTCATAATGTTCTTCACCGCGACTTGAAACCTCAGAACTTGCTAATCAATAAAAATGGGGAGTTAAAATTAGCTGATTTTGGGTTAGCCAGAGCCTTTGGTATTCCAGTGAAATGCTATTCTGCTGAAGTAGTTACGTTGTGGTACCGCCCCCCTGACGTACTTTTTGGTGCTAAGCTATACACAACTAGCATTGACATGTGGTCAGCAGGATGTATATTTGCAGAACTTGCTAATTCGGGGCGACCTCTATTTCCTGGATCTGATGTTGATGACCAATTGAAAAGAATATTCAAGTTATTGGGTAAGGATTGCGTGTTATTTTTTACATTTATTTACTCCATATTCCTTAATATAAAATATTTTTATTAAATAGTGATGTAGTTAAGTTTAATAAATACTCATCAAGAATTATATATCTAATATAGTAGGTTTTTTTAATGCCAATGCTTGGATCTTATTTCAGGCACACCCAATGAGGATACATGGCCAGGTGTAACCCAACTCCCTGATTACAAACCACTGCCAGTCTACCAACCAAGCTTGGGCCTTGCTCAAGTAGTACCCAGACTGCCAGCGCGAGGCCGTGACCTCCTGGCCCGCCTCCTCACTTGCAACCCAGCTCTCAGAATGCCTGCTGATGATGCAATGGCCCACGCCTACTTCCATGACCTCAATCCATCAGTCAAAAATGACAGATGTTAACAATCAATACACCCGTACAAATGTACCTCAGAACTTCTATTCAGTGAAAAGGACACAAATGATATACAAGAGTGTTGTGATGAAGAGACATTGACTTAGGATAAGGCTGTTTATTTAATATTTATGTCATAAAGAAAAACTTGAAAACCCCTTATTTTTTCTAATCAGTAATATTTATTTGCTCATTATGATCTCAAAACATTTATGAATATTTTTTTTAACTATTGTTATTTGTTAACTTAAAGTGTATTTACAGTTAATTATTAACATAAGGATGAAGATACAAATCAATTGTGGACTTCTTAATTAGGATTTAGAAATTATTTATTGATATCTTATTTATATTAGATATTGTAATCTAAGTAACCTTTTATAGCTAGTGCATTAAACAACAGAATTAAATTTTTATTATTACTTTAAATGGTTTCTGCTGCTTCTCTTAGTTGAGCACTAACATCACTAACAATTTCACTAATTTTCTCAGTGGTCTCTTTTACACTTGATGACATGGATGCAAATTTTGATGACTCAAATGTTTCACTAATCATACTTGTGACATTAGCCATTTTAGATTTAGAATATTTACTGGTTGCCGCCATTTGTTCAATAGCCATTTTAGCATCACTTGCACCAAATTCTTCTTTAATTTTTTCTTTGGATTCCATGTCAGATTGTTGCTCTATTTTAGTTGTTGATGTTAAAAGCATATCATCTAACTTGCTGTCTGTTTGTTTTGTTATTTTTTCTGTACCAATAGGTGGTGCTGCTGTCACATCCAATAATTCTGGCTTTATTGAACAGCAATGGTCTTCTTTTAACATAAGAGCCATATTCTTTTTGCTTGCCTCCTTGTTTAACTTTTTATTTTTGTCTGCAAATAGTTTAGTTTCATTTTTAATTTTTAAACTGTCCTTGTTTATGTAGCTGTCACATATTTTTATAGGAATTATAATTTCTTTGCTTTTGAAACTTTTTGATTTGTCTGCAATAACAATGAGAACTCCATCAGAAGAAAGTGAAGATACAACTGTATCGGGATTGCATTCTTTTGGCAAAAAGTACCTTCTTTTAAATTGTCTTGATATAAATCCGTGAATGTCTTGCTTTTCTTCATGCTTGCCTTCAATTGTAACTTCTGTATCAGTCACTTTTACACTAATTTCTTCTGGTTTGAAATGCTGTACATCCAGTGTTATTTCAAACTGATCTTTTTGGTCCTGTATTGTCGAACCGAACTCTGTCAATGATCGCTGCATATACCACCTCCAGGGTCTGTAATAATTATTGGCTCCATACAAGTTCAAGAAAGGGTATAAATAATCTTGAGAACTAATACACAAACCAAAGTTTTGGTCTAACAGTCTGGAGGTGCCGAACCTTCGAGAATCCATTGAGCTGTTTCGTTTTTAATAATTGTTTTGCACAGGTCGTAACAATGGACTAAGATAAGCGGGACGGTGCCAAAAGCTTTTATACGCAGTTACTTCCTATATGCATGGTTGCCAATTCAATGACAATCTTCTATTGAGAGTCATGTACTAATTTGATTTGTTATGTGTTTTCAAAACCTTAAATTGACCTTAAATCACCTATGAGTAAACGAATACATAAATAAATCAACGTATTTACTACGGAAAGAATAGTTTTTTGAGGAAACTCATTTTACTGTCCGAGGGTAATCGATTAAACTTAATCATGGATTTTGTTATTCCCAATCATGGTTTAATTATGTTCCCAGCTAATTTTTGACGAGTCTCACTAAAAACATTTCTCAAAACCACGGAACTCTCGATTAAAATCCGAAACGTAAAAGATCTTATTTGGCTATGCGATAAATTAACTCTTATTTTAAAAAAATATTTAAACACGCATTATTTACATGACCACACAATGTTCAACCCTAAACACTCATCAATACGAAAGGACGTTTGAACTTTCCAACATTATTAATAGAATGACATTAAGTGAATATCCAAACAATTCTTAAGAACAATCATGATTGATTTATTTACTAATGAAATACGATGCATGAAGTATGTACTGAATCTTTCTTTTTTCGTTAGTCTTGTTAGGAAAAAATTTCACCCGGCTATAGATAAACTTCTCCTTTTCTAATCAACAGATTTAATAAAACAATTACAGTATGTTCATAGCAAGTCATTAAGTTTTAAAGTGCCCAAGAGCATAACATTAACAAATGCCTTCCTCAGCCATCCTCTTACTGGCACTCTACTATCATAAACACTTCACCCGACGTTTAACGGTGATTGTGTGCAGTATCTGCCCCTTGTGCGATATCCGACCGCATTAGTGCGGCTGGTCCTTCTTTTTCCAAATAACTTAACTGTTTCCAATGTACGAGCCTTGGTTGTGCTTCAGAGGCGCCCTTAGGTGAACCGGCACACGAGTGCGCAATGATCTATTGCTTAGTGTACATCAACACGACATATCACTAAACTATTCTCGGCCCGATAGCATAACTTCTATAAATGCCTACCTACGTCGGCATCTCACACTCACGAAAAAATACCTACACTTCACGCACATTTATTTATTAGAGCAGTACCTACACCGTGTGCGCTGTGCTGCGTGTTTTTTTTGGCTGCACTGTCGGCTAGTTTGTTCGTCAAACTCTTTAAAATATTTTATTTTGCAATTATTAGACGTCCTTCCCTTTTACATTTATTAACTATATGCATAGTAAAAAAAATAAATGCAATTATGATCGTGATAAGTCCTCTTGATTGTTATTAATAGTTTTGGGACATCTGAATGTGTATGTTTTGCATACACATACACATTCAGATCATAAAAACTAAATTTTCTTGTGTTTTTCTTGTTTATCTGCTAACCTCACATAACCATGAAGGTAGTCTAGTTTATTATTTAACATTTGTATTATAAAAATAATCAAAAACTAACAATCAAAATGACATTTAAATTTATTTATATTTTATAATTTATATTTGTGTTTTCATATTAACTAGAACATTTCCATCTCCACTCTTTTTCTTTTCCTATGATTAGCAACCATGTTGGCTGTAGTTAGAGGACTGTCACCTCTCTGGAGCCAGCCAAGGAGTGCACTCTCAGTATTTGCAGCTGCCGCAGCATGCTTTCTTTCACTGGCTGATAGTGGTTGCATACTGCCAATAGAGTCAGTGGACACACTGGCTGACAGTAACATTCTGAACCGTTGCTTGAAAGTCTGAAATAAAGAAAAAGAGGCAAACATGCACTGTTACACCAGCTATTTAGAGTACAAGAAAGAATCAAAATCTGGTAAAGCCTGAGTTATATTAATGGTGATAAATTCAATTGGCCGAAGGGACTAAGCAAAATTTGTTTTTTATTTAATTCTGACTGATATTCTGATATTATAAACAGCTCAAACATAAAAAAAAGTTATAACAAACAAATTTTTATTTTCTTTTTTTTCTTCATGTAAACCCACATATTGTCCCTTATGACAATTGAATTTATAACAGTCGATATATTATTAATACCTAAGTTTTACAGCTTTTAGACAGTTTTTTATTAACTATATACTTTTTTAATTTAGACTAGGTTCAATATTGAGCGAAGTCAGAACAGTTTATTTATTTTCCTACACATAAACTAGTCTCCACTGATATTTCTCTTCACTTCCATAGGAGAGCGTGCCCCCTTGATTGGGAAGTCCTGCGTTAAATACAACTATAAAATATTGGGCACTTACATTTATCAAGGTAGAAGCAACCTCTCCTTTGATGTCATGTTTGGCAATAAAACATCCTAATTCGTAAAAATATTGGCCTAGCTTATGCAAATCCACGGTACAGGCATCTGCATTTAATATTTCCCTATATGCATCTTTATAAATTTTAGGCAAATCTACGCTAATTAGTGGTGGTCTTCTTGAATGAAGTGATTCGGCTAACCATAAAGGTATCTCTATATTTGAACCAACTTTTAAATCATCCTCAGCAGCGGAGGGGTCGAGAAAACCTGAAAGATATTTATTAATGTTATTGTGAATATCAAAGATATTCATTGATAAATTAAATTTCTTTTGTACGTACCCATTTTAGGTAATTCATGTAAAAATTTGCAAGGAACTTTTTCATTAGTTACTAATATATCTGAAATGCTTAAATAGTTAGAGTTTGCCATAAATTTTATTTGATTTTTTGTTCAGAAAATTCAATAATATTTTGATGATTTTGAATATCATTTGACACTAACAATTTATCATGACAGTGACATTACGATCCAAAGACTAAAAAATTCGGTTAGTTACCACAAAGTTTAAATCACATTAACTCAGTCGTCAAAATAAAGTATCGCTGTCAGATTAACATGTCAATGCAATGTTAGCAAATGTCAATATATCAAAAGCGTCAGTTGGCCGGTTAATAAATTTTTAAGTTTTGCTTGGTAAACAAGATTGTTATTCTGAATATTTAAAGCGTGAATTTAATATGAAATCGTAAGCATTATTTATAATTTAATGAAACTATTTGTTGACTACCTAGTGTATAGGTTTTAACTTTATAAATACTTTGTTTTAGTGTTTGGTAGCTTTACAGAGGCTATTTCGGGTTTAAGATGTCAGGGTAAGTTTCAATTGAGCTTGTTTCAATGTCTTAAGAATTGTTCAATATACTAATATTTTAAAATTATACTGCACAAAATTAAAATATCTGAAGGGTAGCTACCATACTTTTATTTCAGATTATAGGTTAGAAAGAGAGTACCTAGTACTGAAGAAGTAATAAATATGTAATTACAAAAATAACAAAGTATATCGTACAGATTAGTTTATAAAATTCTCAAAATGTAGGAAGACTTTTTGAGAATTTCAGTATATAGTGCATATAAGGCAATAAAAATATATGCCTTTGTGTGGCCTCTTTGTTGTTATAAAGTAGTAGTAATAAAGAAATGTAACTTATATTCAGGAATCATATTTGAAAACCTAAAAAATTATTGTATTATCCTAGCTAACAAAGCATATGTTTATTTTGTCTAAGTTTAAACTTAACTTAGACAAAATAAACATATGCTTTGTTAGCAATTTACTATTTACTATAATTTATTAACAATAAATAAAATAATTAACACTACATCTCATACATTGACCTGACTCCTAAATTGTGTGAAACAGAGGAATCATGTCTTGTTATCATCTATGATTAATACTGAAATATATATAATACCAATACCATACTGTAATGTATGGGTTTCCATTTGGCTTTCACCCACATGTCTGATAGACATGCTAATATTATAAATGTGAATGTTTATGTACTCACAAACTTTCACAATACTTGTTTTTGTCACAACAAAAGTTTTAGCGCTGTTACAAACTTATTAACAAAAAGAAGCAGATTGTATTCAATCTGCTTCAAATCACAAAATGTGGAGATTTGCAGTTATTCCTTACAAAATCAAGCCAAATATTGATAATTTGCTAACAATACATAAAGTATATCCATCTCATTAAAATTATTTATTTTTTGTAATTACCATTGTAGAAGTTACATTATGTTATAAGTCTTTAATTTTGATTACATTACAACTGTTAAAATAATAATTAATAGTGTAATAATTTTAATATTTGAATAAATACCTACAACACAAGGAAATACTACTTCTTTTTGCTACTTAGTTTTGACGTTTTTTAATATAAATTTGTGAGAATAGATTGGTACATGTGCAATGAGTCACTAGTGTAGATATCAAAAAAGTTTAGTCAACTTTATTATCAAAGCCTTTTCTTTTCAAAACTGTTAATTACAAAAATTTATAGTAATTTAGCTGCAAGGGGTCCACCGGATTCAGAAAAATATTGTATTGGTCTATGAAAGAAAAGAGTTTGGGAACCACTGGTATAGAGTATATACTTAATTTCATTGAGTTCTTATAGTTAAATTTAAATATTTCTTTTTCAGGAAATCATATACCATGAAGGAGATGAAAAGTATAGTGGATTACTTAGTAGAACATTCAGCTTATAAAGAATTCAGAGGTAGAAGAATGTGGATGGACTTTTCAAATTCACAGGTATATTGCAGAAGATTAGTATACCCTTAATATAAAACTAAAATAAATATTTTATGAAATCATAGTAAAAAATTGATTAAGTTTGAAAAATCATGTTATGAAACTGGTTACCAGTAATAATAATACTTAAAATATCAATGCTACATGTTTACACATACAATATTTTACTGTAAGGTAGCTATTGCTATTTATTACAGGTTACAACCAGAACGTGGCAGAGTCTCAAAGAAACATTCCTGAAGCGGATACTACCAGATATCCACAATCCTTACTATAAACTGTCCATGGATCAAATCCGTAGTTTTAAGAGTGGGTCAGTATCTATATATACTTATAAAACATTCTAAATATTAAAACATTAACTTTACTACAAAGTTTAAATAAAATAGTACTAAGTTATCTTGTGATCTAGAAGAGTTTGAGAGTGTCATATTTATTTTATAGGTATGATGTTCAAGCAAGGGAAAAGAATAAACTAGAAATAAAACGTACAAGTGAAGATTCCAGTTGTAATGGTAATGTTTGTTTATATATGTTCTTTGCAAGCTATTGTTAATATTCTTGCTAGCTTGGGCTCATAAATTGTTTGAGTTGTTTGAGCTTTTTAGTGTTAACATATGTATATTGCATATGCATATTGCCATAATAAAAAATAATTCTGTTAGAAACACTAGGTCTACATATTCTCCCAAATATTATTCAGTTTGAGTTGTAAAACCCCTAATTAAATAACAAACAAATACCTAGGTTTCATTATTTTTTTTTATTAATTTTTAGATTTTCTATGCTATTCTCTGGTATACTCACAGGCACAATTAACCGCCTAACTCGTTATTTCTTGAATTTTCAGAATTCATCAAATTTAAAGCACTTTTGATTCGAGGGCTTTTGATTAACGCTACCGTAACCGTAAAAAAAGACACAAAAGATTTAATACAAACTATTTTGTCTAAGAGTTTACTGTGGAAATCGATTTTAGTTAAATAATTACAAAAATTTAGAAATTTCAGTTGTGAAAAAAGAGGTCTAACTAACCTCTTTACAAAAATTTTAATAATGTTTGTTGTCGCCTCTTGCTTTAATAACTTCTTGGAGCCTGATTGCTACTCCTTTACTGCAGCCGTCTTAAGCTCTTTTCGTCACATCGGCTGGTACTCTTGCTCGGATACGTCTTTTAGGTTATCCCAAATGTGCTTAATCGAATTAAGTTTGGGAGTGCGTGCTGGCTATGATAAAACTTAAATTCCGACTTCAGTAAGATATTCGGTGACCGATCTTGCAGAATGGCACGACATGGTCTTAAGGAACTTCCTTTACGCATCCTTGCATTTATTTTGCATTTATTTTGCATTTACACTGCCTGTAACAAACATAACAAGATCGGTACGAGCCTCGTAAAAAATACTTCCCCAAACCAATATGGACCCTCCCACGGTTTCGGTTATAGTGCATGGAACAAATCTTTCTTTTTGTCGTCTGTAAACTCGCTGACGTCCACCTGGATCTCTTAAGGCTATTCCGCTTTCGTCTGCAAACAGAATGTCCTTCCATTCCTCCATAGTCAATCAGCATTTTCTCGCGCAAATCTTAAGTCTAGCGCAACGGTGCTGAGGGAGCAGTTCTGGTACACGAGCTGGGCGAATTGCTTTCAGACTGCGTTCTGCTATCCTCTTACTGTACTTTCACCCACACTGACATTTGTTGCCTCAAAAAGCCGTGTACAAGCTTCACTGGCGGTGCAAAAGCGATTTCTCAAGTCGTTGCTGACAATGAAACGATCATCACTTGATGAAGTGCAGCGATGTCAGCCTTGACCTGGTCTCCGGGTGTTTGAATCCGTCTCTCAACATCGTCTGCGACGTTAGCTGTACCCAGCATCGGCGAAAGCCACAGCCCTAGCTGTACCAGTTGTATCCAGTGGCTTTTTTCTCCAGTTCCACACACAGTAAACAATCACACTAAACGCTAATCAAACAATATTGTCAAATTGTTGAAAATAAGGAATAGGAAAAGTTTATTCGGTAACGCTACTGCAAAGAATGTCTAACAACGAGTAAATTCCAAAAATGCATCGATGACGCAAACGTATGCAGCAAAATAATGGTATAAGTGTTTCTTTATTAATAAAGTATCCGCTTGACAAAAAATAAAACATTACAGAAGTCGTAGTTAACGTAAACAAACAGTGTAAACGAAAGATAAAGATAGGCGGTTAATTGTGCCTGTAAGTCTATCTGCATTATCATCATCATATTGATAAGCATAATTTATTTAAAAGTTGTAATACTGAAAAATATAGATAACTAAGGTGTAATGCATCCCATTGTAAAATGATATTTATAACACAATTAATTAAGTTAAAACAAATTTAAATTGGAATACTTTCATTTTGATTTTTAGCTGAAACTCAGAAACAGAGTGAGGATCCAAGTACAAGTAAGAATATTGAGCAGAATAAAACTTCAGGTGAGGACATTAAATGTTCAACTATATCTCACACTAGAGCTTCTGTAGAGACTGTAATCATAGACAACTGCTATGAGGGCGCAGAAGATATAAGAAGAGTTTTAGAATCGTCCAGTGCTGATGAAACTCCTGCAGCAAATAGTCCTAAACCTTCTAGCAAGTCTGTGAAAAACTTAATTACATATTCAGAACCATTGGCTCCCATTTTACAAAAAGTACTTGATGATTTTGCTTCAGACGACGATTCAGATAGATCACCTAAAATGCAAATAGTTGAAAATGTTTCTGATATACATTCAGACAATGAGATTAAAGAGGTAAAAGGTAAGAAAGGAACACAGTCTGGCGAAGAAGGAAAATTAGAATATGATATAATTTCGAGTGAACCTGAAGAAAAAGACATTAAAAAATCAAATGAGATTGAAACTTTAGTTCCCGCGAAAATTAAATCATTGAAACTCCGAAAACGCCAAGCTCAGAGAACACGAACACAAGGGTCATCAGCACAATCTCCTAATAAAACATTGCAGTCTACACATAATGCATTGTCAACTTCCCACAATGTACTTACTGAAGCTGTTGCTTCAGTTTTAGATAATCTCAGCAAAAACGTTGAGAAAACTGACAAATTAAAAAAAGAAAATTCAGATGTACCAACTCAGACAAGTCTAATAAGCATGGATTCTCTGCTGCCAAGTAACCAAGAAGCTCTAAATAAAAACAGTCAAGTAAAAGAGAAACGAAATAGTTCATTAACAGTTAAAAAATCAGATAAAAATGTTTTAAGTAATCCCACTAGGAGAAGAGCTATTTCTCAGGATGTGGAATCTAAATCTACTTTAAAACAGAAAAATCTCTCCGTTGATGCTACACATAGCCTTGTATCTATGTCAGATACAGACTTGATTTTAAATAAGAGCAAAAACCTAAGTTCTAAGAACAACTCGAAACCTGAATCGACCAATGATATTTTACCAAGTACCCAAAAAGAAGGTACTGATAAAACCTTTAAAATTCCTGAGATAATAGTAAAAGATGTAGGTACAAATAATGAAGCGGTAGTGCATTCAGAGTCATCACAGTTAAATCCATGCTTAAAGAGTGTGAGTTTATATGCTGAACAATTCAACACAACCAACTACATTGACTCTGAATCTAGCGAACACGAAGAAGCTAATAACAGTGAACAAAAGGCACCATGTACCTCGGAAAAAATGACAATTGGCATTGTGAATGAAGTTGTCATGTTGAAGTCACATTCAGAATCTGAGAGTGATGTAGAAGAAGTGCCAAATAAGAAGACAACTTCGGCCAATAAAGGCTCCAAAATTAAAAGAAGTAGTGTTTTAGCTAATGTTTTTGGATTTACAAGTGGTAAGTTTATCACTGAATGAAATGGTTAATGTTTTATATTTTTTTTATTATTACATCCTTCATACTAAATTTTTGCCCTAGAATGCAAAATAACCTTGCTAAAAATATGCTTTATAACGCATTTGTGCTCGCCTGGCTTTGTAATAAATTTTTTGGAGTTTCTGAATTTTTATATCAGTTTTCATTGAGTGAATGAAACAGATGTACCTTAATTTGCATTTGTCAGCACATATATCAAAATATTACATTTCATTGTTTGTTTAAGGCGCAGTCACCAAGAATCGCAACCGAAGCATAAGCCGTTGCAAAAGTTCAAAACACCGTATGAGATGGTAGGTTAATGTTCATTAACAGAAAAGTGTAATATAGATTTTAAAAAAAAAAGATATTTGTGGTCATTGCTAAAGCTGACTAAACTGTAAGAGGTATTAAAATGTACTGCAGACATTTGCATCTCCGAAATGTCTATAAAAAGTGAAAAATATATATACACATACATACCATGGATAAAAAACAGTAACCATTTGTTATAGAATATTCTTTCGGATGTAGGTGTAGTCCTTTCATAAAATATTTTTGAAGTAACTACCGTATACACAATATTAATTCAACAATTTCTTTTAGTAGCTCTAGTTCAGAATCAAGTGAGTGGATATCGGAAGACAGTGACAGTGATTACGTGTCGCCACCTCGCGGCCGGCGGAGCAAACACTCGAGAAGATACTTGTGAGCTTATACATTTTTTAGCTTAAACTTATATTTAGGCCGCCAAATAACTCAATTTAATATATTATAACTCAAACTAATAACTTAATTAAAGTAAAACTCAATTATGTTTCTGCCATACAAACATTAATGCTTGTAGACCATCAATTGTTGGAAGCTTTGGAGAGTTATAGGTGTTTTACACCGCTGCCAAGTGTTCCTTACAGATTATCCGATTTCTCGAACGAGGATTCACATCCGTTAGTAGTCGATTGCGAGTACACGTAAGGGTCTTCACAGCTCTGGCACCTCTGGATTATAGAGGGTGGAATAAATCAGTCGTGTTATGGATATCAGACTACAGATTTATCACAAATATAATACTTCAATTTGTATTCCAACCCCGCAAATATGCATCATATGAATGTTTGTCCTGCGTGGGGATCGAACCCACGATAGGGACACCCCGAATGCGCCATCGAGACCCTTACATAGTAATTGTATTTGAATCATCGGTAAGATCTGCCGTATCTGATGCTTGCACTGGTATTGGTCCTCGAGTGTCGCAGGGAATGGTGGCCATGTAGGGACCAAAACACGAATTCTAGAAAACCGTACTGCAATGCTTCACGTTAAGTTCACAGACGCTGATTTTGAAAAAAACGTCAAACATGTTGACTCTTTCTTAAAGTACACATGATTTTTTTTTAACAGGAAGCAGCATTCTGGTCGTATTCTATCGTTAGAACAAGAGGGTGGTCTCTTCGTTATATACAGGAACAAAATATACCCCATCGTTAAGGACGGGAAAACACTCAAAAATCTCACATATCTTCCAGAAAGTGAGTATTCTTAATTATAATTTCCATCGTGTGTCATTGCACTGTTTTCCACATTGCCTGTCAGGTAGACTTCATCCAAAGGTCGTCTGCAATGGAACAAAATAAGCTTGCCCAGCGTGGCAATTATGGGCAACATTCCCTCTATTTTGGGGAGACCTATGTCCAGCAGTGGACTTTCAATGGCTGATATGAGAATATCACAAGGATATCACTACAGCGTTGCTCACCTCTTGATACATAGAAATTATGTCACATTTTATAGTAACTTTACTGCCTCTCTTACCCTTTAGACTGGAATTTAGCAATCCAAACCGCTATTTGGCGGTAGAAATAGGTGACGACATTTGTGTATGGTCTTCCTCATGTAAAATTTAGTGTAGTCTTTCGAAAGTTTTGAGCATCCATTTATTTCGATAAATAAATGGATTCAATAAATTTTTATTTATGGTATTCAATTTTTTATTTAATTAATCATTTAGTAACTAACTCCAACATCAACCACGTGTACAGAAATAAAAGTTTTATAACAAATTCAATTGATACTTTTTTTATAAGGTGATCCAGAACATGATGAGAATTATTGGAAAACTAAATATGTTGAAGAGAGACAACGTGTGGACGAATTGAAGACGTAAGTATTACTACGTTTAATATTTCATTGATGATAGAACAGCAACGATTTTATACAATTTAAGTGATTTAATTGCATTTAGGTTATTTTCAAATTGCGACCAAAAATAATATCGCATGATGAGATATTAATTTAGGAATATTTTATTTGGTAGTTCAAGTCTTAACTTTCTAGCCACAGCCTCCAGGAGCCACAAAGCCATTGTTGTTATGGATTGGAATAAAATAAATAATTCCCACCGTCGTATGATATTATAAGAGTTAACGCAAATAACTCAACTTGCTTTTTAAGAACTCTGTAATCAGCAAATCCTTGAATGCTCTTCATGTTGAGGGACTAACAGCAGACAAATCGATGGGATTCTAGCGCTGTATGAGCCACGAGCCATCCTTTCAATATTATACGTACCTACAGAGCCTCTGAAGATTGATTTGACCTTCTCAAGTCTAAACATTAACTTATTAGCTATTAGCATTCAGCGGTTTCACTCGCGTAGCTTCTTGACCCATAAAGATATAACTTATTTTATTTATTGATAATGTCACATTTAATTCCATTTTAAGACGGGTTCTCTAATTTGTAGAGCTTAAGTTTACTTGGTATGAATGTAGCTTTCTAATGGTTAAGAATTTTTTAAATGTGGTCCAATAGTTTTTAGTTAATTCGTTACATAAGAACATACATAACAATCTTTGTTATTCCTTATAATACTATTGACAAAACATTATTAAGTGCAATGAATAAACTGTGTGTTTATTGTTTGCAATTTTAATTTTAACATTCCCTAGCGGATAACAAGTGTTATATTGGTATGTAATTTTACAAGAGATCAATTATATGTCGCTTCAGATTGATAAACCAACGCAAACCATCACCAAGTGTGTCTCCCGTCCTCCAGTCGCCAAAGTCGCCACGGTAAGTTGCCTCTTTTTTTCTCATAGTTTCCAATAACATACAGTCGTCGTGGGATGGGAAGTGGTCACCTGTACACCCATCATTATTGAGATTCCGCAGAGATATCACTGATGCGTCGCCAACCTAGTGTCCTTATTATATTTTATATTAAGTCACACTGCCCAGTGATTTCACTGTTCCTTTCACTTTAATAATATCAGCCATTGAAAATCCCCTGCTGGACATAGGCCTTTCCAAGAAGAAAATTTTGCTCATTATTGCCGCGCTACGCAGGCAATCGCAAATGGCAGCTTTCGCGACGGGGATGCTGGTTTCCGGCTACCGATATACCGCCATCTGTTGGGTCTAGTACCTTAGTTGCGTCTTACGATACCTGGTGGGGGAGGCACTGTTCTACTCTGCCGGTACCTCTCACTTTAAAACCTAGAATTCATCGACACTGTTGTTTAGCGGTCTAAGAAAATACACGGATACACTACACTCACAGAAGTTATTTCAAAAACTAAGTGTCTTAAAATAACTTAGTTTAGTTGATCATATATTTTTTTACCGTGAGATACTGATATAGTAGAATAGTACCTCTACGGTACCAGGTGTCATACATAAGAGGGTTATAATTAGAGTATAGTATTGTATCTTGACTTATATATTAGGTATACCTAATATAGATGAGTAAGAAAAAATGTCACATTAACGCAGTAATTTATTTTCCTCTTTTGACCTTTAAACCAAATACTGCTGTTTGTATTAATGGGTGAGAGTGAGGTACCAATGCGGACGACTTTTGTAAGAGGTCTGCTTCTATAGTAGTAATAGTAAGAGGTATTTTTATTTCTTGTTACAGATTATCACATCACTGTAATGAAAGTAAGAGGTCGTCAAGAATATCTCTTAACAAGAGTGGTAAGTTCACACTTTAAAATATTTAAAGAGAAAGTTTTAGGCCAAAGCTTTTTCAAAATATTATTAATTACCTTTCACGCAAACATTATTAAAATAATATAGCACAAGCATTAATTTCACCTAGATAATATTTTATAATGTTTGATTGCAATCGCCCCGTACTTCGTTTGAGAAGAGATTTTTATTTTTTACTAGCTGTGCCCGCAACTTCGTCCGTGTTCTTACATACACTCATTTGCAAAAAAAACGGGCACCTAAGCAATGAACCATTTCAAATTTTACTATTGGTTTGTTTGATAATTATAGGTAGTATTACAAAAATGTAAAAGTAAAACTTACTTTCACAATTTTGTAAATTAATTAGCAAATAATCGTTTTCCTCAGTATTATCATAAAATTTTGATAAAATTTATGGGTTTTAATGCTAAAGTTCACTAGTAGTGTGTGCTCGCTAGTAGTGCATATGCTAACTCTGTACGATCCATTAAATTTATTTCTGTCCATAAACATAACAGAGCCCCCACCATAAGGTGTGATTTCTTCAAAACAAGCCTCTGCAAAGCGTTCTCCTCGTCTTCGTAGCACTCAATGACGTTGATCTTCATCGAACAGAGATATCCTGGCTTCATCGGGGAACGATACCCTATTCCAGTCTTCTTGAATCCATAACTCACAATTTGGAGCAAACATAACCGTAGCAACGCTGTGCTTACGGAGTAACTTAGGGCCGCGGGCCGGGCGATGACTGCGTATATTGGCCACAAAAAGTCTCCTCCTGACCGTCCATAGACTGATAGGCACATTTCTTACTTCTTCGAGGTTGTTCTTAAGGTCCACATACGAAGACTTGCGATTTCTCAATGCGCGACACAAGAAAGCGATCATCCCGTGGTTGGGTACATGGTTTTCTTTCAGAACCAGGCCTTCTCTTAACGGAACCGGTGTCTTGATACCGCTGCCATCCTTTGATAATTAAGAATGTGAAATAAATTCATAAAAATTAACTAAAAGTTATCAAAACCGATATTATCTTTTGGAACTTCGCACCAAAAATGTAGGTAAAAAGTGGTTTTCTGTAAAAACGAGCATCAAACGAAAATTTGAATTTAGAACGTATTGTTTTAAACACCACGGCATTTTTAAAAGCAGCCAGTAACATGTACAAATGATTGAAATCATTTTGGCATCGTATTTTTTTAAAGAAGAATAAAAAATCAAAACAAAACAAAAGAGTGTATTTTTTGCGTAAAAAGTTGAACCTTTACACAGCACACGCAGCGAAAGCTCTCAAAACATATACGCCCATTTTGTTACAATTTTATTAATCCTCCGCTCCTATTAAGCGTAACGTAATGTTATATAGCCTAAGTTACTCCTTACTATATCAGCTATCTTACAGTGAAAGTACCGTCCAAATCGATCCAGCCGTTTCAGAGATTAACCAAATCAAACAGCCAGACAGACAAAAATTGTAAAATAATATATCATGGTATGTGTAGCGTATATACATTTATATGCATATACATAGTAGAATGCGGTTATTTACATATTACAAACAGACCAATTTTATTTATATGTATGTATAGATATATACAGATTGATATTTATGATCGAATCAGGAATAAAGAGATAAGAAAATAAAAAACTAGTAAAAAACCCAAAGTTACCGCTTTAGGCCGTCGTGTTAGCAAATTGAAGTGGCAGTGGGCAGGGCACTTACCACGCAGAACCGTTGGACTATAAATTCGTAAGGTTCTGATAGCATGCGTAGCGTAGGGCGTTCGAGGTTACGCAGATGATCTGGTTAAAACTGCAGGATCGCGCTGGACGCTGGCCTCATACAACCGGTCCTATCCGGAAATCACTAGGAGAGGCCGGTAACCAGTAAGGCGTCTTATTGGTGACGTCACGTCTAGTCATGTTTAGTGATGTAAATTGTGAGGAACATATGTTTAGTCCTGTTTCTGATTAAAGTGTAAACTGTTATCGTTTCAGCATTAGAACCTGTTATCCCGGTACAAGCAGACACATCCGCACCAAAAGACAAAACACTCAAAATTACTTTTGCCAAAAACAACCAGGTAACTAATAAGTACTATTTATAATTAATAAAAATAAATAGATTATATAGGTCAACACCCGAGAGACGTTGTTCTGTCTTAATTATCATGAAAGATTAATTGTTGAGATATAAACACAGTAAGAAAAATAATATTAAAATCGGTTCAGTAGTTTATAAGTTCATCCCGGACAAATACAGGGGCACGCAATTTTTATTTATAAAGATTCATGCAACATCTCATACATCATCATGACCATAAGGTAAGTCGCTTAAAGCACTTGTGGTGCGGACATCAGACAATAGAGGAATCACAAATATAATACTTAAATAGATATTTAACACCCAGACACAGTACAAACAAATTTAAATCATATAAATGTTTGCTCTGGGTGGGGATCAAACTCACGACCTTTAGTATATAAAGTAGACACTACCCAATACGCCAACGTGTCCGTTTATGTAGCAACGATGCGTAGTTTCTATCGATACGTCTAGTGAGATAGTTTTGCGCTGTTTAGCACAGCGGTTACGAGCCGGCTTTAAAATATTTTTATTTAAGTTTTTCGGTAACGCTTTCGGCAGTGTTCCTGTCTTATATAGGGGTCGTGGGTTCTGTCTCCACTCAGGACAAACATTTATGTGATGTATTACCACTCTATCTCTCGAGTTGGATACAATAAGCAAAGATTTATTAAAACCGATTCAGTAGTTTAGAAGTTCATCACGGACAAACACGTAATCTTTACTAATATTATAAATGCAAAAGTAACTCTGTCTGTCTGTTACGCTTTCCCGCTTAAACCTCTCAACCGAATTTTATGAAATTTTGCATTTTGTTGTAAGGGGTGGAAAAAGGGGATGAAAAGTTGTATGGAAGTATCGCTATTTTTAGAGCTAGAAACTTGAAACTTATTTTTCAGGCCATTGATTCGATATAAATAAACATGACATTCAAAGTTTATATAAGTTAAAGAGGGATAGTACCAAACAAAACTATTCCACGCGAAATCGCGGCCACAGCTAGTAGTATATATACATAATCAGTTTTTTATATTCATTGCACTCATGCCAAGCCAGGGCGGGTCGCTATTAAATAATATAATATTGTAACAAATTTTAGGAGGTGCATCTAGAAGGCCACTGGACCCAGTTACACCCCGTGTTGGCTGATGTCGTGCAGTTATTCCAGAAGGAAGCGGACGTGCCGCCGAAGGAGCCCACGCGCACCAATCAGGTAGCGAAGATAGAGAAAACTCGATCGACAATCAGCATTAGCTCATCGACAGTCGATGAAGGTAATAATTGTTTATTTGTAAGCAAGCAATAAACACTTCTATGACATAGTAATAGGGTCCTAGCATTATTTTAATAATTAAATTTATATATTTTTTTAAATAAACAAATAATAAGTGAACATTGTAACCTACATGAGGTAGACCTCAGACAAAGGTCTCACACTCACGCCTATTTTTTTCGCCAAATAGCAGTGTTCACATCGCTGTGTTCCGGTTTGCAGGGTAAGAGGTATTGAAATCACCAGGTAATGTGATATCTTTATGTCACATGGTGGGCAAAGAGCTAGTGATATCCTACTGATGACACGACCCTGTAATCGCTGCAGTGACTTTTACGAACACTCAGATTATGCGATTGTTGGTCGAACTAGAATAATAAAAAAAACCTCAACATTATGTCTCAATAGTATGTAGTTGATGTTGCAAACTGGAGTAATGTATATGTATAGATCTGGCTTTTTTTCTCCATGGAGTTGGCACGACTTTTACAGTATACCTGTCAGAGAGCGCCACAGACTTCTTCCCGTAATACCAAGAGAACCGCAGAGATTAGATCTTAAGTAAAGACCACACGAATAAAGAACTAGTTTTTTTTTATTTTTATGCGTTAACTTTCATATTAAACCACTTTTCAACGCCTTTTAAACGCTGTATATCTCTCATTTACGTTTTATATCGTAAGAATAGTGTACATAAATGTAATAAAAAATTATAATGTAATACATGCTATCTTGGTTTGATCCGAATGTTTGTTTTACGAACTCTCTTTTAAATAGGTTCGGTTCATCTTTATACGACAGTAGTACAGGGGATTACCGCTAGACCTAAGACATTTAATTTTACTATTCTTCCGTTAATAAGCTGCTTCCCTACGTCCAATGTGCAAACAAGTACAAAACATTAATTTAAAACTTTCAGAGGTTCACGAAAAAGTGAGTAAATTGGAAAACGACATTTTCAAGGAGATAGAAGAACAGGCACACGAAGAAAAGGCCCCTTTAGAACAACAAACCAAAAGTAATTCTGCTAAAAGGTAATATTGTAGATAGCGTTAGTTTCTGGTTGTTGGACAAGATTATTTTACCTTTTTTTAAATAATTTCTAGCTAACCCTTATGTATATATTTTTGCCCCGTTTTGCTTTCTTTTCTGCCTTTCCCAGTGGTTGGTTGGTAGGTAATGCCACTTGTCAATATGTATTATGATTTATAATTGTGCAAAAACTTAAATAATTAACCCTACATACGTTCGCCTTTGCTGTAATGTTATCATAAAAAAAATTGCGACTGTAAATTGGGAAATAAACTATATCTCAAACTGGATCAAACTGCAATACATTTTTGCTTAATGTACACAGTAAGCTTTCGGCAGAGTCAAGGATTGTTATACACTAGGAGTCGTGAGTTAGGTCCCCACTCAGGAGATAGGACACTGGACACAAACTACGATTATAAATGAAGATATAAACTGTCTCTTAAGTTAAATCAAACTGATAAGCAAAATTTTATTAAAACAGTTTAGTAGTTTTCCGGACAAATAACGTGACACGATTTATTTTTGTATTGAGATATTGATAATTTTTTTACGAATTTTATGGATAAACCCTTCCCTTCCGGATATACTTTTATATTTCCTCGGCGAAATGTGCACTTGTAATCTGGGATAAGTTACGAGCCTTTTCTAACCAAATATGTAATAAAATGAAAAACGTAACGGTAATTTTTATGCACATAAATAATAATAATAATTAGAATTTTTACTAGCGCATTAATTATGGTTATTATGGTTATTAAAAATAAACAGTAAAGTTGTAATTTCTATACAGGTAGACATTTCAATTAATCATATAATCCTAGATTTAAGTTAAAAAGTTTTTGACTAAAATCTTTTAAGATCTTAGACTATTGATGCGAAAATTAAAATAATATTATTTACATATCAGTAGTAAACTAATTTTAATATAATGTTAAATTTAAGCAAAATGTTTGCATTATCAAAGAATTCGCACAACATCAATATAATTTTCAAGCAATCATCAAATATTTGTATTTTAGGAAACGAGCGAGTAATGTGGGTAAAATATCAATGTCGACACAAACATCTTCTTGTCAAGTATCGTCACCCGGCTCTCCTCACAGTCCGAAACGTTTCAAAGCTATAGATAAATCGCCATCTGTCGATCAAGACAGAGAAGCTTCCGGCACTAAAATAAACGAAGAAACTGTTCAACCAGCTGACATAAATGTTACAAGTAGAAAACCTAAAAAGGACATCAAAGCCAAAAATGGTGACCTGCCTTCTAAGAAGAAGCGGATACAAGATGAGGAATTGAACGAAAATAATTCTTTAAAAGAAGCTACATCCGTTTCTAGTGATATAACAGTACAAAGTAAGAGACCTAAGAGGAACATTATAAAAAAAGGACCAAAAGGTTAGTCCATGATATTGTTTTATATTAACGCGTTCACTAGTCATAATAAAACTACTTTAAAACGCGGTTAATACACATTTTCTAAAAAAAGGAAGTTCTCAATTCGTCCTTTTTTTTACACTAATAATAATAATAATTTATCACATATATATTTGTACTGGGTGAGGATCGAAGCCTTTGCGCACCATATAGGGACGGACCGTGTAAGCTTAGACCTGTATTTATTCCTATAACAATAAATATGTGATAAATCATTTCAATGTTTATAGAAACCATATCAACTACAAGTAGTGAAAAAAGAAAATTGATAAAGTCCAAAGTGTTGGCAACAGAATCTGAAGAAAATAATAACTTGGACGGTTCAGAGGATCCGGAGGTCCGCTACATGTTACCGCCCGCGACGAGGGCATCACGCAAGTCAGTCGCGAACGCAAGCAAAACGGAAACAGCAAAATGGTAGTGAGTATTTAAAAGCCATTTTCACCGTACATACTGGAATTTGTACTGTTTTGTTCCTACGTTAATTCTGTGCAATATTATTGCGCGTATCTTAGTTTATAGCCAACACGGTTATAGTAATGGTAAATGTTTGTTGTTTTTAAATTAAATTATGTGAATTGCATTCAATAATACAACTGCTTTGTTTAATTTGTCGGATAATATAAGTCTTAAGTATTCACTAGCAGCGACCCGCGGTTTCATCTATATTGTTCCCGTGTAGAGAATAATAAATTTCAAAAAAATCGGTCCAGCTGTTTTTTAGTTGACCTCAAACAGACAGACAGACATACTTCCATATGCCTTTTTGAAAAATCTGTTATTTTTATATTACAAGTATGTAGACACTTAAATTTTATTTATTTCTGGGGTTGAAAGTAGCAACCCCGCACAATTTCAACGTGAAAGATCAATAATTTTAAGCCAATTTAGATAAAGTTGTAGTCTCAATTCCATAGATTTAAATAACAAGTCACGAAAAGCGGGTCGTGTTTTGAGTCTTATAGTAATTGTTTGTTAAATTAATAAACATGACTGATTTTACTTCCAATGTTGATATTTTAAGAAAAGACTATAAAGTAATTTAAATAACTTTATAAAAATAATATAAGGTGTCATAAGTCAACTACAAAATATGTTACCATTCCTGCACCTTGCGATGTTACACTGAAATTTTAGTTTTTTTGAAGTCATATTCGGGCCTTTTAATTAAAAACTTATTATATTTTTAAAGTTTAAGTACTCGCTTCAAATTAAATAAATTTTTAACATCTTCCGAATAGTACAAATTTGAAGCCTAATCTTATTACAAGTCTGGTATTAAACAAGAAAACAAACCTCAAATTGATTCGTTTATCCGTTTCTTTTCGGGAAGATTAGTTACAGTTTTAGTTAAATTTTAAGTTTTTATATTCTTTAATCATATCTAGTATCTTCGAGTCATATATAATAGCAGTGACTCCTGAGATCAGGGCATCCAAACAAACAAATTGTGGCTTTATAAATTAGTATAGATACCTTTTCGTCAGGTTAGAATTAGGCCCCAACCAGAGTAAGCTGCGTTCACATAGGTGTTTGTTTTCTACTTTTTTGCTGTTGAGTACATTTATTTGCAGTACATTACATTATTTGTGCAATAATATTATAAATCCGAAAGTTTGTATAAGTGGATTAATTGATGTTTGTTACTTCACGCCAGAAGGTTGACGATCGCAGTAAAAGGAGTTCTTCGGGAAAAGATATAAAGTTTATTCTTCATACTACCTTTCCACTCTTAGACTTTCTCGGAATCCATATTAACTTGTATGTAGGTAGATACAAGTTCTTCATTCTTATCATTTATGAAAGAATATTCATTCATATATTATATTCTCAATACTCTCCGAACGGCTTGACCAAATCGGCAATTTTTTCCTTAAGGTATACGGAATATTAAATATAAAATAAAAAAAAAACTACAATGCACATGATTCTGTGCGTTGCGATTCTTGTTTTTATTTTCCCTTTTAAACACACCAACATTTTTCTTTCTGTTAATCTGTTGACGTAAATCAACGTCAATCCGAACATCGCATCGTAACGGGATCAACAGGATTATACCTGCTGGACGAAGTCAGTGCGGGCCGCTAGTTTCTTTGTCGGATGTTTCGGTAACCGTTATCAATATTGACAAAAGTGTTCCGATTTTGTATATATTTTATCAAATTTAGTTTCATTGGTTACACCGTGAAAGCGCAATTAGATAGATAAACAGACACACATTATAATAACTAGTTTTAATTGCAGAGTTAGTACTTAGTTTTATTTACATTTTAATTGCATAAATAATGGATGCCAAATTGATCTGATTTCCCTATTTCTGTATAAGTATTACCAAACTGTGAACATAGTTTTGTCTCTTTAACACGTCTTTGTTATATTTACATAGACTTCTACGGAAGTAGCTGTGTATTTGTTGATATATTATTACATCTAGACGCTGTCCTTTTTAAATACTTACTATATACTACATCACTTTGTAATATACTTTAAACTTATTAGGAGGTTATCTTCATATATATTTTAACTGCCGAAGGTACTTTGTTCTGATGACTTATTTTATTGATATTTTAAAGTCCATTTCAATGTTTAATTTAATATCCTGTTCAATAATTTATTTAAAGCATTTCTTATTGAAATACTTGTTTAGGTGCTCCCTGAATAGACGCATTTGTATATAATTAATCATGTGCTTATTATATCGGTTAGTGAGGACAATTGTATGTTGGCATTATTGTAACAAAACCCTCCACGTGAGGAAGCATCATTTAAAACAATATACTTTTTGTCATTTCTTAAGTACTTGAAATTAATTTACATGCTATTGCATGTACTGTATATTTTTTAAAATTTAGTTTAGGTTTTGAATGTATTAACAAGTCCTGTTGAAGATCAAGAGTCTTTAGAATATGTAGTTAATTTTTTTTATCCAAAAAACTGAACAAATTGTTGTCATGCTTTGAAATTATTATGTAATATTCTAAGCAGATGTTAAAGAAGCTGAGCTGATTTTACTTTTTCATTGTAAATTGGAAATGAATTACTGTAAATAAATATGGGAGCAGGTGTGATTTCAAAGATCAATAAATATTTTTTTGACGTATTTGTGTATTATTTTTTTTTTAGTATTAAAACCTTAATATAATATCTAAGTATTTTGTTTAAAAAAATATACAGTCAGATATAGTGAATTTAATTAACATTGCATGCTTTAGTCATAACATTTTCTTATCGCTTTTAAATACTAAATACCTGCTTCCATCACGAAAGATAGGAAAGGACTATGCAAATCGTATGTGATTCCTTCTTGATTTCCTATCTAGACTTTTAATCAGAAAGGAAATTAGGCCTACTCCATGAAAGCTGAGACTAGAAATATCTTTATTAATTAAAATATATTATTATTATTATTCATTCAAAGAGACGGTAGCAACTCAAAACTGCAGTTTTATCTAAACCTTGATATGTATACATCATCAGAAAGAAAACTTCAGAATATGTTTTCTGTTGAAATCTTCTTGAAATAATTATATGAGAAGATAAATTGTATGACAAATACATATGAGTCGACTTAGTCCGGCCCTAACATTCGCTGAGTGCAACGTAACTGTAAAACAACTTTCCTTTTCGTTCTCTCTGCTTTAGTGAAGTTATTTAATGTGACTTTCTTTGTGCTAGCATAAACATTATACTAGTTTCTTTCTATTTTTAATTTAGCCCAATGTTTCATTCGCATTCCTGCTTTATCTTTGTATTTAATTCTTTCTACTAAATGTAATCGCATCGAACTTTAGAGATGTGATAGAGCGTTAGATTAACAGTCGACATTTTAGCATCGTAATTAAGTTTAATAATATATAACATCAATATTCATACAACATCTCATACATTGATTTGAGTCTAGGTAAGTCGCTTGAAGCACTTGTGTCTTTAGGACATTAGACAGCAGAGGAATTACAAATATAATACTTAAACACATATTTTTAACACCCAGACACAGGACAAACACAAATATCCTCATATAAATATTTGTTCTGGGTGGGGACTGAACCCACGACCCCTGGTACATAAGATAGGATCACTACCCATCTGCGCCATCCGGTCAGTCCGGTCATCCGGTCATCAGGTCCGTTTAATCTACCACAGCTTTGTATTCAGAACTTACTTTTTCTTTACTATTATAAGCTGTATATATCTAACTTTGGTGATAATTTAAATCATTAGTATTTGTAACTCGCACTTAAAATAATTTTGAGTAGGATGTACTAACCCATAAGTGTTTTGTTACACTAAGTATAAATGTTGCGCAGTGTAATGTCTATTTAAAAAGTAAAACTATAAACAAACATTGGTGAGTCTAATAAACAAATAAATGCTTTATCCGACTGCGCCTATCCTTTGTCACAATATTCTTTTGAGGGGTGGTGTGGTGAAGATCGTGGGTTCGATCCCCACCCACTACAAATATTCGTATTTATTTTGTGTTTAGGTATTATTTATATGCATTCACTATATTTGTAATTCCTTTGTTGTCTAATATCCTTAACACAAGTGCTTTAAGCTACTTATCTCGGATCAGGTCAACGTGTAAAATGTCGTCTGAAATTATAAATTTACTATAATTTTCCAATTTCATAAGACTCGTATAATCTATTGAAATGCCATGTACTTACATTTATTGTCATATGTTACGATTTGCATAAGTCTTTAATAGCCCATGATATATTTTGGAATTAACTGATTAATGTTAGATATAATCTCATCTCACTGCATGTTGCCTCTTGTTTCTAATCATAACTACTTGCATACAGAATCAGCACTTTAGCTTCTGCTCTACCATTGATCTTATTCTATCTTTCGTGCATAATTGCATATTGGCTGTCGTTAAATAAAAAAAAAATGAATTCAATCATTTTGTTTTCAGATTTATGTTTTATATATAAATACTATTTTTAGTAATTGCACATATTTTAAGAAAATATCTAACTATAAATATGATAAAGGACGTGCTTTTAATAATCTGCCTAATCTTCTTTTTAATTTGTTGAATATAAGTATAATAATATTTTTATTAAGAGCACTCTGATCACTATTACACTGTTATTAAACCTTCATTGTCATTAAAAACAGAAAGTGTCGTAAACTAGTTTTTGTTGGGTAACCAGTGTCTTTTAATTTTTTTGTGGTTTTTGACGAGTGTCTGATAAGTACCGTAAGACAGGGGAACAGTATTCCGCAATGCAGAGGATGCGAGTGTTTTGTTATTTTCTTGAACATAATGATATAAATTATTATTTCATAAACAAACATGTTATATTATCCATAAAATATGTGTACTTACTAAAAAATAATTATTTATTCAAAACAATATTACAAGGAAAAGATTACAATAATTATGCACGTATCAAACATTTGAATGTTGCCAATATGCTGATATAAATTAACTAATCTCGTTTCCTCACACAGCTCGCTAACGATCCCCAAAATATACTCATCGCCAGAACTATCCATACACTCAGAGAGCACTCAAGGTTACTTTGAATCAGATGTAAGCCCGCCTAAAGTAGGCACGTTCCGAAGAAAAAGAAAACTCAGTTTGTCCACAGTACTTCACAAGAACAGGAATAGAAGGCGTATGCGTAGAAGATCACTACCGATGATAACGAACGATATTTCCAGCGATTCGAATGCTTCATTCCATATCTTTGTAAAACCGAACAATGATAGCAGTCTCAGGTCGGAAGTGTACAAATCAGAGTCGTATCAATTGTTAATGGCAAACAAACGCCGCTCATTTAGTCCCCTCGATAAAATAGACGAAAATAGCCCTATACCTAAAACATATTACTCTACTAATGTGAAGACGTTAGATATGCAAAGAGAAGTTAATTTGGATACTCTCTTGATATCGTCACAGGTTAACACTGAGGTTCCGAATTCCAGTAACGTATCGCTGCCACAGTCCCCCGAATTGTCAATAGTTGAAAATTTATCTGTAAGTAAGGATTTACTGAGTGGCAGCGTTATTCACCCATCGCTGAATGAGGTACAAGCCAACGATACATCTGGTAATGTTATCGAGAACAAATATTCTATATCAGCAGTCGATGTGTCTATGCCCCTAATGCAACAAGAATGTGCCATTCATATAAGCACCAATGATAATATAGATATAGATATGAGTCAATTAAGCAAAACCTCCGTCTCGAAATCGTTTTTTAAAAAAGATAGCACTGAAAGTTTACAAGACGCACCATCATTGTGCGATTCTTTGGACCACAGATTGAGAAATTTGCTATTAGAGAGCGCAAGAAAGATGTCGATTGATAAAGATTTTAATGACATACAAGTGAATAAGAAAGTAAAAAAAACTAGAAACTCCAAACGATGTTCTACACCCCGTAAGAGAAAAGAAGTCAAGAATACCAAACTGCCAACCGTGGATCCTGTTATTGAAGAAGAATTTGTAGAATCTTGCTCATATGGCGTTAGAAAATCTTGCCCACCAGCGTTTCATACAGTAATCGTAGATGAAAACAACGAAGAAATCATCGATAAAGATTCCCAAGCGACCGGAAACTCGAAAGGCAGGATAAAGAAAGACGTTATCAAAGTAAAGATTCTGAGACCACGAAACAAAAGCCAGTTTAAAGAAAAGAGCCTTAAGAAAAATCTGAGTAGAATGTCTATACACACCGATAGTGGTATAAATGAAACTAAGTCAATTCTCTCTGTACCTGTTTTTAATGATAGTGTTGATCTCATCCATAATCATTCGGAAACCTGTCTCCATGCACACGAGTGTGTAGGAGACAGCGTAGAGTTTGTTGATGCTAACACTAAATCTATAATTTCTATATCTGACTCAGAATCAGGTGATTGTATATCTCAATGTCAAATGGTATTCAAAGATTGTGAAGAACTAGCACCAGAAATGTTTTGTAATAATGCTCGCGATTATTCCAATGTTGTCCCTGGTAAGCATTGCTTTTTAATATTTAATTTTAAACTCTATGTGAGTTTTATATCAACACAATATTTAGTGATGTATAAGTGAGAAATAAAAACAATTTATTTTTTTATTATCGCTACATTAACGCTACATATAATATACAGTATGTATATATTTTACAGTAGAGCTTAATCGTAATATAACATAATAAAATTAACGAAATTAAGACCAGTCTTCTCACGATCTTGAGAAACATAGCTACATTTTATTTTACAGGATTTGAAGCGGATAATCTATCTAAAGAAAATATAGAAAATCCTAGCGACACTGCTTACCATAGCCCAATAATAAGCGAAATGTCCCTGACTAGTTTAATAACTGAAGATTTGTCCGACGAAAACCCTTCAACAGAATCCCAACCAACGACTAAATGGTATCTTCTAAGCGAAGATGAAACTACAAATGCCAATCCAAAGTTCGGTCAGGCTTCTAATTGTAATTCTTCTAATTTTTCAAGCCTCAGGCAGTTGTTTCCTATAACCTGTGCAGTCCCTGACCTCTCTACTATATCAGAAATGTCTAAAGAAAATGACGAGAATAGCAGAAAAACAATTTTAGACTCTCAGAATTGTGATAACACCAGAAATGATTTAGATTCACAGAGTATATTTTGAACATGTTTTTTATCTATTGATGTATGTAATTTTTTTCATTGCTTTCTTTATTAATTTGTTAACAATAATAGTTACAGAATTCATTGATTAATTATTAGTTGTAAATAAATTATTATTAATTATTTTTAGTTTTAATATCTCACCATAGTCTCGTTCTCTGAAAGTGGTATCCGAACTGGCAAACTCGCCGGAACTGGCGACTGAAATACCGGAATCTACAGGTGGGGTTTACCCATTCAAAATAGTGTAGTTCAAATGCCTAATTCGTCTACGCTCCGCGATTGTCAACACGCCGACCAAGCTCGCCAATTATGGGCAAAATACTTCTAAATATTTTAGGGAAGGTCTATATTTAACAGCTGTTACGTACTTACATTTTCTACTGTAGTGGTAAAAAATATAAAATATCGTTACACAAGTTTTGTTTAAGGTAAGGCTCGCTTTTTATGTTTTATTTTCGCATCTAATGCTGGACTACTTGACGTCAATCCTAATCCCAAAACTTGAAATTATACTTGAGAGACATTTTACTATGTAAAAATAAAGGCGAAGAACCTAGGTTTGTAATATAGGTCTGCAAGATTCTTCAGGCAAAATTCCACAAATGGTTCAAATGTATTTTTAGGTTCCAAAAAAGCTTTATTCAAATCTGTGCTGTTACCCCATATCATAAACCCATATCGCAATACGGATTAATAATTTTACTGTATAACCAATATTTAATTCCGGAATATAATTATTATTTTTGATATTTTCACTTAATTTTATCACTTACCATGTTGCTTTACATTTAATTTGACTATAACTAACAAATTTTATTTTAGAGTAATTATTTTTATAGATATTTAATTTTTTATTTTTTTAAACGCGATAGTGTTAGCAAAGAGAGCTACCACCTGAATGAATCATAGACTGCGCTTGCAATAAACGAATATGCCGCCACCGATTTGTTTCAATTAAAATTGTAAATGTTCGTTCCTCTGCTTGCTCATACCTTTTGCGTCTAAAAACCCAACTCCAACATTGTGTTGCCACCCATAGACTAAGGTAGATATGCAAATGACGGAACAGATACAGATAAACGTTAAAATAGCTAACATTTGTCATTTCTTAGACCAAATAGAAATAAGATAATTTTTATTCCATTTACAACCTTACTTAACTCAAAAATAATAGTACCGCTATTTAAACCTAATCATGGATTATTTTCTTGTTATCTATTATTTAATTCTAGGTATATTTGTGAAAATATAATATCACTTGTTTTATTGATATATTTTTATAATATTGCATTCAATAGTCCGCTTTTGAACATACTCTATGAGTTTGTTCCATCATAATATTACACAAAAACATTTTTTTAGTTTTTAAGAATATGGTGTGATTAATCAAAATGCCGAGAGTTTTGCCTCTGCGAATCACTATTAAAGACTGTTTTGTTTTAGTTCTTTTAGTTATATTTAATACAATTCATATAACAGATATGGGTAAGCAAAATTATTATTTAATTAAGTGGCAATTAGATGTTTTTATTCTCATTTGTTATATGTAATATTTCAGCTAATAATAATATCCCAAATAAGGACAACAAAATTAAAGAGGTCAGCAGTGATAAAATGCTTAGCTTCAGTGAAAACGAAGACTATTTAAAAGATTGCCCTACTGTGGATCAGAAGAATATTTCGCTCTGTTCGGATTTACAATATCCATGCATATCTTGCAATAGAAGTATAGACTGCCCCTACGGCGGCTTCTCAGAATACTCATGTGTAATAAAGCCGAAAGTAGTGTGTCATGTAAGTTGCATCATATTTTTCGGGAACTTTATTTGACTGTGTAAGAATAACGTTTATTTTTATTAATACAGGGAAACAAAACCTTCAATAAAACAGCTATGTGCAGATTTTGTTATCAGACCGAAAAATGGGAGCACAGATGTGATCAAAAAGCTAACTGCAATTCTGTTGCTTCACCTCTTACGTACTATCTGTAAGTATAGTAATAAATTAAGCGTCTACCTATAATATATTTATTAAGTTTCAATGTTTGACTACTGATCTTTTTTTTCAGAACAAACTGCACAGTCTCAAATGATGTAATATGCTTGGGAAATAGGAGATTTTTGAAGAAAATTCGCTGCTCCTGGACATCTGGGACAAGATGGGGTACTGCTTTAATATTGGCATTGACCCTTGGTGGTTTTGGTGCAGATAGGTTTTACCTTGGTCATTGGCAAGAAGGAATTGGAAAACTCTTTAGTTTTGGTGGCCTGGGTGTCTGGACTCTCGTAGATGCGTTACTTATTGGGATTCATCATTTAGGTCCAGCAGATGGCTCTTTGTACTTATAAGTTAAATTAATATTACATTCTAATTTAAAAGCTATTCTATAAATAATTAAAAATCCTTTTAAAAATATGATTTATTTATAAAAAATATCTGAATTATTATTCACCCCCCTAAGTGTGATCAGGAACCAAAATGTTTATAAACCATATTAACCAATTCATCCTTTTTTATGCCTGTTAGAGCACCTAAATTGGAAATACTCTTTGATCTTAATATTTGCTTCAATTGTTCTACTGTATAAGAGTTAACCTTATTTGTGCTCAAACGATCTTGGAGCAAGTTATCATCTATTATTGTATTTTCAACTTTCATTCTTTTATTGGTTGAGAATGTATCACTGGGTACAGCTCTTTTAGTAGCAGATGCAGAAAATGGCCCAAAGATTTCCTCAAACAAATCTTCTTGGAGTGACTTAAATTTATTTGAATCAGGCTTGGTTGTATCAACAAATGGTCCCATATCTTCACCTAATGCTATTGTTTCAATAGCTCTGTACTGTGATTGTTGTTTTGGGTTCTCAAACATATCTGCTTTGTAATCAAACACTAATTTTTTTATAATATGTTTCATAGTTGATATGTGCGCTTCAGAAATATCAGTGATATCTTCTTCATTTACTGGTACCTGCCTAACACTTTCAATAAAAGGGATCATAATTACATCAAACCCTATTTCAACACCTAATCCCAAAGGATGATTGCAAGGGGATAGAGCAACAATATTTGGCTTAGAATTTACTCTAGTGCACAAAACACACATAGCAACAGCTGAAGATTCAACACACGCTTGGTGCAGTGCCTTGAATGCACAGGTAGATCCTTCTATGACATTTTCACTTGGAAACAAGAAGTATCCTGCCTTTAAGTACCATTTTTCCTTACACATAAAACTGGCAGGTTTAAAACCAAGAAGCTTAAGCATTGGGGGCCCAAATGGATTATTCATTATTTTCTTCTCTTTATCGGTAAACTCAACTCTCTGCCCACCATATTCTTGATAATGTAGTAATTCCGATTTTAAAATAGGTAACTCTGTTTGACAAGATTCTTCATCAACGTCCATAGATCCCATTGCATCTTGTAGCTGTATTGGAACTTTTACTGTCTTGTTAACACTTGATACAATGGTATTTGTATCTCTTTCTAAATTAACATTCTTTTGTTGGTATGATTTGAGGAGACGATACACACCTACTCCTATACCAAATCCATTTCCAAGTTCAAATGTCAACTGAGTCACAGCTAGATGACGATGTGATTGCTGGTACATAGAATTTACAATTTCTTTACAATCTGAAATAGGCCTTGGAATGTTTGCATCTTTGCTACAATTAACCAAAAAATTTTTATAGAATAAATGTACAGGATAATCATTTTCTGCAATGTTGATAAGTTTAACTTCAATATTTGATTCAACCAAATCAGCAACTCTAATATATGTTGCCCTATGATCAGATTCAATGGGAGGGATATCTAATCTAGTTAATATCAATATAGTGCGTGACAATAGTTGTTTCTTACAATTGGCAAACATTTTACTGCAGTGCCAGAGCGGGTCAGATAATTTTAACTCTTTTGCTTGGCCATAAGATGATAAATTAGCATTCTTCAATTTTTTATAGTCTTCTAAATTAGGCAGGTTAAGAGCTGAAATCTCTGTTACATTATGTAAACCAAAGCCGGTAGTTTTCGATTCGGTGCCATACAAGCAAACGGCAATGTAATGTGTATTGGACTGTTGTAAATGTTGTTTCATGAAGTTACATGTTGCAGCGTGACTCACTGAAGGAGTATCAGTTTTTGATGGATTATAAGCATTTATAAGCACAATGGTTCCTGGCACACCTCTCCAAGCTTGGTATTCTTCATCTTCATCGTCCGAATTCATTATCTGAAACTGAATAACAGTAGTAAATACATGAATGTAAAGAACAAGAACGAAGTTTATGTTTATTTCTCACCCAATATTTTTAATTTCTCTAAATAAAATTGAATTATTTACTTGCTTATTTAATGTATTGGTCCAATCCACATATAAAAAATAAGTTAGACAAGTTTTCTTTGACAGGTTGAAACTTGATTATAATAATGACAAAATTGGTAGTTTGACAATGACTTGTTTTTTTTTATTTAAAGCAAAGTCGCACTCATTTCTGAATTTAAAGATATAATATTGCGTTGCAGTATTACACCTAATATTTTCAGCAATTAATTCTTAGTTTGTAGGGTCTCATTAAAAAAAATAGTAATTTGAATTGAAATATTAAAATTCGATACGCTATAATGAATACAGATAGTTTTTTATCTAAATTATGTTTTTTTCTACTGGTAAAAACCATTATGGGCTGTATTCATTTGTAATTCATTATAGATATTATATTAAGAAATTCTATGGGATTTAATATAATTCTGTAATGCAACTCGCAGTAAACAGTATTAAAAAAAAGTCATAGTAATCTGCCTGAATCCGTTAATATCGGTTAGTATGCCACAACGTTAAGCCGAATCCATCCAAAGGCATGCAAGCCATAAGATCGCACATAATTTATTTTGTGGTTTGAAATACACTGTAGAGGTGACCCGAAATGTCGAGTGAAAATAATGTTTTAGCCATGATCCCGGAAGTTGAACTCAAGATCTCACGATAAATAAGACTTTTACAAAGAAAGAAATATTATTTTTATACTTTCGTGTATTATGTAAAATTGATCTTCTAGTAATATAATTATATTTTTAATATGACTTTTTTATGTGATTTCATGAAAGATGCCTCGGTAACAATAATGATTGATGTCTATAATAGCCAGCTTCAACCACGGATGCCTATCTACACGCGATCGTAATAATTGCATGTCCTTTGTTAGCCGGACCGGCACGAGTGAGAAAAGCGACTAATCGCACAAGGTTGACGGAGGGTGTAATTAATGTCTTAGGGAGGCACCGGGCGGCAGGCGTACGGCGTCGAGGCGTCGTCGGCAGAGCGTGCGCAATGCGTGCGACGCGTCGGGGCTGCGCGATCCGTCATTCGTTCGCGGGCCCACGCCGCGGCGGCATCTCGAACAGTCACAGCACCGAGCAACCCGCGGCGTCCACATCGCCCGTGCGACCCCTCCTCACCCGCACTCGTGGGGACGTGACCCTCGGCCGAAGCGCGTGCGCGAGGTCGCGTGCGCGGCGCCCCTGCGCGCGACGACGGCCCGCGAGCATGTTCGGGGCACGGCGCTGCCCCGCGTAGCGAGCCAGGCCGTGCGCGCTATCGCCATGGGCTGCGCCTCGTCCGCCGAGGAGCGCGCCGCCATCGCGCGCAGCAAGCAGATCGAGAAGAACCTTAAAGAAGATGGTATCCAGGCCGCCAAGGACATCAAGCTGCTGCTCCTTGGTAATGGAGCTTTCTTCTCCGTCTAGGTGGCGGGGGTGCTGCGCGCGCACCCGGTGCGAGCTGTATCGACTGCGGCTGTGACGCTCGACCCGAGCCGGCTGTCGTAAACTTTGGGGCAAGGAGATATGAATCGCTTTAATACATTTCCAGATTTTTCTTTTCTGGGAGTACGACCTTTCATTATACACTTATCATAAAATGATTTATCAAACTCTTAAATGTTCAGACAAATACAAAGTAGGTAAATAAACATGATATATTTATACAAATAAATTAAATATTGATCGATCTTGGGATTGATATCATATGTCAGTATCATCTGTGGTTGCGGTTACATTGCTACAACATTTACAGTGGGATTAGTAACAAAACATGATCATTTCTTACTAACTACTCGTTTGTCAAAGGAAGTTAAAAGATGTAGGTAGTAGCAATAATTATTTAATCTAGTTCAATAAATAATAAAAAAAATTTTAGCATGTGGGCACTGTCAATAATATTCTTTCAATCATTTTTTAACCAACATGTCTCAACTCGAAGATGAATTACTTATTCTCTAAAGGTAATATTATATTGCTCGTATTTAATAAGGCAATACTACAGGTAGACTTTAAAGTTTAAATCAATTGTAATCACGGAATATATCATGATTACATTATATAAGGTATCAGGATTTAATGAAATATTAAGAATACTGTTTTTAGATATGATGCAATATAGCAAATAATACGCTGCTAATTTGCTTTTATAGTTAATTAAACTTATATTCAATAATAAAATACTTGTCTAAGAAGGGATACTCATCTATAGTTCAAGTTTTGTCTGTCGCTGCAGCGTCCATTTTAACGTCTATTTAAAGTGAATCCCAAGTTATATTCAATAAAAATAAATTAAACAGGGTCTAATTTGTGTTAGGCTGTCGTTGCACCGTCTACCGATGTAATGTGCCATGGGTATTGTAAACTATTGATGTAGAATAATTTGCATATAAACATAGTCGCTATAGCTATCTAAATCCGGAAATTAATGAAGAATATAAACAAGGCCGATAAAGTAAATGAAAATATTATGAAGGAGGTAAAAGTTCTTAGTTTATTAGGACTAGAAAAGCGTAAATGTCAGAAAATATTTGCAATACACATTTTGTATAGATTCTTTAGATTTTCTTAACCAATGGATCTTCTATAATGTCTATTCCCGTATCAACTACTTAACATTACAAAATTACCTACATCTTCATAACTACAACCCTATAAAGATCAGTATTGAATGTTTTTGACGATAATTTCGTGTTAGGAATAAAAGTTTGAGTTGTAAATATTATAGGCTTAAACATCTTAAATAGTATATATATATATATATATATATATATATATATATATAATTCTTCACTAAAATAAAGAGAACCTACGTATATTTGCGTCCAAATATATGTCGTTCGTTAGGGCCCAACACGTAAATTGTAAAGTTTGTCCGTACTTTAACAATGTTAACTGTTTTTAATGTTCCTGCAATTGATACTCTGGATTAACTAATAGGTAAATAAAAGGCATGGGCCGCAATCGGGCCCAATTGAGATTGCTAGCTTTAAGGCCGTAAATGCATTCATAGTCCATACTATCACACAAAATCAATTACTTTTTATAAAAATCGCCATGCGCAAGACAAGACAATTGGTGCCTTGCATTGGGTTGCGTTAGTTCTTTTTCTATGAGTGTCTATTATGAAAAGACAGAGAAAGAGCGAAAATAGAATATGCAAACATTATTGTCAGTATGAATACAATTTAGGTACTATGTTAGGCACAAATATAGATCCCATGAAATTCATATTATAAGAAGAGCACCTATTGCATATTTTTAATATACTATTTATTTTGGATTTGAATATTTAATATGTAGAGAGGATTTTAATGAAATTTTAGAAGAATTAGTTTCGCTTTATATCAGCATACGCAAATTTCATTTGCGACGCAGTGCCGAGCGGTCTATTCATAAACTGTGAACATCGCCCTGTTTGACGCGGAAGTGAAATAAACTAAATTTTGAAAATTATTTCACGGGAATGGCGAAGTTTACTTGTATTGATTGAGACTCAGCAAAACAACTCGCTTAATAGTTTTGTAGGTAGTACAAGATACAAAAACTCAAAATATTACTACTGGCTGTGCCCGCGACTTCGTCCGCGTGGAATAAAACTATATATATATATATATTAGTAGGGATTGCAAAATCTTACAAAACATAAAAAAATTCAAAATCTAATTTATTTCCTGAGACTCTAATTAATAAATAAAACACACCTTTGTTGTGTTAGTAAGTATAGATAACGACGAAAGTAGGTATAGATGTATTTGTAGTCTTTCCGCACCTCCTGACGTATTTATAACAGAAGTATGGACTAAGTGTGACTCAATTAACGACCCATAAGACACTCAACAGAGTCATAGCTAGAGGTATATTTTTCCATATCTGTATTTGTAATTTCCATAAAGGTAATTAATGATCATACGCTTTATTGCCCTTCTGAATTAATTCTATGCGTATACCTATATACCTATGACACGTTTATAAAGACATGGTGGGCGGGCATAATTTTTAATAATATTGCTTTATAAATATGTGGCGAAAATGTTGAAAATCGACTATCGTTTACTTTTTTTATGGTTTTTAAAAGTAGCTTCATTTGTATAACAGCTTTTTTATTTTAATTTTTAAATTTTTTTAAAATTTATATATATATATATATATATATATATATATATATATATATAAATGAAACTAACGTAATGTAAACAAAATTTAAACAAATTATGCAACCATGTTGTCAATATAAATAACTTGTGCGACTGTACTACATTGACGTCTGTCATTCGAATTGTTATAAATAGAGGAGTAACATAAAAATTTATTATATTTATCTCTCTATTAAAGAAAGACTGCGCGAACTGACATGTGCGACATTGCTGTTTAAAAATGTAAGGAGCTTATGTTGTTGCTCCAGCTGTCAAATGTTTGCCAGCTTGAGATGATTCAAATTGTATCTTATGTGTGACATTTAACAACAGTAATACATAAAACATTACACTAGACTATACACACATAATTAACTGCCTATTTTTCTACCAAACATTAGTCGGAATGTGGTTAAGTCATGCTGACATCTAAAATTGGGGTTGGAGAAATGGTTTAATACAATATGTTAGTTGTGGTGGGTTTATATCTGAAAATTTTACACTAAACCCAAGAAAAAGTAATTCAAGTTGCTACAAGGCTTCTTTATATTGCTGTAAAGCTACCAAAAAATCCATTAAATTGATGCTTATGTCCTAGAACAAACAAACAGGCAATATACCGTATCTCAGATACAGTAAAAACGATATATATTTTGTTTCTCTTTATTGAAATTAATAACTTAACTCTTTAATGTTAAGAATTTAAATTAGCTATTTAAATACTCATACTCATAAAATAACTTTAAAGTCAACAGATTCTGACGAATTCTGAGCTGATCTTACAATATCAAAATAAACTAACTACATAAACTAAAAAGTACCTACACCAATTAAGTTTACGTGAACCCATCACGCTATAAAATTAGAGATGATATCGACCACTCAAGATGAATACTTGAAAATATGTATGTATACTTCATAGGATGTCTCTGTAATGTTCAATCTCACTAGATTAATCTGTAGTTAGCATTAAATTTTTAAGTAGGTATAGAAATCTCACAATCAGTTTTAAACTCAATTATCCGCATTTATAGATATATATCTACTGCTAATTTTTTAAGTTTCCTTTGTAGGTTGGTTTTTACTTAGTGTATATCTTCGTTGCTATATATAATAGTTGCCTTCCCAAAAATCTTGCTCTATTTTTTTCATCCGTAACAAAATATGACAAAATTTATTTAATTATATGTTAGTGTCGAAGATCCAAAGTATAACATTTTAATTTCAAAGAAGTTAAGCTTTTATTTTTCGACAGCAACTTGGAAATGACCGCCAATCAGTATAAAATAACGTAAGTTAATGCCTTTATTTTAATCGTGGGTACTTACACCTGTAAAAGATTTTGACTGTGTATAAATAATTTATTATTAAAACGCACTTTTTACTTAAATTATACAGATTTCATCTGAAATTACTTAACTATTAAATGAATAACAATAACTTTTTACCACCGCCGTTCGGATACCATTATATTTTTTTCTTAAATTATACAGATTACATCTTAAATTACTTAACAATTAAATGGATTAAAATAACTTTTTATACGCCGCTCTCTTTCACTTATAGGCCGTACGAAAGAGATACTATTACTATCATTCAATTATATTTAATCGAGTGCGTTTCAGACCGTGTAGGATAATATTTGTTCTATTCACAAATAAATGTTGTATGCTGATAAAAGGTAGATCAATAAAAAAGAAGGAACATTGAAGTTTCTTGAAATCATTCAAAAATGAATGATGTCTTTGGTTTCATCATTTTATCCAGAGATTTTAGCGCATAGCTTTTGTTCTCTTTCGTGTGTGAATCTACTTTCACGCATGTGTGAGCGAGTTCGAACGAAGAGACCCGAACGCACCCGAACGTCAGTCGAGCGGGGCGCGGTCGCCGTCACGGAGTGGAGCTGGCGCTTGTCACCCGGCCGCCATTATCTCGTATTTGAACGGATTCGTAAAATCAATTAAAATTCGCGCTGTCGTTACGTGTTTCTAGTGCTGGGTGTAGCTTAGATCATCAAAGATTTCGAAGGAGTGTTTGCCTTTTGGTTCAAAAAGTGTTATAGATACGTTAGAGTAGTGTAAAGTGGTACAACAGTTAGGTTACTGTGTTGGGTGCTAACGTTGTGTAGGGTGGCTCCGGTCGAGCCGGAGCGGCAGGACGCGTGTAGAGCGCATGCAGAGGAAGCGGTGAAAGCGCGCCCGGCTGGGAAGTCGGGGCGGCCGGCGTACAAGGCACAGGGACAGCTGCCGACATGGGGTGCGCCCAGTCGGCGGAAGAACGCGCGGCGGCCGCTCGCAGCCGACAGATCGAGAGGAACCTGAAAGAGGATGGCATCCAGGCCTCCAAAGACATTAAACTATTGCTACTAGGTATGAGCTTCCTCTAGTTGCCGGCACATGGCCGCACCCATAACGTTTTTGGCGACACTAAAGTTTCCCGATATCCACCCATTTTTTTAGCTACATGGCTTCACGTTCTTTGATAGTTCAATAGTCTCTACAAGCATTTAATACTTTAATACAACGAAACTCCTGTTCTAGACAAATTTAACTTTTCCCTATTAAATTAAACTCATTAGAATGCTATTATGCTCAGAGTATTCTTCCTGTTTGAAGTTATACTGTGATCCTTATAGGGCCAAGGTCTTTCACTTATCCACCGATACCATTCTAAATAGGCTGAGTAGGATTTCCTATTGGTTAACTCACTATAAAAACCTACTATGAGTTTCCTTATTTTAATTATTAAGCTTAAGAATCATGATGCATCATATAAAAATTCTGACATCATCAAGGATAACAATATCTTGCAATTTGTTTTTTTTTTAATTATACATATGGATATGATTGCTAAAACTACATTTGTGGAATCATCATATAAGTAAATTATAGGTTCTATAGTTTAATATTATTATCTAATAACAAACTATATGAGGTACACAATCTAATTTAAAAGTGTTTTAGTAAGTCATCTTGCTATTTGAGTTTTCTAGTATATGTAAATATGAATTCACTGTCAATCTTAGTACGTAATGATTCATAAAAATAAATTCCGCTGGAACTGTACAAATTAGGTGTTCTGCTATGCCTATTTATTGTGTCCTTAATACCAATATATTGATGTAGGTAATGAGTAAGTAAGTCAGCTTATTATTTTAATATTATATATTGTATTATAATTTACACTAAAACAGTAAATATGTGCCACAAATGTTGAATTGGTACTTTGTTGCTTGATTTCATATTCAAGTTTAATCATGTCCGTACTGTCAAAATAGTGGCTCATGCTTGAAGTTAATTGGTGAATCATTGTTTTGTAGTAATCAAAGGTTATTAATTGTTCATGAAATAGCTGCCAGGTGTTGTGTAATTTGAATGATAAATCCTTGATCTTGATTCTTGCGGCCGACATGTTCAAAAGTAAAGATGCTAGCAACTGGTAAAATAAAACCTAAAAAAGTCTTGTTACAATTAATTATTTTACAACATTGCAATATGTTATTACAAAGATGTTTGGTCTTAAAATATAGCTTTTAATCAATTATATTTGATTAAGGCTTTTTGCGTGACAATTACATAATAATTAAACAAAATAAAGACTACATTTCAATTTATTCATGCAAGTTATATATAATTACATATTTTGAAAGCTTTTCTGATAAAAAAAAAAGTCTTTTTTGATAAAATTAAGTCCCCATTTTTTAGCAACTTTTCTAAATATACTTAAATTTTATACATTTAATGAATATAGTATTGAATGAAAATAATAAGATTAAATGAAATATATTTAACGAACAAATATGATAATTTATGCATATTATTGGTTCTTTGTTCTACATTATTATCTGTAACTAAACAATAAGGAACTGTCCTAAACATTTGACCATCAACTATGATTGACTATTCCATTTAATTATTAAACAACAGTATGATAAAATGAACAGTAATTAGAATGCATACATATACTCACATCTATTTCCCATTGTAGTAAGTAGTGACTTTCCATTTGCTTCGACTCAGGCTCAGACTCACATTTTACTTGATTCCTCAACATTCATTAATATATTTTGAAGCAATAGTATAGAGTTAAGTTTTGCATAATGAGAATTGTGTCATTTTATAAAGTATAGTATTAAGTAATGAATATTACTATTATAATTTCATACATCTGTATTCTGACAGCTGCATAGCAGCAAACTGGGCATATTAACATATAAATTGATCAAATGAAGTAGTAAGCACAATTTGTACCAGAAATCTGGATATCTTTGTACTAAGTGAAAGAACAGCTAAAGTCTTTGTATGCTAGCTCTAAGCATTATGTGAAGCAGTAAAATCAAAATTGAGATTCTAAGCAAAGTAGGTTTTCTTTTTAGTACTAGGTAGGTAGTTTAGTCTCATAAATGAAATCAAACTATGTATGGCAGTTAGTCTTCATTATGTATATCTACATGTCAATGCTTTAGTCCTTGTTAGGTAAGTAGGTGTCCTGTGCTAGAAGTTAATTGATGTGTCACGCTTAAATAGTCGTGACCATTGGCAGTGCGTGTCGGCTCGAATATGTGGTAAAAATGCCAGCCTATTGATCTGATTGGCAAGTGACCTTATATGGCATGATTAATGAATCTTATTGAATGCTAGATTTCTTTAAGTACTGCGTACGTAAGTACATTTTGTAAATTTTTAGAATAAATTAACCTTAAAATACGTATGTACGTATCATAAACACTTGCTGCGCTTCCTATAGGATCTGGACTGGCACTAGTAGGGACAATAGTCTAGATAAACGCAAAATAGACGCAAAGAGGCATAGAGTAGCGAAAGCCTGCCCAAACTACATTTTTCCATATAAGTACGACATCATGAAAAAATTATTTCCTCTATCGCATACATAAATGCTGTGCACAAAAAGACACGGGTGTCAGCACGCTGCTCTCAGCCATGGAAGTTATTCCGTAAATCGTGTAAAAGCTTATTTCCAGGAATATGTAGACAGGCAGCCAATACAATGATATACTTGCTTTATCAGGCAGCCGACGTAGGAACCCGCAAAGAGCGATGTTATCGCGATGATACGCCAAAAAGGTTCTAAAACGACTTCGCATCAACCCACCTTTATAGTGCAGTCGATAGATAAAACGAAATATGAGTAGGTAGCTAGGCATCCGAAAAGACATTATATCGCAGACTACAGAACTAAATAATGCCTAACTGTATCTACATTATTTATTAAATATTGATATTTATGTGGTTCTTTAGAATTTTTAATTAATCTGCTTTCTAACAACTAAACTAAACATAAAACGGAATAATAATTGCAGTGACACTAAAACCATAATTTTACATTGCACTCCAAAAGAAGTAAGATATCTGAAGTATACTAACGATACATTTGTGTTTAGTAAGGCTACAACTCGATTTGATTATTTTAAAACAAATTACAGTAGGCCGTGGGAATAATCTCGTGTCACGCGATAGCTATTCACATCTATCGTGAAAGTTTTTTGGCGGAACAATAAATTGGTGTGAAACTTGTATTTTAACAAACGTCTTGTTTATTACTATCGCAATCTTTGTAGGTCTACTCTTAAGAATTACTTTTAATATTATATAGGTAGTTAGATAAATAATATTCTTCATTCTGCTGCCGTCTGAATGGCGAGTACATTGCAATCGGTTGATTTAATTAAATCAGGAGTCCACTTGTCTCTGTAGGTGATATGTGTATCGGTAGGTCAAAGATCGGCCATTCGCGTCGACCAGGCAATTAGAACCAACTAGGGTCACACTTGGACCCTGCATTTGACATGCTTCACATCAGTATACAACGCCCACGCATCATAATTCATTGGACATGCATAAGTGTATTTTTTAACGTTTGATATATCGATATTCTTTTATACATTAAGTAAGGTTCCGTTGATGGGAACAAAATACATTAAATATGACTGACTCTTTGTGAATATTATAGTGATGGTCAGTACGTTATATGACTAAGCACTACTATCTAGTAGGTACTTGATATATGTTACCACTATAAGTATAAAGTATAATATATAAATAAATATAATAAATATATATAAAAAGTATATTATAATAAATATATTGGAATTATAATACCCTTAGATTAAGTCTTGTTTTCAATTCGTATAGTGAAGAGAGCAACTGCTCCATTGCACTGTTCATTCCTTAGATCCGTGTTCTTTCAAATCGTTTGCGGTACCATCGCAATAAATTTTAACATGCTATTTTTATTCGACCAGCTAGTCATGCGTAATGTGAACTGTTTCGGTTTACAGCTGGTAATTAACTGTTTTTATATCATTGCGTGTTTATCGCAGTGGTTGGGCGAAAGTCTGTTTTGAACATATGCATATTACATATGTACAATACACACGTCCTGATTTACTTAATACACCCGTCTTTAAACCAGACATAATCTAAGTTGTCCCTGTCCCTGACCCTGTCATTCCTAAAAAGAATGACGGAGATATTATCAGTGTTGTGTCGTTTAGAAATATCGGTCTTGATATTGCTAATTTGTTTTTATTCCAGTAATCTCAATATATATGGTATAAATAGATATGGTATAAATTAGATTCTAATTTTCATTTGTTTTTCAGGTGCTGGCGAGTCGGGAAAGAGTACTATAGTCAAACAAATGAAGTGAGTATTTGTTTTTACTATTGATGTTTATGTTTACTTATTAGATAGATAAAATAGCAATACATTGGTATTATTTTAGGTATACTTGCATTGTAAATATTGCTTGATATAACAAATATTACAATCAATCAATATTGTAGTCTTATATATGACATACAGCCGATTATCATAATACAAACCGATTGTTTGCTATCGCTTTTATCTATTATCTACGACTTGTCAACAAGCGTTTTACATTTCGTCGATAAAACTTAATCGCATATATCTAACTTCAACGGCAACCATATAGAACCGATTGATTTAATTGAAGAAGAGTAGTGCGTCTTATTCATAATATTATTAAGGTTTAAAGTGAAAAAACTAAAATTTGCTATTTCTTTAGGTGCCTCTGACGTAATCATTGTTGGAAAAATGCACTTAAACTAAACATAAATATATGAATAAACACCCATTTTAATTGTACACTATCATGCTTATGGACATTGGTGCAGTTCTTCGACTTGTCGACAATCAAGCTTTGGCTATATTATAAAATACTTTATTAAATTTATGATTAACGTTTACTTTTAGCTTTCATATTGGTTGTTAACCACTACGTGTTTTTTATACAATGGCTTACCTTCCAATTTAATTATAATGTAACGTCATAGTGCCTTAATTTACGTTTGTTGTATCGATTTGACGTTTGAGTAGACCAGCAAATGTTAATACCGAAAAAAGTGGTATCTCATTTCAAATATACATGAATTCGGTTTATTATCAGACTATGATCTAGCTCTCAGTTACTTATTTTAAGATTTAGTACACAAAATTAGCTAATACACTCATTACAATAAGCAACATAGACGTCAACGGTGCCAAGACATAATATTTTAGAGGCTATAACTCGGTCAATCCCATTGAAATACGTCATAGTGATGGCCGTGCGTCCGAACCGCTTGTAATGATGATTGTGACTAGGTGGAATATGTACCATCGTCGGAGGTGTGCCAAAGAACATCTTCACGATTGTGGTCAGTTAATTATCATCTTCATTATAATAACCGACGTCCACCGTCGCACTTAGGCCTCCCAACATTTGAGGGTATCGTGCCCGTTATTGTCGTGTGGTAGCTTCGCGGGTGTTCTCTTAGCTGCTCTGTTTTTGTTAGTTAATGATAACAATTTAGGCTTACAAGTTCCTGGTTACTGTCTGATACTTTATTGAAAGAATAATCAGAAAAAGCAGGCTGATAAAATAAAAATATTAAATCCGACTGTTCTTCATTAAGTGGACCAGAATAATTTTAACAGTACTGCGCGTTAATATTACTTTTCTATATGTTTTTTGTTCCAAACATTCCATCATTGACACAACCATCATTTCAGATCTAATCTAATCGCAGCGTGTACACATAATGTCAACAAATCACGATAACTCTGTATTACGAACGCTCGATGGATTAGTCTGTCGAAGTCGCCGGTTGTAATGAAATGACTATTTGGGCAGCAACGTCGAGTGACGTCACACGGGATCCGGGTGTATAGTGAACTGTGTTTTAGAGGTGGATGACGTCAGAAAAGTTCAAGGCAATTACATGTCATCTAATTGTTATGACTCAAGTGCCGCTGTCTTCTGAACGTTGTCTTCGTAAGATTTTCTTAGGTGCTAAAGAGAGTAAAATATTTACTCTTTACATTATCTTATTAAATTAAACATGCCTAATGTATTTTAATATCTAAAAGTTCTTTTTAAATTCACATGACGTCTTATACATTGACCAGACTCCGTGATAAGTAGCTTAAGGCATTTGTGTTACGAATATCAGACAACAGAGGAATTACAAGTACAATAATTAAATGTATATATAGCACCCAGACACAGAACAAGTACACATATTTGTCCTGAGTGTGGTTCGAACCATTTGACGCACAAGATACAAACACTTCCGAATGATACTTCGATCGATTGGCGCAGCAAAAACCACCTCGTGACGCACTCAGGGGTAACTTTGTGCCATGAGTGATTAGCAATAACTAGTTCATTGAACCGACACGGTGGTATCGAGTTTTGTATTTTTCTTGTCATTTATAAATACCAAAAACAAAACACTCGAGTTTTATTGTAGAAATATGATACAATATACTCAGATAGTCAGGTACATTACATTCTAAACAATACTGGGTATTGATAGCTGTAGGGTGCCGGCGGAGTAGAATAGTACCTCTCTTTATACTAGGTGTCGTAAAAGGCGACCGGAACCTACAGACGGCGGTATATGCATCTGAAAAAGCGCAGCTTAAATACTACAGGGCAGCAGCATCCTCGTCGCGATGTTGCGCTCTGCGATTGCTACAACCAGCGTGGAAATTACGGGCAAAAATCCCCCAATCTTGGGGAAGCCTATATCCAACAGTGGACTTTAGATGGCTGATATGATGACTGATATAATGATTCTATAGTAGACACTTGCTTCTTACTGACAACCCTAGAGCAAGATTGTTGTTTAGAAACCGAAAGTGCTTACAGATTTGATGGCCAATGGCTCTGTTTTTCCACTGTTATTGTATGACTCGCCTGTGGCTAATCATCAATGAGTCGGAATTCTATTGAGATGAACCCCCTCTGCCCATCATTAGTCACGGCTCGGTCGAGTCCAACTGACGTCATAATGGTGATTGAAAATGTGTCAATCCAATTTGAAGTTATATTGTTACACGATTACTATGATGCTTACATAAAAACCTGAGCGGACCTCATTTAGAACTAAAGTTAAAACATCAAATTACAAGAATGATAACATAATATTCTATAATGAATAATAAAACTAAATTTCTAACGGCTTCGCGAAGCGCTTGAATTTTTATATTCGTTCTTTGAGGCCGAGGGAAATAAATGTTCCTTTATAAAATGTAAAAGTTAATAAATTGTGTTTAATTGGTTAACTCAAATAAATTGGACTGAATGTTGGAAATAACATTCATTATACATTGCTTAAAGTTATACCTATAATTATTTTCTATATTAAATATAATATTTCCCGACGCTAAAGCATGAAAAGACTATTAATATGTCCCGTTTATTTTACTTGTTAACAAATTGCTCAGGGAATGTCAGTAAAATAATCCGATATAGATAGATTTCTCGAAACGCTTATTGGCCTTTTTCAATACTGGCAAACAACTACGATTTTCTAATATTACTGTTTCCAAATGTTGTTCAGACCGAGGCATCAGTTCCAGCTTCACCGGATAGAGTTCACAGGTGTCCAAGATACGCCGATGATGTTATGTAACCGGACGCATACTATATCAACAGCGTCGATTGCAACTCTTCAGAAATTATAATGAGTCCATTTGTTCTAGAATTATTCACGAAAGTGGCTTTACGAATGAAGACTTCAAACAGTACCGGCCAGTGGTGTACAGCAACACGATCCAGTCACTCGTTGCCATCTTGCGTGCTATGCCCAACCTGGGCATCACTTATGGCAATAAGGACCGAGAGGTAAAACACATACGATTTTAAACCTACACAAATTTATAAGGGGTAAACATATCCATCCATTCTGCTAACAAAATTGTTTACACATTCAATAAACGGGTATATCTTTTCCACAGCACGATCATGTGATGTCCCATTGAATGTTCACCTAATCTTGTCAATCTACTCTCTTGGTGTTACTTGTCATCCACAAAAACAGGAATAACTTAAGGTCTAGTCCAGCCCAGGTTGACCTCTACTATAATGTACTATTACACTTTAACACAGTCATTTGTTTTTTTAATAGATATACTACTTTAAGATTATGCATGTACCAGATGCAATATACCAGTACTGTTTTTTTCATATAAAATTAATATTTGTTATGATAGATTTAAAAAGGAATTATAAACATGACATTGTGAACAGTTTAGGTTTCTGTTGGAATGGGATGTCCGGTTATCGTAAGTCTGGCAACGTTTTTTAGATCACACTAAATATAGATGATCATAAGTTTTGAAATGATTGTATATTAAAAGCGTGTATCAAAGTGTATTCTAGTTTCGTAAACTATCATTGAGCCGATTACCAACCGAGTGTATTCTATAAATACGTAATCGTTGGGTAAATTTAAAAAAACATCCCATTGCATCGTATGTGCCTTGCCGGAGAACTGATCGCAGTTTCCGGTCTTGTTGCGTTTATGGGTTACTTTATGTCGATATCACTATTAATACGTAATGTGTTTTGTACTTCGTTAAACCATAAGAATTATTTATACGCCCTATAGAAATGCCTTCACCTCTTTATTATGAGTTACTTATAGAAATACTTGCGTTATTGAACGATAATCGATAAATCGACACGGACGAAGTAATGTCACATTGAAAAACAAAAATCTATGTTGGTAAAAATAATGATTACTCAATTCGAATGTATTACTCTTGAATGCATTTTATGAATGAACTGTGAAAGTGTTAAAAGCATCGCATTACTGTCTGCCTATCACGGCACCGAATACCTCACAATTTATTAATATTTATGAATACTACAATAATAAAGCATTATGCGTTCACACAAAAAACAGTACCACCTCTGCCTACAACCCGAATAATTCTTTTACGTATGCATTAGCGTGAAGTATGTACGTATAAATGAATTCATTGTTGTTGCGAGGTGGGTGGATCCACGAAAGCCAATATTGGGTTTACTATAGAAGATCAATATTGGGTATTCCTTATTCATGAGCGGGTTGCTAGTATTGAGGGCGCCTGCGGCACTGCACCACCCTAATCATATTGCACTGCCCCCTGCCTGAGTCTGTATTGAGTTTGAAATGTTTGTTCTGATTATTCTGGGTGTCGTTGTTGTGAACGTGTACATAACAGAGTGTATATTATCAGTATTTTCTAAGAATCAAGAAGTTATTAAGGGATAACTGGCAGGCAACTGGTTACTACGAATTTATTAGGGGTAGACCTATTATACAAATCCCGCCTGCACTGGTTCTCTCATCTATTTCAGCAGTTTCTATAGCAGCGGCTGCTGTAAAATTACTGGGTAATGTGCTATATATCACAAGATTTGCGACGCGGTAGTGGTATTTTTGTGGTGATACGAGCGTCTACAGTCTACATATGGTATGCCTTACGGACGGTATATTCCTTTGCCAACTTGGTGAAATAGTTTTGACCTCTAAATGTTATACCAGAGTTGATACAACTGATAAGTAGATCTTCAACGTCGATATCTTATCTCGTTTCCGTTCATCTGAACGATTCAACCACAAAAATACCCAACGCTGCTTGTAACCGCCAATTTATCCAACTACTCGTTTTACCTAAATCTGTGTTTACGTGTTTGTACTCACATAGCTATTGTCATTGTACCATCATCGTCACGAGATGTGACGTCGAGATTGTCGCGTAACACGCTCACGAAAACTGTAAACAAGGCAATTTTAAAAGTCGGTCTGTTATAAGGTGTATTAAACAAGATAATTAATTCAATACGAAATGTATTTACTAGAGTAGAGATTGTCTACAAGGGTATTCAACTAACATTTTTGTCTCTTTGTCTGAACGTTTATAAATTGGTTACATTAGAAGTTAAGAATCGCAAGTATAGTTCAAATAGATATTGCTATAACTCTCCTACTAATATGAATTTTATTAGCGGGTGAGTCAGTCGCGTGTCGCCTAAGTGGCGCCGCGAGTCTAGCCCTACGTAATAATGTACATATTATTTATGAAGATCTTATCGGCCGAGGATACGATGAAAGTTCTGGACGGTTGTCACACATGGTGGGGTATTAAATACCTTAATAAAAATATTTGTGGACGATACACGGGGCTCAATAAAAAAATTGATTTATAAACTTGTAAAGTGTTATTATATTTTATTTCTCTAGTTCTATTTGTAGTCAAGCCGGTGGTGCTGAACCAATTTGTTTAATAACGAAATGAACATTTCGCTTTTTATTCGGTTAGATATTTGTAGAACATTATTAGTCGTGCAACGTTTCTTTATAAAGTTGCCATATCGCGTGTATAAAATTGTTATACTGAGACTCAAATACCTAGTTTTAAAAGAGTTATAGAGTTATTTAAACGATCGTGCCGAGACAAAGAATGACAATTTCTCAGCGTTTTGCTGTCGGAATCATATCGGCACTGGGGGCCATGTAGGCGTAAAATAGCTAATGGATGCGAGTGTACTCAAATGAATATGCAATGTGTGTGTTTAGGCGGGGGTGGGTGAGGCGATGGGGTTGTGAATGGCGGTCCGGGAGCGGACCGAGCCTGCGCGCCGCGCTACCGCTCTGCGCCAACGGGCTCTCATAATTACAATATATTTGACAAAAATCTCTAGAGCGAATCACGCTTACTTGTTAAGCGAACAGTTATTTCGGATATTACACAATCTGTTTATTTAGGAACGCAGTTATTTTAACCAAGCAATATCCATTTGCCAGTTTAATGTGTTAGGTGTTATACCTACTAATCTGATAAATCGATTATAGCTGATTACAAGTCGTTTATAAATAGGTCGGGTTTACTGAACCAAACTCTTGTTGCTTGTTACTCTGTACTTACTAGTAAAGAGTTTTATTAAAACTAATTTGCTAGAAAATAATTTTCTGAAAATGTACAGATTATGAGTTTGTATTACGTTATGTCATGAAAGTATATTATATTTACATTATTATTAAACGTCATGTTGACTGTTAAATATTACACATGTTGCCGGACTGTTAACGCAATTTTTACATGTGTCTGTACATTTTTGAAAGTGACATAATATATCTGTCAATACGAGTAACGTTAGGAGAGGTGGTAAAATGAAGTAGACCTAGAATTATTGTGTTTAAAGATCTTTATTCTTAAACGAATCTACATTCATTTATAATGAGATACTACAGTTACAACAAATAATATACAAATTAGCCGGTACTCGGCTCCAAATACAACTTCAGCCTATTCCGAAACATATTTATACTCTCACACTCCTTTGTGTTGTTAGGCAGCTTATTGAACAACCTAGAATTATTACTAGTGGGTACCTCACTCTCATCTATTTCTACCGCTTTATAGCAGTGTTCGCAGTGCTATGTTCCGGTTTGAAGAGTGAGAGAGGCAGTGAAATTACTGGGTAAATGTGACATCGTATCTTCAGTTCCCAAGGTTTGGCAACACGCTAGTGATATCTTTGTGATGACACGAGTGTATAGGCTGCGGTCAAGTTTAACATCAAGCGGACCGTATGCTTGTTTGCTGACTTTATAATATAACAAGATTAAGAATACAGAATTTATGCTCCATATTGATGTATGTATTGTTTTAATAGGCACTTCTGTAGCGACTTAGCAGTCTTAGTCTGTTACTACTACTATCTGGTTATTAATTTACTCTAAACTGGGAGTTTATGTACACAACGTTTATCTGGTATTATTTACACCATAAGCCACCGCAATAATAATGTTCTTTATTAGTGATCATATGAACTGATTTAGTTGTATGTGTAATGTGGAAATGATATGGACAAATGCAGTTAAATAGTAGCACAGTTAACTGCATTTTTAAGTCCTTTTGTCTTGAGTCACGATACATATTTGCTAGTTTTAGAATGTTCCACGTATAATCGCGATTATAACTTATTTAATCTTGTTTATATATGCCATAATAACATGTGAATAAGACGATGTTGTGACAACAATAGAAAAAGGAAAGTTGCGACGGTTCGGAAATGACGAAAGGATGGATGAAAGATGATAACAAAATTATTTCTGGATGTGTCTTAATTTGTTACCCGTTGTATAAGTGTATGTTAATTTTACATTAGTTTAAATATATAAGCGTTCCAATTGTCATGCAGAGTGATGGCAAGATGGTGTTCGACGTGATCCAACGGATGGAAGACACGGAGCCGTTCAGCGAGGAGCTGCTGGCGGCGATGAAGAGGCTCTGGGCGGATGCCGGCGTGCAGGAGTGCTTCGGCCGCTCCAACGAGTACCAGCTCAACGACTCCGCCAAATAGTAAGTGGGGCTAATATTGTGTATTTTCTTAATGCTTAAGTCTACGCTTCTTTGGTGTGTCCCTGACCAATGTCCTGCTTACGAAGAGTTGTTTTAGGGTTTGACATTCCTCTTAACATATCGACACAAAACAATATTAAAACTTAGCATGTACTTAGTTATAAAATTACACATTTAATTGTAGTCGTTTTTTAAAATTAAGTACTTGCGTACATAATGTGAACACATAAAAGACATTCCTATTTTACTTATGTAGTAAGTCTTCAAAAGCAATTATTTAAAAGTTTACTTATTGTTTTCTAATAATTACAGTTATAAACACTAAATTAAAAGTCACATAATATATATACTTATTTAAAGTTAGTTCTTATTCTAATTATTTTCTGGCCTCTTTGGTTTAGTATGTTCTTGGTGATAAGGTAAACTTTAGTGGTTCATTAGGTACATAGGTGGGCGTCACGCTGTAGGTTAATTCCCCATAACGCCACGAAACATTGTAGCTGTGGAACGTCTGAAATAGAAACAAAGTGTTTCCAGTAAATATTTCTCATATCATAGAATGTTGACGACATTACAGTTAAGTTCTTATTATTGTCAATACCTTTGCCAATAAAAGCTGCAATTCTGCCTCGGCGAACCTTTTCCCGATACACATCCGCCGACCGAACCCGAAGGGAAGTGACGCGAACGGGTGGATCCCCACTTCCTTCTGCTTACGCCACACCGCGGCCGCTTCGTCACCGTTCCACAATCCACTATCATGACCTGCTCCGTCCAAGCTCTCAGTATCGCGATCTGCCAACCGTGACATCGGACATCGTGGTCCTTGCTTGTCTGTTACCTCGTTGTCTCGCAACCATCGTTCCGGAACGTATTCTTTTGGTGACGGGAAGTATTTCTCCTCATTAGATAGAATGTAATGCGGAAATACGACGTGGGACTGTAATAGAAATAAAATTAATGAGTAAACTGAATTGTGTCGTTCTTGGGTTTGTCCAGAACTGTTTGGAACGTCTTAATGTCCCTGTGCACATATAAGAGTTTTATTTTTACCTTTATTCGTACCCAACATAACGGAGTTTTCTCAATATCCTACAGATAAATTGTAACTTCTCAAATATACGAGTTACTACTGAGTTAACACCGCTCAATAATTTCAAGACATTAGAATCAATACACTTAGGTAATAAAACTAATACTTAACACTTATCGTTGTTCTTGTGACTTACCCCTTTTGGCACTTCATAACCAGATATGATTGCATCAGATTGAATGCAGCGCCCGTTGCCCAAAATTACTGGCTTGATCCTGTAGAGAAAGAGAAACACTACATGGCAAAGGCATAATAGATGTAAAGTTGAAGAGTTACGTAACATATATACCCTTGTAGTTACGTAGAATACAGGTGTCGAGTCTAAGGTTACTTACATTTTACACTTGGTTGCGTTCAACCAGATTATCACTCCTACCTATTATATTACATGTCTAATACTAAAACAATTATTTGCTTGAATAATCCTCCATATTTCCAACTTGTGCAGAATAAGCACAAATAAAGTTACTGTGGTTAATATCTGCATACGACGATATGTTTTACGTCAATACGTCTACATAATGTAATGATTTCTTCGAGGGATGATTCTTAAGCTATCGATAGATATATTTTAATTTCTGATGTAGATATTTGAGTTACTACAGCACCAAAACAGATTTTGTAAGCGTCAGTTTTTATAGGAATTTAACCAAGGAAGTCAGTATTAAAACGCATTCACGCTAAAATACACTCATTTTAGCGTGAATCATCATGATCATGGTCATATCGGCGACGAAAGTCCACTGCTGGACATAGGCCACCATAAGTAGTCACCAATAGGACCGGTTGTATGCGGTCCAGCAGGATCCTGCGGTTGTAGTCAGATCGTCTGTCCACGTATGTAGTCCCCATTCCAGAATCTTCTCGACGATATGACTTCATCGGCCATCGGTTTTGCGTATTAATTGCCCTGCCCACTGCCACTTAAACTTATAAATGAGTGTGATAAAAAGGACAAAATAATAATAGTAGACAAACCACTAGATAAAGTGGTGTGCAGAAGTTAAGAGGGCGTTGTATGTACCGAGGACCGGCACATTACACGTGTAATGTAAATATTATGCAAACTGCTCCGCTGTGATTCTCCTATGTGGCGTGATAACCCGCCGGTGCCTGGGGCGCCGCCTACTCCTAATGGATGGGTGCTCGTAAACGAAATAATACTGACTCTGGCTTAATTAATGGATGTGGACTCGAAATAGGATAGTCCGGGTAACAATTCATCTAAGTATCTTGAGAAACCTGTCTTTAAGTAAGACAAAGACAAAATTATATACGCAAGAGTGTATCACAACTTACGTCAAGGTACGATGATCGTATGTTTGCTTATATCATCCTTAGTTATGTATGTACCTACTTTGTTTTATTCGACTGTCTTTGATGATTTTTGTGAAATAGCTTAGACATGAAAAATATTTATACAAAATTACATGAAAAATTAGGACGTAAAATACATGGCCTACAAAACACCATGCGTACATCTTCATTTCTTTGTCGTTGTATTGTAAACTAGCTGTGCCCGCGACTTCGTCCGCGTGTAATAGTTTTTATGGGTACCAAACCTCTTTACCTTAACTTATATAAACTTTGAATGTGATGTTTATTTATATCGAATCAATAGCCTGAAAATAAGTTTCAAGTTTCTAGCTCCAAAAATAGCGATACTTCCATGCAACTTTTCATCCCCCTTTTAGACCCCTTAAACCCTTATTTCGAATTAAAAAATAGCATATGTCCTTTCTCAGGGTCTAAAAATTTTCTGTGCCAAATTTCATCAAATTCGGTTGAGAGGTTTAAGCGAAAAAGCGTAACAGACAGACAGAGTTACTTTCGCATTTGTAATATTAGTAGGGATAAAAGCAATGTATACCGTAACGTTTCCTTTATGCAGGCACGAAGATATGGCAACTTGTCTAAGTCTTTGCTGGTGAGAATTCGGCCCGTCGGTATATGTTTATCTAGTTCATCTTGAAGTCTTCTCTGAGCTCTTTTATTATTGGCTAGCATGTACAATGCGCTGGCGGCCGCAGCAGCTGTCGTGTCAACACCAACAAGAAGCAAGTCTAAGGCCAATATTGTGGCGGCTTTCTTGCCAGAGCTCTTTGCGATCGAAGCGCAAACTCCTTTATCAGTCAATCTTTTTAAACAGAGTTCTCTGAAGGCGTCCAAAGCTTCTACATAGGTTCTATATGCAGGAGTAGAGTACAAACGCCACAACGGGGCTGATAATTCTAATGCCGGTACACTGTGGAAGAATCCGTGGATACATCTTATTATTTCTTTAGCTTCACTGTCGTCGTCGTTTAGACATCCCAATCGCGTGCCCAAAGCCCAAGCACCTACAGCTAGAAAATAATATGTTTTGTTAATTATTTATTACTACATTTCGTCTGCTGATCCTAATAGAATGCAGTCCTCATGCTTCCATACGGTCAAAAGTAGTTTGTCTTCTCTTATCGGTCGGTTTGAGTTAATTTTTCTAAATTTCGAAAATCGAACGGTCTTGAAACTCCTTAGTACAAGGTATACAAAGTATTAGATAGATATCCGAAAGGAATAACAATATGTTATGACCAAGCCCTAAATTGGAGCGTTGTCGAATCCAATACTCACATTCGAGCGCCCATTTGTAGAGCTCCATTAAAAAGTCTGCCGGCAGCTCTCGGTTTTGGTCCACGGTACATTCCATTCTGAAAAAGTAGCCAATGCAAACTTTTTAATAATGAACAGTTTAAAACCGCAATTAGTCCAGCGGTATACGTATTATTTACGGCAAGTCAAGATGTTTTTTCATAACTATATTAATTTCCACTAATTAAGCGTTAAATATTCCGTGTTTAAGTCACTCTAGCGAGACGCGTTTGAATGAGGTTTGTTGTTCCCCGCAATGAGTAATACAGTGCTCAAAACAAAGTGCGCAGACGCCGTCGTTATAGACGGGAAGTGGTCATTAAACTGAGATTCTTTGACTGCAACGTTCCTGAGACTATTGGATAAATGCTCGTAGGGCGGGCCACAAAGTGCAGCATTTAAATTTTATAATTTCTGGTATAGTATATGCGTGTTTTTTTTCAAAAATCTTTATTAAAGCAACTCGCAATTATTTTCTCCAAACGATGGATAACTAGGACTATATTTCTAAACTGTTTAAATTAACTAACTAACTTAAATAAAATATACAATTATGGAAGTTAAATTAATTGATACTCAATAAAAACAAAATAATTGACACCTGCTACGAAATAATGAGTTAAATAGTTAGTTTTTTAATGTGTATGTATGCATATAAGTATATATAGTAAAATGTGATGCTCTGATTACGATAAATACTCGTCTCAATTTATATGCATACCGCGAAACTGTTGAACTACTTTTTGTTGTGCGATCTCGAAGCTAGTTTAACGGGATTTTTACACCCGTTACATGTTATATAATGAGGTTTTTGTATTGAGTTATTTACAACGTTGATTGTTTCTTGTGTTAAAACTTAATATTTGCTAATACAATGCATAACATTGACATAACAAGCGTGACCAAACCAATAATTATCGTATAATTATTCGGTTAGGTAAAACCAGTCATCATGTGTTCAAATAACTATTATACTTGTAGATTTGTGAAAAAACAATAATTACTTTTTCATCTAATCTAGGCTACTGTTTATACCAAAATAATATCACACATTTTTATTTCACACATACGTTATAAATTTGTGTGTCGTACCTTTTAATGAAATCGTTGGCTACACAGTCCAATGAAGGCACCGCAGCTTTGGCAGCCTCTGGAGCGGCAAGGGATTTTGATACTTTAGATCTAAATTTTGACCATGGTTCGCCATGTCTGGAAAATATGTAAGTCAAACCAACCATCGAACACGAGCCTTGTACTATCATTAATTTCAAGTTAGACTTACACTCCGATTAGACCGGGCTCATCACCAAAGAAGTCGCTCCGTAATTCCTGTTTGTAATGTTTAAGACACGGTGCCACTGCTCTATGAGGCATAGAGTCTTCGCGTCTGTATATACGTGCTGTCTCATCAGCGCAGAATGGGAACACCAGATCTGGATGTCCAAATAACTTCGCCACTTTGGCTGCACCACTTTCTCCGGCTAAAGCTCTCAGGGTCCATAGAGTGATGTCCAGTGCGCTAGTGCGCCATGGCTTTTTGCCTAGAGCGAAACGCCAAGAGTTTCCGAATAAGGGCAAAGGCCTGGGCCCAGGCATGAACGCGTAACACCGAGCACTGCTCATCACGACCGAAACGACAATGGAGAACACTGCCCCGAAGATATTGTGGCAGCAGTGGGGGCGATCATCCATCCATATTACGTTTTCAGCACTTTGCTTTCGTAATCCGTCCCACATCACTGAGTTGACCCAACGCACATGTCTTCGGAGTTACGAGATTTTCTTGTATTGTCAGTATAATCTACAGGGTGGTTATGAATGCATGCGAGTGTATCCTCATGTAGGGTGATTATAAAATCAGTTGCAGTTGCATCAACTCGCCAACTTGTAAATAATAATGCGTCCGAATAATCCTTCCTCAAAACTGATAATTAATCGATATTATGCGATACTTTGATGTAGTTAATGAGTGTATATAAACGTAACGTTTTTGTAAGCGTCTAAATAACAGGAGGTATACTCGGCTCGGTTTTCCTGTTATGTTTCATCCGTGATAGCAAAATATGTTAATGAACTATTTGCCATACCATGTTTATTTCAAAGTTATTTTTATTTTAACACACTTAACTTTTTTGTTGATCATATCTGTTTTGTACTATTTAGTTTCAATTCAAATGGGCAATATATAAAGATGTAGTGACGTCACTCAGTTCAATTAACTGATCCCTCAATGAAAGCCGGGAGCGCTGCGCCTGCGTCGATTGACTCATCCGGTCCCCGCAAACATTTGTACAGTGGCTTGTTGTGTCTTCCGCAATCTCGGCACACAACTCAATATAAATAATTTAAAAGGTCTGCCACACGAAAACATGCTTTTAAACTAGAAACAATAACTTGAATTATTCATCAAACTAATAAATAAAAGTCTACGTTCAATGTTTTAATTTTGAGGGTAAACTGTAAATTGAGCATAGTGGATCAATGGCGGTTATTGGCAAATTGACTAATAGGCCTAGTAGTCTAGCGGTGGTGAAATTCGGCGGCATGCGTTGACTAACTTATTAGAACAATTCTCACGTCAAGAACTTACAAGATGACAATGCGCGTTTACAATTTGCACTAACGTGTACACTAAGGTGGTTCTAGAATTTCGGCTCACTGTTTTATGAGTACATATATGATCCAAGTCATTTAAAAACTTAAAACTGCATAAGTTAAATCACATTAGAAATTATTTAAATAATCTTGTTATTTTAGTTTCTTGTTATGTTGCTTAATCCTTTATTTGCCTTGCGGATTCGATTCCCAGTAAACTAAACAAGTGAAGTTGAAAGATACCTTTGTGATCACACATTATACAGATGGGTTCCTTCTGCTAGCGATGAAAAGGATAAGGTTGTTCATGTTTGATTTGTTTGATACGTAACGCGGTCGACGGATGTTCCCGCAACACCAACAAGGCATTCTTTGTGTGCCGATCATCGTTGCACCCGCTGGCGGGTCCAGATGACTGAGACTGATTGAGCTAGGTTGTAGGAGGCCCTTCTGCTCTTACTTCACGTTCTATCAGTAGATTTGATCAAAACTTGAATATCAATACACTTAAATTTTATTTCGACTAAGTTTTATGCACCCTTAACGACAAAAATTGTACCAACAGTAATTAAACTTTTCAACCTATTGTCATACATTCAATATGCGTCTCTTCTGAAGACTTAGATACCAGATCGTCAATTGTCATTATGATAAGTTTTACTTTATTGAATTTGTTTTATTTAATAACCGAGTCTGGACGTTATTATATTACCATAAAACTTGTGTATTTATTATTTATTTTCCGGTTAGCACACATTTATAGAAAATATATGTAATGTGATTTCTCAGTAGGTACGCGTTGTGATACTTTTCCATGCATGCAATTCTATTGACTCCACTGTTCATTTACCGGAAAATTGATACTTTTGTCAGATGATTCCAGTGTAATCTACAGAGTTACGCAAACTGTTGCGGAATTTAGTGACCATTCCTCTTTTTGTACAACTGGTTCTTTCGTACTAACATAAAGTAGTCAATATGTGGGACACTTTTTTTAAAACCCTAGATTATACGCCTAAAGTACTTGTGTTACGGCCATTAAAGAACTGGAATCAGAATTATAAATCTTAAATACATATTCAAGCAACCACTAATGTTTGTCTTATAAATATTTTAGAGTGGGCATCGAGCCCAAGACCTGCAGCACAAGATAGAATCACTACCATCTGCGCACTCAGGCCCGTCATTTATTATTGTTTAGTCATGATTTCAAATTACTTCATAGATTAGCTTTCGCTGGCCTTCCAGGATTCGAACATGTTTTATTCAGTAGTCCTTTAGCGACACGGAACTTCCTACCTAACGCAAATGTACCAGTAATTTACTAAAGTTCTTAGAGCAAGCTTCGTGCATTTGGTCGTGTTTATCTTGTATTCTAATCAGTGCGACAGCTTGCCGATAAAACCTGACATTGATAAAAGAGTTACGTCAACTTTTTACTGCGTACCTCTTTGAATGTATCTAAATAAAAACTTATAAAATATGTTATAAGACAACGACTCGTGACTGTGTTTAGTTACGTTTATGTGCTAAATATGTTTAGCCATAGAAATTTCTGCTTCTCTGTGTCATTAATATATAATTTAAAGATAGAAGTTTTGCAATTACGTAATAATACGCCAGTACCTACTGTCCTTTGCGTTAATTCGTACGGATGCGGGGCTTGAAACAAAGTTGCGAGTGTCGACACATATGGCTCAATCGCATAACGCAATGCCTGTCTATCAAATTGTCATCGGCCTCTAAGATACTTACCTTAGCTTGGATACCTAACATGAACTGCTTGAAGCAATTGTCGCGCCACGCCTTATTCAGCTAAATATTTTACCTTTCTGTAGCCTTCCGAATCATGTAATCTTATAGGTGTATTCAGTACAGCGGTGAAGATACATTCCTAAAAACTAAATGATACTAACCAAATCAAGAGGTTTTAAATGTTGGTTATTAGTAACATAAGCAGTGTCAGTCGTCAATGCATGAGGCGTGCTATCATAGTTCACAGCAATGGCAGTCGCCTTCGGTGTGTCCTATATCGTGATGTAAGCGGGCGGGTGTGTGCGTGTTGCGTTGTTCCGGCAGCGCGGCGCGTCGGGCGCGCCGGGCGCGGGCGTAGCGCGAGGGTACCGAAAGGGCTCGGGCCCGAGCGGGCGTGCGGCGGCGCGGCGGCGGCGGCGGCGTATTGATCGCCGGCCGGACCTGTTGCCGGGCGGCTCCGCGACACAACCATACATGGATTTTATGCATCGCTCCCTTCAATGCTCGCTGCAACTGGAGCAAGGATTCGCACTTCTCGCCCACCGTCCGCGCTGCACTCGACCGGATTTATGCGATCTCATTTGCCGATCGTTACATACTTACGTCACTGCTAGAACAAGAAGGATGTTGCTATTTTAGTCTGCCTCTTAAGAAGTCTCACAGTTCAATCGGGTTAAAAAACAATGTAATGTGTACTTTGATCGACGGTATAATTTCGCAGAGTTTATTGCTACGCTGGAAATATTTAGTTATTTATTACTTAACTCGGTGTTCGATGGTGTCGGCGCTCGTTTAAGCGTTAATGACGTTTCAAGGGGCCGACGACGCTTCTCCCGGTCGATAGTGTAATGAGATGATTTCGGATGGTCCAAATGTAATTCATCCTTGTCTACTGACCCAGTTAATGTTGACAGAGTATTGACGTCAGCAGCGCCTAGGATCGAAGCGAAAAAGCGTCCGGAACGATAAACACTCGCCAGTGCGAACATTCACGCATACGCGTACTTAATGCTCATTAATTATAATACTACCTCACGAGAAAGGGGTATTAAGATGCCAGATGTTCTTCAATGCCTTAACGCATGGAGCATTCCTCAGATAGTTTTGCAATAATAATGGCTTTATTAATTCCTCGATGTTTTTATACATTCTCTCACGTCGTAAGATATCTCCGTTACAATACCATGAGTTCATTATGTGATGTCGAGAGCTGTGATGACTAATTTGTATAAAGGTTTTTTGTATTATAAATATGGAGCGAGTCATTGATAAACATTCGCAATTCAGAGTAGGTAGGTACATCATAGCCTATAGTGCTGTGTTCCCGAAGTTCCCCGAGAGGTTAGCAGGATCGCGTCCTAGGGCTTGGCCGGGGTCCAAATGGAGCCGCTCGCGTGACATTGAAACTGTCACCGCCACTTCAGCCTCTCGCTTTCGGCACAGCTTTGTGTGTGACGTAGAAAGCGAAACTTAACGTAGAGCCTTGTGAATATTTTATATGGTAGGCGTTTTAGATTAGTCTGTTTCGTGAAGGGGATATGTCCGATGTATTATTTTTAACAGTAATGTCTGATGAGTCTAGTCAGTCACGAAGGTAACGTGATGATGGCAGAAGTTCAATCCGGTGAAACGCTCACAAAAGGCTGTGGGAAGCATTTGTTGTTATATAATCATGATTCAGTTTTGAGTTGACCTAGACTCACGGTGAGTAATGTGTTCTCTTGAATTTGTCGCAGATAAATACTGTCTTCTCGTTTGAAATCAATCAGAGGAAAACACGATTTACTTAAACAGCGCATGGCACCAAAGAATACTAAATAATGCAAATCTTTTCGTGTGTTGTATGAATTTCAAAGTGTTTCCACTGCTTGTTAAAAATTTATGTATTTTCTAAGAGGTATCCGCCAATTGTGTGTCAATGTTGAGGGCGTGCGCCATCTAGACTCGTCCCAGCTAAGTTGCAAGTCTAAGTATCCAACTGGCAAGCGGCCAAGTGTCGATTGTAGCCCGACATCCACTCCGCCTATACACACCGGCCTTGAAAAACATTGATTACTGACACCAATCGTGCTATTGTAGTCATTTGCAGTGAATCGTACTGATTCGTGCGACGAGGCGACAACGCAACCCGTTGCCGCGAATCGATCGACGCCGCTTGGAATTATTCACAAACAGTGTTTCCCATTCAAACGATCAATATAATACGCTGTATTCAACTTATGTACTTACGCTGTATTTAACTGATATAGTCTTGGAAAATACAACAAGCTCTTTAAGTAGCTAGTTACTTAGGCACGTCGTAAAGTTTCTTTTGCAGAAAGCTTGCGTGTCGCCGCACTTAGTTTTTCATTTAGTTTCGAAGGAAGTAACCGTTGTACATGCCTGTATTAGCCTTTCACACGCGCTCATTTCAATGTTAGGTATTCTCTGTAGTAACATAGTTCCCAAGTCTGATACTACAGGAAATATCCCTATTAATTTTAGACCAACCACCACATTAATACAACTAGTTCTTGTTTGTATACCTATTTATAATATAAACCACTATTTACAATGTTATAGTAAGTTTTGCACTATATTTGAAGTCAACAATTTTAATTTTAATCCATCAATAGGCAATAGTAACTCATAAGCATCTAATTTACCGTTCAGTTTCAATTTTGTGGTAGCATAAAAACTGCATTGGTCTGACGCTGTCTCTTGGAACACTAACTGATAGTGGCCAGTGATTGTTTGTAATAGATTTTCAAACACAAAAATGCAATTGTTCGTATTACAATGTGCGATATTATAATAAGTGTCGCGTGCTTACACGGTCGGGTGAGGCTCGTTAATATGTATGGGGGTATCCGCGCGGCTGCGGCGGCGGCCCGGACGTCGGCGCCGCTGTGACTGTCCTGGTGCCCAGATAGAGGACAAACCCTTCTTTAACAATATTCCTTGCTGTCACTCACATTAACGTTTAGGTACTTTTATACTACCGAGTTGGCAAACAGGACTACGCTTGATAGTAAGCGCTGGTGTCTTCGCAAAGATATCATCAGCGCGTCGAAAACCTAGTAAAATAAAGATATTGTGTCACATTTATTAATTAATTTAATTCCCTCTCTCACCCTAAAATCTTGAACAGCAATGTGTACGCTGTTTGGCAGTAAAAATAGGTGATAATGAGGTACCAATGCAGAGAACCTTAGCAAGAGCTCCAATACTTGTGAATAGTCAAAAAAATGAGAATGTGCTTTCGAATGACATTAAAGTGTAAAAACGTATTCCAACGTAGTCTTTAACTTTGTATTGAGGCGGCTGGTCTGATTATGTTTCTCTGGAGTACCGAAGTACAATCAGATTTCTTTTCACTCATGATCGTAACTCAGCAGTGCCTATTTAAGATTTTATCATTTATATGTGAATTGGGTCGTTATAAACGATTACTGTTCCACGACTCATTGTGAGAAAGACCAGCATTACAAATGCAACCTCCTATTCGATATTAATATAAATTTTGTCTTTTGACATCATAAGAAGATATTAAGTCTGCAACAATGAACTTAAATATCCCGAAATATGTCAATTCAAATGTTGACACAAAACAAACTTATCCCATCCATCTATTAAAAGCGACGTTCCGACAGGATATTCCAAACTAGCCGCCGACATACGTCTGGATGATTTAATACTAACAGCGGTTACGTACGTAGCCATTCGATCCTTTGTTTTATTACTGCGGTACCGATGCAGGCATGCAACAGTGAATATGGAACAACGCCGGGTTATCCGAGCCGCGTATCTTTATTTACCGCATTGCATTTCACATTTTCGATTTAGGGCGCTTAACGCTGACCAAAATTATGGTCACTGCAAACAAAAGAGTACGTGCGATTTTTACCGCATAATCAATTGAAGGAGTACACGATTTGCGCCACGTCGCCTGCTAATGAGACTCAGGTGTACCCACATACGTGTATTCTAATAGTTTGCTCGGTTTGTACTAAACCGCGTTATGTATATCGACAAGAGACTAATCCTACACGTGGGTTACGTATTTGTGTAAATGTCTCCCTACTATGACAGACTTCTCACTATAAATCCAGTTTTTCGACTATTACGAAAATATGGATTTAACTGGGCGGCTCGCACACATTTCGTTATAACCCTTCGTCGACTCAAAAATTGTCGTGTGTGTATTGTTTAAATAAACATAGCGTAGAAACTGTTTAGCAAAAAATATGGGCGCAGCCTCACTCGGTACACTGTTTGTTGAGTATGACATAGCGCTGTGCTAGAAACTTTTGATAATGCTAACTGGTGCCACCTATTTTTGTTTATATACCTACGGAGAAATAAATCATGACCAAAGTGGGAAATTCCTATAGAAGAATTCCTATAATAGTGTAACCGATACGTTGAAATGTGAGAACGGCAGAGGTTCCGCGTCATCAAATAAGGATAACATTTAAACATTGTCCATACACAGGTCAGGTTGATCCACGGGAACTGCTTATCCAGACACGATCAAGGACAACTTAATTTGGCTACCATTGCAAGTGGCAGATGAACAAACTAACCAATTGTTTTTGTTTACAGTTTCTTGGATGACCTCGACCGGTTAGGAGCTAGGGATTACCAGCCCACCGAACAAGATATTTTAAGAACTAGAGTCAAAACCACTGGAATAGTTGAAGTGCACTTCTCCTTCAAAAACCTTAATTTCAAGTGAGTATTATATTCTGTCCAAGATGTAGAACTATGAACTGATAATGGTCCAATTCCACGTAAATTGTACTGTCGACTAATGTAATGCCAATTGTTTTCCTCCCATTGTATGAACACAAATCAATTATATCTACAGTTTTTACCCTACTGTGAATCCTAATATTAATAATGGTGTCATTGAACACAGCATCGAGACTGTGGGAGACGGACACCAATTGAAAATGTTCGATGAATAAGCAAATTGGAAGTAATCAACCTAATAAAATATTTCAGTTATTAAAGCTAATCCACTAGTGAAGTGGGGGGCACTACGGCGTTGCCCCGATTGGCGGCCGGCAGAAGTTGATTAATTAACCATTCGTTTTGAATTCAGTTTGCATCCATCGGATTAATTTATTCCGCAGTTGAAGTAAAAACAAACAACAAAACTCATTCCACTCTGTCTTTTTCATTTTTATTCCGGTTATGGAAATCCCTGATTCGTTCAACAGCTGAGCTCTTGAATACCATTTCACGAAAGTTAAGCTCTTTTTTTGGGGAGGGTTTTAAGCCGTAGATATGATTGTCGTGCTACGAAATTTATTACGTATCTTTCTACTTGCTAGACATTGTTGCTGTTGGTAATTGTGGTAAGATTAAAGGGAAACATTAAATTCAGCGTAAGACTTGCTGATGCAAGGTTTTGTCTCCTTCATTCGTAACATTTGACGCAAATCTTATTTCATTGATGCACTCAAAGTTCAAATTAAAAAAACGGGCAATCGATATTTTGGAATATATACTAATGTATAATTTTGGTTTTCAGATTGTTCGACGTGGGAGGACAGCGGTCCGAGAGAAAGAAATGGATTCACTGTTTCGAAGATGTGACCGCGATCATATTCTGCGTGGCCATGTCCGAGTACGACCAGGTTCTGCATGAGGACGAGACAACGGTGTGTGGACACACTTATATTACAATTACACAATACGACATTGTCTTAAGAGATCACTAAAAGACTTTTTTCTTAATTAATTTGGTTTATATTAGTAACTTTAGCTAGACGTGTTTATTAACGTACACAATATTTTACTTAAAGTAATAGATGGAACAGTTCTTCCCTCTGGAGTTGAAAGCTACCTTTGAGTCTAATTATTATTATTGGTCTTGTGCATCGGTCCTACAGTAGCATAATAAGCTCAGGTTATCTAAGGCCATTATTGATTCGTGTATTATACTGCTGAATCAGATGAATTAAAAATGAATTGTGTCGTAGAAACATTAATACCATTACTCAGTTAACGGTTGGAAGACCACATTTGGGCTCAAGAAAATAGAAATTTTGCCCATAATTGCGGCGCTGGGCAAGCATATTGGCAATCGCAGAGCGTAACTTTAACCACGAGGATGCTGCTGCCTATTCCCGTGCTGTGCATTTGAGTACACTGTTTGGGATGGATATACCGCCATCTGTCGGATATGGTACCTTAATCGTCTCTCACTACACCTTACGGTACAGGGGAAGAGTACTATTTTACTCTGCCGGTACCACCTGGCAAAGTAAACGGTTATTATATTTTAAAGAGAATTTCTCTCTATAATCACCATGGCTCATTGTTTTATAAATACGAGCGGGGTCGTCTTCGTGGGAACTTTTAAATCGTTTCATCGTACTTGCATTTGCGTCATCGCGGTACAACAAAGCTAATTACACTCAATTAGCTAATTATTATCAAAATTATAGAAGCAGTTAAAAAATAATAATATTTAAGATTTCAAAATTGTGATAAATTTGTGTTATATTTTTGCATAGTCTTTATCAAGATGATATTTTTCAATGACCCCAAAATAACAATAAGGCAATGTTAATGTTATAAAAAGGTCCATGTTGTTATGAACGAGTTTTTATTCGGAATGACGATTGTATATACAGTTACTTGCCGTAGGGTATCTCCCCCTGTACCAAGTGACGTAAGAGGCGGATTAGGTACCGGAACCGACAGATGGCGTTATATGATGAAGAGCGTAGCTAGACTGCAATAGGATCATCAGCAGCATTTTATCGGGAAGATAAGCTCTATTACAACCACAACTGCACAGCGCGGTAATTAGGGCAAAATTCCTTCGTTAAGGAGACCAGTAGTCGTCAGTTTGCAGGTGCTATCATGACTTGGAGTTGAAGTTGCCGTAACAGTTATGCATAGAGATCTTCGAAGTGATTGTTGTATAAATGACAAAATATTATATTGTTTACAGAACCGTATGCAAGAGAGTCTAAAGCTTTTCGACTCGATCTGCAACAACAAATGGTTCACAGACACCAGCATCATCCTGTTCCTCAACAAGAAAGATCTTTTTGAGGAGAAGATACGCAAGTCGCCGCTCACCATCTGCTTTCCTGAATACACAGGTAACGTGGTCAGAATTGAATATATACACGTCAGAACAACTCTGAGCACAGAAATACCAACAAATATTTTTCTCTTACTTTGTTTCAAGTATTAATTATTAACAGAACAACGCTGAGTATAAGTAGAGAACAGCAATATTTTTATTCAAGAATTAATTAATAACCGTAATAACAAATGTATTGTGATCATTTTTATTTATTTATAGTATTGGGCACGCAAATCAGAGCATAAAAATTTAACTCTTAAAGTCTTTGGGATCTTGGCAAGCTGTGGCTTCACAAGGATGTATGCACAGCGTGATGAGCTTAACTAGCATGCAATTACATGAGGTAGACCTCATTCAAAGGTCGTCTGCATTGGTACCTCACTCTCACCTTCTACCGTAAATATAAGTGTTTGCCAATGCTTTTTTGTGTTCCGGTTTGAAGGGTGAGATAGGCAGTTAGATTACTCGATAATGTGACATAATATACTCAAGTCCCAAGGTTTATCCATCCACCCTTGTGATATTATTGCGCGGACTGTACGCTTGTTTGTCGACCTGGTGTAATAATAGTGATCCTGATAAAGATTCATATTTTATATAAGTATGTTGTATATTAATGTATTTAAAAATTAAAGTATGAATACTATGTATATGTATGGAGCGAGTTATTAACACTTCTTTAAGCAGAGACGTTTAGATCAGGTTCCCGGAGGTTCATGCGATAGCCATTTTTTTTTTTAAATCTTTGCACGATTAATCGTCTCTAGTACAAGAGGATTCTTATGGTACGTGTTCCTAATTTGTTAATTATCTCTTGTGTGATGTTTATTTGACCAGTTTTAAGTAATAGTTCGTTGACCAACATTTTTCTAGAGGTAAATTTCTTAATTTTCCTCAGTGGGAATTCGATCCTCGGCCCATGGGGCATAAGATAGGACCAAAACCATCTGCGCCATAGGGCACCGTCAAATGGTAAAATTAAATAATACAAATCGTTGTAAGCGAAGACAGTCGGGAACAAATCGCCTATGTTCAAAAGTACTTCTTATTTTTAAACGAGTCCGCTGCTATTCTTAGCTCGACGTCTTGCAATGTACGATAATAAGGATCAAAAGGTTGTGTGTAAAAGTTATTCAACTGCGTATCGTAATTTAGGTAAATAGGTTTTGGCATAAACGTCTCTGGTTATCTGTCCGGTTAAATATTTACACATTTTCGGTGTAATATTAAATACTAGTCGTTAATAATAATGTAATTGATTCATATTTTAATACAAGGAATTCCACGCGGTTTCATCCGCTTGATTTTCGTTCCGATGAGAGTAATAAATGTAGCCTATGTTATTCGTTGAAACATCAAAGCAATTCAGCTGTTTCAGAGATTAGCTCAAACAAACAGAGAAAATTAATAAAATAATTATAAGTAAGATACGGGGTCTTCATATGAATTTAGTGTAAAAGCTGTTGTGGAAATTGTAGAACTACAAACAGACACTTTAATTTTATCTATACATATATAAACATTATATGATAATTGATAAATTTAACAGAGACGTTATGTTGTAGGTACAGAAGCTAAACCTTTGACACGTACACTGATATGTTCTTTTCGTATTTAAATTGAGTTTGCCAGTAAGATAACCATTCAAATTTGTTAGATCTGATTTTGTTTATTTATGTCTGTCTCAATACTCAAATAAACGCAGAATTCTTCATGACCATCTTGAAGGATATTTTATTTGATATTTTGATATTCTCAATATCTCAGTCGGTTACTACCGCCAAACAGTAACGTTTGCATTGCTTTGAAATTACTGGGTAATGTGACGTAATATCTTCAAGTCACAAGGTGGGCAACACGCTAGTGATATCCTTGTCCTTGTAATATTTGTGATAAAAACAAAAATACTTATATTTATATTCAGTTACAAAAGACTTGAAGTGCACTTTGCGACGATATGTGGACTCCAAAATAATGATCAGGTGGGTCTTGCAGGTGCGCAAGAGTACGGCGAGGCGGCCGCGTACATCCAGGCGCAGTTCGAGGCGAAGAACAAGTCCACCACCAAGGAGATCTACTGCCACATGACCTGCGCCACCGACACCAACAACATCCAGTTCGTGTTCGACGCCGTCACCGACGTCATCATCGCCAACAACCTGCGCGGCTGCGGCCTCTACTAGCGGCCCGGCCCCCTCGCACCCGTCTCGCTCACACCCTCCTTGCCGGCTTCAACATGTCTCCCACATTGGTGTTCTCCTTTGACAGCCGTTTGTCCCTGTACTATGATTAGTGACTTCCAGGGGACCGGTGACCGCGACCTCGTCTCGCCGGTCGGCCGAGGGATGTCTGGTAGAACACTTTTAGGCAATTTTTGGAAGCCGCCTCGCGGTGGCGACAGGGAACGGTCCAGTCTTCAGTGTCGAGTCCGGATTCAGCATTTTATTAAGCAAATCTCACGACTGTCGATCCAGGCCATCGGCCGACGGCGTATCTGAACGTTTTCAAAATTATAACTTCCTCTGCTCCGACGTACGCTATCGTAATACTAATTTTAATGAAACATTTTAAAGAACTGTAATCGGTAAGAAATATTTTAATTATCACAAATAATAATCATAAGGGAGATAAAATTGAACATAAAAATAAGAATAAACGTCGCAGTAGAGTAGGGCCGAGCAGTAGACGGAACGGACACGAGCCACGGCCCCTCAAGCATATCAGAGAGCGGGGGGTGGGGCGGGCGGCGGACGCTCCCAGTTCGCAGCTACGCGTATATTAATTATATATTTTTATGGGAAGTAAGCTTACTGGATATACCGATGCAGATATCGTGTGGCCCGGGCGCCCGCGGGCTGCCGGCGCGCACTAGACACCCGCTTAGTACTTTCGTGCCCTGTAATATAAACCCATTGATTTCATTACTCTTTGACACCGCTTACAATGTCTCGTCGTTCGTTCGGGGTTGTCCGTAGGCTCTCGCTTAGGTACCCGACGTGTCGACGTCCGATGCCGGGATTCGTTTCAAGCCCTACGTTTCGTGGTTCCGCTCTTGTGTGCTCAGTTGAGAGACGACCGCTACAATAAACTAACTTTTCGGATTAGTGATCTAGTGTTCAATTCTAAATTTTGGTGCTAGGCATTGGTATAGTATTTCGTTCGTGCGAGGGTGTCTAGCAGCGGCGGGGCGGTGGACCGGCGCCGGGCGAGCGTTGCCAATCGTGGCCAACCGTTGCCAACGCCGGCCAACCATTGCCAACCGCGGCCAACGTGGGCCCCGCGGCCCCCGGAGCCCCGGCAACAAACGTGCTTATATACTCACTCTCTTACGGACCAAAAACAGAAAGGAACCAATATTTAGTACTGAAACACGGTAGTGAGATGCATGAATATGTTCACAGGCCTACTTTAACTGATACAAAACATCATTCCATTATTAAGTATTATCGCTTACGACAAGAATTTATTTTTTATAAACTTTTGAATGCACAACTGAGACCGCTGTGAATTATGATGGTAGCATTTATTTTCCACGCCTCGTTTCGTTTCGCCGAGCGCCGTCGCATCCTCGCGTAACGCGTTACTATATTAATTTAAGCATCATTATCACGCACAAATTATTTACTCCTGTAAGAGCATTGATTCGTTATGCCATATTATACAATTTTAAATATTTTTTGTGTTCATATTTTTTCTATATCACTTTACAGTTAACCTTAAGATGTAGCCATATAAGATCTATTCTTGTATTCGAATATAAAAATCATGTTAGGTATTTATTTGATCTAGCATACATGTTTGTATTAAAGGTGGTATATGTAAACTTACTATGTTTGAGTTTTTATTTAAGTGATTAACCGATGTATTATGATGATGTTAATCTTGATTATTTCGTGGAGGTGGGTGGAGTCTGTAAGGTAAGAGTTGTAAGTTGTGCCGCAGCCGACGGCCGGCGCGTGTAAGTTATGTGAGTATATAAACTTGTATACACTCGCGAATTGGCGTAATCAAACACTATACATATATATACTATATAACATAATTTATTATTAATAATAAAGTAAAAAAATCTTAATTTTAAGCATTAGGACAGTAACTGTATCAATAAACATTAATTAATAATGCAATTAGACAGTAACCTTTACTATCGTCATATAGTTAGGTGATTTATTTTCATTTATGTTTATGAGTATGTAAAAAGTGATTAAATGAAAATGTAACGCCTACAGTGTGACCGCGCGGGCCCCCGCCACCCCGCCACCACCCCTCGCACATCGTAGATCACTAGACACCTAACCAAAGACTATACGATACAATCTAAGCGGACAGGCACTGGACGATAATCAAAATTATCAGAAATGCTCAATGTATACAATATCCGAGCAACGCACTGGTCTAGTGACTACAGTCATTTCTCGTTACAATATGTGGAAATAGCATCGATATTTGTATCGAGGCAGGTGGGGGCGGCCCGCGACCCGAGCGCTCGTTGCTCGCTTGTTGCTAGGTAGGTTTTTTACTGTTATGTAACAATATGTGTACGTAAAACTAATAAAAATAATATTAGCGCAGTTCTACATTCGACCCAAACCTACATTTAAGTAAGCTTCACACTACATTAAAGTTTTTTAAAGAGTGAATGATTGTGGATGTGAATTTTAATCATTCAAATGTCTTCAGTATTGGTTTAAGGCCCCATCCATAAATACGGTAGAGAGTTAGTCTGGTGGCGTGTAGGGATGTGCGGTTCCGAGGGCTGTGCCAATATCGCACCGACCTGAGCAGGACCGGTGGCTTAAATTTGAAGATGATCATTTATTGTTTTCCAAAGCTTCCCTAATGCCAGCAGCGTGTGCGCCCGCACGCCCCTACACCCTCCGTGCTGTAATAGAATCTGGGTCAAAGCGTCTGTTTCGCATTTGAATGTGTTCCTCCGCCGCTGAACATTGAACTCGTATGCTTAATATTTCGAGTGAATGTGATGTAAATTTTGTACACTGCCGCATTGTTTATTCGCTCGAATCACATTTAGTTGATAAGATTTGAGACAGTGATTGACCCGCACTCGCCACATACAACAATCGTTCGGGACACAAATGTACGCACAAAGGCGGCGCGGCCGAGCGGCTCCCGCCCGCGCTCAAGCGCACCGGCCGGCGACCAGCGGCCGGCGGCGGGCTATCGGCGACCGGCGCCGGCGTCGAAGCGTGGTATGTGCGTAGGCTTCTTATTTGAAGACTGAATTGTTGCGGCTCAATATTCTCGCGCTTTATTAGATCACGACGGGGGAAGTTTACTACAGAGTTTTTTTTAAGGATTAGCGTTTAGTGGTCGGACCGTAATAGACGCCTCGTGAATGGTGTGGCAAGTGACTCGAGGACTACCCGACACGCCGTCGACAAGAGAATTGAGCGACGTTCGGTTATATATTTTTAAATATTAAACGCAGTCTTTGTCACAACGTTGTCGATCTAAAACGATATCACCATGCTTCATTCATATTTGCCAAAGTTAATACTAACCTCACTATTTATACTGTATGTTCTTTGATAACTAAATTATGTCAGTTTCGCGGTAAGGGCGGAGGCGCGCGCACGCATCGCCGTCAGCGGGCGCCGATGTCGAGTATAGTCGTATTCGTACTGATCAGAGTACAATGTTGAAAATATCTTATTTAGAATTGATGACATGTAAACATTTATTTCTAGCGCATGCGAGGGTCGGCTCGGGGGTGCGTGGCTAGCGCCGGCGCCACTTAGCATGCGCGGGTTCGGACTAGCGCAGCCAAGGGCATTGTACCCAAATAAACATGTAGGGAATACCCACAGTTAGTCACCTGCCGCAGCCGACGAAGTACGCCGAGCGACCCCGCCTATTGAACAAACGTTTAAGAAAGTAAAATTTTTAGTCACTAGCGGGTAATTTTTGAATGTGATTCAATCTTATCTTTATTTTTCTATATCGAGTGACATCTTTCCTTTTGATTTCTTTATGTTCCAACTTATTTTTTTGTATTGCATTTACTGAAAGCGATGTATTTAACCAACGATGTAATTAAACAATATTTTCTCTTTTTGTATCTCGTCTGCACTGGTATTTTTTATTGAATTTACTATAAATGTACTTTAAGTGTATAATTTTAAATAATTACTGAAAATGATTATATTCTAATTTTTATGTTCAAATAACTTGTTTGTTTTATTTCATCCCTTTATTTCCTCTCAGTACCCGACCTGACTGAATATGTGCCATAAAAAACTAGACGAACATATTTAATCTACACTAATAAAGAGGAAAGATTTGTATTTTTGTATGTAACTAATAAACTCAAAAAGTACCGGACTGATTTTAATAATAATTATTTTTTCATTAGAAAGCTATATTATCACTGAGTAACATAGACTAGATTACTATAGATTTTTTTTTAATTATTAAAAGCAACCGAAGGTGTTAAAAAATTTTCCATAGAACTTTCATCGCATACGCTGCGAAGAGTATTAATGATAGGACAAAAAAATGTTCGACAATATTAACTACAAAAAACTTCGCGAGACCATATGTCTAACTATTGTAGTTACGTCACTACAACTACCTTTTTACATTTAACAAATTGATAGAAATGCAGATCAAAATCAGACCGTGTTATCCATAACATTTATAATTTTTTTATCCATATAAATAATTTTATATTCAAGACCGTCTCAATACCTGATGATTACTTTTTAAATTATTGAAATCGGACATTCTATTCAAAAGATATCATGAAAATAAAATAAAAATACATACACAGGCACTTTCTCGAGTAGGATCTCCTGAAAATCAATACATTTTGTTGCCACCTACAAATACCACAGCCAACGTAGTGTACAAGAAGGCTGTAAGATAAGCATAATTACGACCTATCATAATAAAGCCTTTTAAAATACCTATCTGTCGTCTCTCCTACCTATTTCCATCGCCAAACAGCAGCGTTTGCATGCATATGCTGTATTTCGGTTAAATGGTGAAATTGTTGGGTTATGTTATAATATCTTCAAGTCGCAAAGCTGTCGAGGCGCTACTGTTATCCTTGTTAATACAAGCATATCTATATTGCGATGACGCTTACCAACCGCCGGACCGTATGCTTGTTTGTCTATATATAGCTAATCTAAGTCTAATATAGCTTTAGACGAAGATTGTGGTTATACAACACATATTCACGAAGCACTAGAATATAATTTTTATACGAATGCTTGAGCCTCACTTACATCTCTTATAATGATTAGACATAATATTATATAAAAGCTCGATATTTCCAGGGACTTCAGCAACCTAAGTTTTCCTAAATTTAAAACTCGTAATCATACAACAGCTATAGCGCTCAGTAGTTTTCCTTGAATCATCAGACAGCAAGCTGGCTTTTAGCAAACGCAAAGTTATCCTCGCGCGATATCATTCTCACGTTTTTTGTAACGGTGTGAAATGTAATAATTTAATTCAAAATTAAATACAAATTGATGCCCACAGGGGGGTTTAAGTATAATTGTGGTAAATAAATTAAAATTCTTACGTCAGATGTATGTACGTTTTCATGTTGATGTGTATTGATTTAATTTTTTTTCATAGCTAGCAACTCTTTAAAGAAAATAAAATTACAAACATCACTAAATTACTATGCCAAAAATTCAGATCTGATTATCATTTCAACGTATTTAAAATCAGCTATTTACTATGTGTATTATGTCTCATAAAGCCGCACATTGTTGTGAAATAATAGTTTGTCAAATTCCCAAAATGTTCAATTCACATTTGGCCCAGTTTGCAATCAAATAGCATACTAAGTACTTTTAAGAAGGTGGATATATAAGTATTTTTAAAACAAACAAAAATAATCTAATTTGTCGGATAACTATAGGTGAAGTATTACGTGTTCTACAAGGGCGACGTTGAAACTTAATTAAGTATCTAAACCCTGAAAATAATCCTCAAATAAATCATTACCTGCGTTTAGCTATTAGAAAATTAGACGATAAAACGGAATACATTATATCATAATTAATTCATACGGTTAATGGTAACATAGTGAGAAAAGATATCACAGGTCAACACGATTTTCGAGTCTGAGTTCTGTAGTGCCGATTTGGATTAATTATGTCTAACTAAACAATTTTATTAAATAAAGTTTGCTTTTGTAGTAACCAGATCGAAATTTAAAGTTTATAGAAATCCTTTAGTTTTCCTTTCAGTAGAATACAATACCAAGAAAAACAAATTTAATTTATGTGTTAATCACTTTTATTTACAAATTACAATAAAGATACATCCTTAAATATATAAAAAGGAATGTAAAAAGTGAAAAATGAATATATTTGTTTTTCTTTTATGTAAGTATGCACTTTCTCGTATTAGACTCCAAATTTAGTCACCTATCTTGTTTTTACTGTCTTTGTCACGTCTTCAATTTAACCCATTAATTTGAAGCTGTCAAGCCAATAAAAAATGAGATCTTTATTATTGCCAAGAAAGTCATGGATCACTGTTTTAAGGCTGACCCACGCTTGTTTCTCGTGGCCATTTAGCAACTTGGGAAATTCTTCGCTGCTGATTATTTACTTTAATACTAGCTTTAACTTTAGCCTCTAAAAATTTTGGGAAAATACTTTATAAGTATTCAAAAGCTGGCGAGTCTTGACCAAAAGCCTTGACAAATTGCTTCATGAGGCCCAATTTTATATGCAACGGAGGCATCAAAATATGTTCGGCCTTTACAATCGGCTCATTCTTAACGTTATGTTTTCCTATCTGAAATTTAACCCGTTCGGGCCATGACTGCTGGTTGTGATCAGCTGTACTATCCCATAAGCAAATATAGCATGGATATTTATATCCATATGCCTCACAGAGCTTTATATTTGACAACAAACTGAACTTTTTAGCTCTCAAATTGATGAATTCGCCACAAATGTAGCAAAAGCAATTAACATTATTTTTTGACTTTTTAACTTCCTGCAACAAAAATAACATAGCATCTTGGCAAGTTACGCGCAAATACTACAGAAACTAGTTGCCGCTCGCCGCTAAACACCTGTGACCCCCTCCACCCCCTCACCCCGTCTCTTGTGTCATAAACCCTACGCTCTTCCAAAGTAAACCTAAGTCAAAATCCGAAATTCATTGTAAAATGTACAAAAGCTAACTTTATTTACAATAAATGGAGCCTCTGGTTACTTTTAAATGTAGACAATCAGAAAATATTAATTTATTTGTTTGAATGTGTAATAATAAACAGAAACCGATTTCTTCACAGGCAATGGAAATAAGACCTTCGTACATTTACTGAATACTGTCATTACTAATATTCATAATAAATATTATTCTAACTAGACGGTAACCTAAGAAGTATCTACACGACATGTTTAATTTAATTTATTTTTTTTACTTATTTGTTTTTAACAAACAAGACGTAAATAATGATAACTGTTCTAGCTCTTATAGATTGATAGATATTTCCAGGGACTTATTAATATCTATTATGAAAACTGTTTTAAAGCCTGCGATCTGAGTTTAAGAATTATTTTTATTTAGAATTTATGATGTCTTTAAACAATATTGTTTAATTACTCGAACAACACCACTGCGTCACCATATTTAGAAAAAAAAAATTGTTTGTCTTGGTCTATGGATAACCTCAGCAATAACATACATTGACGGATAAAAACATTTTCTCACATACTAAACTAACAATTTTAAATTAAAATGAAGGACGTAATAGATGTCATGGCTCTTCAAAGCAATAGACGTGAAAGGCGTTTACCAGATTATAGAAGTGCTCCTGGACACAGTTTAGCTACCAACTTTATATTCGAATGTGGTATCAAACTTGGTTTACAACCGGCAACAGTTGCAACGGCTGCAGTATTTTATCATAAGTTCTTCAAAGAAGCTGATAAAAACGATTATGACTGCTATGTTATATGTACTGCATGCCTTTGTGCTGCTGGAAAATCCAGAGATGAACCTGTTAGACTTCGTGATGCAGTGAATGTTGCACACAATTCCATTAATCGTGGTGCAGGTCCTCTTGAGCTAGGTGAAGAATATTGGTCATGGCGAGGGGCTGTAGCTCAAGCAGAGTTACTAGTTCTCAGATTGCTTGGCTTCAACTTGGATACTCCATCCCCCCACAGATATTTATTGCACTATTTGCGCTCTCTTCAAGAGTGGTTCCCAATTTCACAATGGCGTACTGCGCCTATCGCTAGAACTGCGATGGCATTCCTTCAAGATTTCCACCATTCGCCGAACATTCTGGATTACCGAGCACCTCATATAGCAGTTGCCTGCCTTACACTTGGTCTGCATGTTTTAGGGGTGTCAGTTCCTTTGGCGGCAACATTAGATGATGATGCAGCATGGTACTCGGTGAGCAATATTTGTGAATGTTACATTTTGTAATTTAAAACAAAAAGTTGTTTTGTGATGGTGGCAGTTATTGCTGGTGAGGCTGATAAATGATTTTTGGTGGCGATTGTGAATTTTCTTAGGTTAGTAATTTAAATTGATATGCTAAAATATTGTAATCATATAATTTGCTACACACACTACTTGTACACAATCTTCTTTGTACACAATTTTAAGAAATTTAAGGGAAACCTACTTACTGACATTAAATATAACCAAAACAAAACTTATACCATTCTCAATAAGAAATTTCTCATATTCAATCCTTGAACAATTTACCTTAATAGCGCGTTAATGCAAGCCAAACCAACCTTGCCGTTGTGGCAAAATCTCTGTCACTGATAGAATTAAAAACCTTGGTATTTTAATCATCAGTAATAATAATTCAAATTTTAGTCACCACATAAACCTTCTATCAGCCTGAACTTGCAAACTAATCACAATGTTTAGGTATCTTCAATCAATTGATGAGAGGTCTGTTATAAAACTATTTTACCAAGTTCTTTGTCAATCTATTATATTCTACTACATTACAGTATGAGGAGGTGCCTCCGAAACTAGTCTAATGTAATTGAAAAGACACAGTGTGCAATCCTTAAAGTGAACTACTTTAAACTGTTCCATAATCCAAAAGATCTTTATTTGTTGGTTGATGTATTAAGAGTTTATCAATTTTTTATCCTTAACACAGTGATAAAACAGCATCCCATAACTAATTATAACCTTTCTCTGAATATAAACAAGCAGCTCAAATACAAAGTCTGTCAGTCAAACAAAATATAAAACATAGTTCTCTAAGATTGTTCAGATTCCTGGGTAGTTTTTTATATAATGAAATAAATTAATTAAATAACATCTATCCCCAAAGTAAATATGAATGCAAGAGTAGTATTAATTCTTGGCTAAAATTGATGAACTATAATGCAACTGAAAAATTTGTAGCAGTACTCTCATAAATATTACATTACACACACAAATACCAGTACACATGCACGCACACCAACACACTCACATTCTTAATACTTATAATTACTTACTTGCATTGACAAGTACCGAGAGGGAACTAGGGGAATGTATTGTACATTCAGTTAAATGTTGTTTTTCTTTTTTCTTCATTTTTAATGTATGTATATTTGAATACATGTATGTAACTGCTGTCATGGTAACTCTGTAATTTAATATAAATATTTATCGGTTTGGATGTGGAGAGACTGGTAATCTGTCATACAGGGTTTTCCTATTATGGGTGCCAGTCTCTTACATACGACTATATTGTAATAAGTTTATATTTAAAGCATTTTGTTATAGAAGAAAATAAAGAAATTATTATTATTATAGTTACTATGTTACTTTAAAAATATCATATACAAAATTACAATGCTGTTGGTTTTCTGTATAAATAATAAAAATCCAGGTTCAACTCCTTGATTTTTTTATTTGTTTTAATACACTATATTTGAAGCTAAGTTTTTTATACTGTTACAGGTATTTACCAAAGACTTGCAGAAAGAGAAGAATTGGGAGATAATGGAAAAAATAATGCAGGTGTATAGTAGAGAGCCTGAGCCAATATAAAACAAACAGGAATTTATATTCCTCTTAAGACTTATAATTATAGACATTTGAATAAAGAGTGTGTTAATGTATCTTTAATTTTTTACTGAAACACAGATCCTTGACAAGTAGAATAAGATTATTCTCATACCCATTTAAATTTATTTAAAACTAAAATTTTGCTGATTAGTTAAGATCTTGGTAAGCTATTATGTTGGTTTGCAGATTGATTTCTAAACCAACCTAAAAAAATCGATATAGTTCAAAGTTGGTATCCACGATATTCATTATTGTGATGTGGGGTATGGATGACTGCTTGTTATCTCTTATTTAAATATAGCAAACCTCGAAAATAAGTATCTACTCCGATCACTGGGTTTAGGGCAATAATAGTAAACGAGTAGGTACCTATAACCTATATATATACCAAAATTACTAATAATAAGTAACTGATTGGAAAATAAAGGGTGTAGGTAAAGCTACTCCTATAGTAATATGCAGCATCAGAGGCAACTTAAGTGCCAAACTGCTATTATATTTTATTACGTTTGAATTCTTAAGTAAACTAGGCCAACAATTTCATAGTAATTGATAGGTTTTGTTAAATTTAAATCAAATCATTGAAATTTGTAAATAAAGGTAGTGAAATAGTGCAGAGCGTGCAAAATGTACTTACAATGTTAAAAGAAGCGTGTTTTATTAATCAAGTACCTGGAGGTGTTCTGAATTTGGTCTAATGCAGAGTGTTATTTTATTTAATACTACAAGTGGAGAGGTCAGGATGGGAAAAGAAACACGAATTAGATCTACAAACAAATATAATTCAGTTTTCTAACATTTTACGATACATAATTTTTATAAATGTACAGGGTAAGCTCATGATGTGGAAAAAGCGGTACTAGTTTTCAACTGGCTACCGGATGTACATGTGGTGCATTAGACATAGGATGCGACGCCAGCGGCGCCGCGCTGATATGCTTTACGTCTCATGAATCATACTGTACGACATCTTACACCTAAGGTGATCGTGAAGACATGGAGCGTATTCCTTTCCAATGTGCTGTCAGGTTACAAATCTACAATAGACACCAATGACTAGTATAATTTATAAAAATTTACGCTAAGTTTAAGCGTATTGAATTTTAATTTTACATCAGTATGCCAGAGAATGCATATAGTTACGAGATGCGAAAGGAGCGCGTAGCGGCGAAACATCTGTGCGTCCCATGGAAGACAACAGAGTGGAGACTTCCGTCAATTCACGCATCTTCTAACATTTGTGCTTTAATTAACATTAATGGATAGGTATTGCAAGGTCGATTATAATCGAATTTATAATATATTTTATTATCGCCTATTAAACTGAATATACACGTGTAGTAAAATTATTATTTCTACTTTACCGATGGGTGTAATAAGAATACGAAGTATCTTAACATCAGTAGATAGTGAAATATATATCTTATTCTATGATTTTATTAAAATCTATAAATAAATTCCACACAGACAAAATGTAACACATGATATTGATGTAAACGACACAGATAATGACAGTAATTAGTTATTGCACGTACTATTAACAACTACTGGGATCGGTACACCGGGGACACACAGACTCGTGGCGGACACGAGACACGGGACGCCCCACCTGTGCAATGTAACGACAACGTTATACACGGAATATCAACATATTACATGTACCATACAAGGGGGAACATTGCTATCTCCACACTTAGTTAAACACAAGCGACCTGCGGACCTGTCAACTCCACACAGACGTTGGCAAATTTAGGATATTATACAACGTTTACGACACAAACATCCAATGTACTCCTCTGATAAATAATGACAACACTTGTTCTACATAAGTCAACAAAATCATTATACTACTAAGAACATTAAATTTATTGCAATGTGTAAATAGAAACTCTGTCATCGGCTTTGATCGGATTGTTGCACTAAATACACATACCTCACAACACATTTCACAATTCACAAATAGAAAAGGCAGTTCAAGTAAGTTAAAAACACGAGATTATATTAGGTTGTTAGTGAGAAAGAATTCTAATTGTTTCCTGTTGATGTTTTTGTATGAAATAGGCACTTGAAGTGAGAACCGTCATCGCGACACGATGAAATGATAAAATTATAATTCAATTCAAATAACAAAAATAAATCATTTAATATCTGACAACCAGCAACGAAGGAATGTATTAGCTACATTAACCAAACATAACCTATAGGGTTATAAACAACGCGGGTTAACGGAAGCAGCGAAGCGAAGCCGAAACGGTTAGACACTCGGCCCGACAAACCGACGGCCGTCGGACCGAAGTTCACCACCGAATAATTCAATACTAGTACTCTCATATTATTCAACAATTAAATAAAATTAGTAACATTCAATCAATGTTTTAATTAAATAAAACGACAAATCTTCTATGGCAGCTGAAATAAATTTGTACATTTTCGTACACGGCGTCAAAATCGATACACCTCACCCCTCAGGATTCGACTGTACTTCATAAATTTTCCTAAACTACGAATATTTTAAATTACAATAAGAAAATGACAAAAACTAACTACTACATAGTAAATATAGACTTAATAAATATTTAGCGCTACACAATCATGATCTTTACGCGTTCACCTACTTTGGCTGGAGTCACAAACGAAGGTCGTAGATATTTTCTAATTTAAATAATACTGGGAAGTTCTACCTGAGGGTCGGACGAGGCTGCGCACATACGCACGCGCACTCACACGGCCGCGGCCTGCGTCACAGGCCGCCACCTCCAACGTCGCGCGGTTTCTCCAGTGCGTCAAAACGGTTCGTAACATTGGAGCCATGTTGTTCCCTTACCGAATACACTTTAAACACACCTCAGATCTATCATGTATAAGAGCAAACAAAACAATAGGAACTCTCTATGACAGAAAAAGCTTTAAAATGATTAAAAAGTTAACACAAAATAATCCCTTTCCTTAACAAAATTACTATGAAACATTTGTTTAAAAATAGTCAGCGAAATTAAATATAGTATACATTTGATAAAACGGCGCGAACTGTGACGCCCGGCCGGTACCTAACGCTCGCGCGTCCCGGCCCAAGCCACGCTCGTCCCTACCGTTTAATTTGGCATTTAATGATTCCCGTATAACATCTCCATATACATAAAATCGATAGAAGTAATTCATCGCTTTAAATAAATAAATAAAAACACAGTGAATAGATTTAATCTAGACACGAAAATATAACTACGTACTTTACCTACAAGGTATATAAATTTTGTATCATTCAGAAAGCCCATGTCAGTGAAAATATCTTAGTTAATAGAAGTGACGACAACGGTTGAAGATATCCCGAGCTGTTTGAGACAGAGTGCGGAATAGTATTGCATTGTCAACTCTCACTACTTAAGATATTTTTATGGTAAATTTTAAGACTAATGCCTTTACCCTCGATCCGAATATACAGTCATTGTCGGATGTTAGTCTCACGGCGCGCCCGTCACGGTCCTGCTAACAATCTGACGTCGGAGAAAAAGCCGTTCACGCCTAGTGATGTCAAAGCAGTCGATATTTATTTCATAAACAATATAGTAATTAAATGTCGGCTAAATGCTACATTGAACATCAGTCTTATTACGGTCTAATTCAAAACTTTTATCAGTACTAGAGTTATCTGCAAAGTGAGCTGCATGAATACACACTTGCGAATATTATATTTAAATAAAATAAATATCGACTCCTTTCACATTTACACGAATCCTTGGTCTGACCAAAAACAAAGCCTTTTCCTCGCGCTTATTAAAAAAAAACGAAGTACGTACTGCAGTTTTAGTTAAAAATAAATTAACATAATTCTTTAATTATGGCACATTGTATGAGCGAAGGTAAATTTCGGTCCGCGAGAACCATTGTTAGCGACCGGACGGGCCGAGTGGCTCACACGAGTGTATATTTACATATCTATTAAGGCATTTCTCTATCTAATATAAGCGTATATTCGTGCCAATGCAATATTATTGGGCACTCGTGCCTTACAATATTTCACCATCCCTCCGACGCGTAATCTGAGATACAACTATACTAACTAAAAATGTGAAAACTTATCCACATGGCACTGTTTGATCCAAGTTACAAATTAAAAGGTTTTCATCCGAATTAGTGGGTGAAAGTTGAAGATAAATTAGGTATTTAGTATGCGACCGCTCGAGCGAGAAATAGTTACCTCTGAGATTATGCTGGTATTTGGAATTGTTCATCGGCAGACACAAATCTTTCAGAGTCTGGAATATTATTATTTCTTGTTAAATAAATAGATAGGTTTAGTTTCGACTGGTCGCGTAGTGTCAGCATAATCTCAGCGTAAAGCGAATCAAGAGAACACAATCAAGGCCGAAGCTGGTTTGGACTAGGTCGGTTTATATCTTTAATGTAGTGTTACCAAAATTATTGTATGTATTTATTTAACAACTTTTCTAAATGTACTTCTGAGCATAATACAAAATATAAGCTAAGCACATTTGCTACTTTTAGCCACAGCGATCGTCTGTTCTTCGACTGAAATTATAACATATTTGCGTCATTTTGTTTCAACAAATAAGTCAACTCTGCATTGTATTATGCCAACAGAAGCAAAACGCCGTGTCAAAAGTAACTCCCGTGCTCGATTTCAACATAAATATAAATATATCGACAAAAGCTACTGGCAACACTATCCAACGTAAAAGGTACAGTCGACGCTAGCGCCAGCCGGCCGCGGCCTCGGTACAGTGGGGGTAGATTACGGTGTGCGGAAGGGGCGGGCGTGCGGCGTGCGCGCGGGCGCTCATCGCACGTCGGTGAGGTTGCTCTTGTCGCCGAACAGCTTCACCAGCTGCTCCTCGTAGTCGTCGATGTTGCGCTTCATGATCTCCATGCACGGCCCGAGCAGGCGCTCGAACGTCTCCACGTCGAGGACTGCGGGGAAGGCACGGTATATCACATAAGGATATTGCACGCTTCTTTGTCTGAATTACTCAACAGGTGTTTTTTTTAAGTAAATCTAGTAATTAAAATGACTATTATGACCTACCAGGTCAATAATGTTATCTGTGATTTGAGTTATTTATTTAATAAAAAATATATATTTAAAAGTGCGAGTGGTAGATAGATACCTATATAGAGTATAAATTTGTATAACGACTAGTTGGGAAACGGACAACTTTATCTCGAATCTGATTTAAATATGATTGATTTCCCAATCAACAAAACAGACACTACATAGAGGCTCACCAAGGAAAGAAGTCGGATAATTTTGAAACAATTAATAGACTAATTGAGACATTTCTTGCTAGAAATGCTGAGCAAAATCGATACAACATACAATTATACTCAGAGTCTTAATTAGCTAGTATTGTTTTACACAGTATGTCTAAATATTACTCACATGCGACTTTGGTGGGTCCGACAGCGTAAGCGGAAGCAGCGCGAGGCTTGTGGGTGACGAGAGCCAGTTCTCCGAAATAGCCTCCTTTGCCTGCAGACATATAACAAAACATAATTAGACTACAGTCAAGTACTATCAGATTATCTAATCATTTATTTTTATCCACAGATCTGACATTTCTCTGTCAGACTGCCTTAATACAACATTTTTGAAGAAGAATTTAATATTTTGTAATTTGTATGTCGTTGTTATTTAGTAATTATTGTTTTTACTATTATTTTAGTATCCATTAAGGATATTTATATTTTTGGCCATACTATCGCATTGGGTGTTAAATGTGTCATAATTGTTTAGGTGTAAATTATAAATAAAAATATTATAATTTGATAAGTATCATATTCACGCGAACCGCGACAGTCTGCAGCCTTTTCATGGCAGGGCGCACTTGCATACACGCGTTATATTATACATACATACATCACGCCTGTGTCCCATCGGAGTAGGGCAAAGACTATGGGTCTCCACTTGCAACAGTCTTGGCATACCTCTCTCACTTCCCTTTAACTTGCATTAGTCCTTTCATACACGCTCGTTTATTCTTGCTACTTCTGAACTGGCTCTTTTTTACATTTTATTTTTAATTTAAAATCATTTGGGTGTGTTTCTTCATGGCCATTTAATACCCCGAAAAATACAAAGCAAGATACAGAGCTTAAAAATTAACTGTTAACAAAGACTGAGTAAGACAGCAGCATCCTGAAGGTTAGTTAGAGTCAGTGATATCTTACCGAGCCGCTTGATCTCGTGCTCGTTGCCGTCGTCGCGCATGATGCGGATGCTGACAGAGCCGTCCTCGACGAAGTACATGCCGTCGGCGGTGTCGCCCTGCCGGATGATCAGCTCGCTGTCGATCAGGGTGCGGGGCACCAGAGCGTCGGCCAGGTTCGCGCGCTCGTACGGCTGTAACAAGTAAGGGGAGCGTACAGTTGGCATCTTAGAAGCGATTAGAATAAGACAACTCCTCTCCCAGATTCGATAGATAATGGTAGTGCCATCCGAAACAACGCACTTTAAATGCAACAGGGCAAGGTGGGCAGCAGCAATGTAATCGCAAGTTACACTTTGCCGCCACGCATGCCCAGAGCGGCAATTATGGGCAATACTCCTCCTTCTTTGAGGAGGGTTTATGTCCAGCAGAATAATAATGATGAAGGTTGACATTGTTGCGCATTTAAAACAGCTCATTCACTTGATAGAGCCAATTGATATGAGCCTATTCTCAGAGGGAGACTGGATAGTCTGCTAGTATTTTTATACAATGAATTGAAATCATAGTTTTTTTGCGTGAAGTCGTCGACCGTTTTAGAGCAGTGGATCACACAGTTGGTGGAGACGGAAGGGATACCGGTAAGAAACCGGACGACGGTTTTTGTTTTTGCCGCAAATGCATAATTTGGGGAAATATGTATAGGCGCTTGAACAAAGTATGTGATTAAGTCTATAGTATAAAAAAATATCAATATCAAATAACATCCTCCCAACTTACATGTTCACACTAATTAGTAAGACTTTAGATTTAACACCAAAAATAAAACGAATGAATGAATCAAATTAATTATCACCATGCCCACGACATAGTAAACTAATCACAATTTATTATTGTAAGACAATCACGCGACACACGAAAAAACTGCAATTAAATAATTTTACTTAATCATAATTAATTAAAGCCTATTCGGGTGAGTTGCTAATTATGTGCTCAACATATCAGTCGTTTGTTTGAAATCCTGGGCTTATTTAAATTAATATTCCCGACGCGACAGACGTGTGTGTGCGTGCGGTGCATGTTTGATAAAATATGCAGTGACCCCGATAATTTCTCTTTCCCTAAAGGCGCGCCTTGATGTGGCTCTGAATATAACTAGTGATGAATGGTTTTGAGCTCGCCACGTTATGAGCCGTTAAATCTATTCCATCACGGTCTGCGTATATCTGTTTGTTAACACAAAAAAGTTGATGTTGATGGAAGATCTCTCCCTATCTTTAGACCTATTGCAAAGGTTAGTGTCACATAAAAAGGCAAAGGAATCAAGAGAAATTTGGTAATTCACGATCTATCTGACCGGCCTGATGACGCATCCGGTTGTGGTCGTCGTCCCTATATTGTGCAACAAGGGTTGTTGACAGATATTTATATGACGAATTGGTCTAGTTTAGTAATATTAAACTTGTATTTAGGTATTATATTTGTGATTCCTCTTTTTACTTATCTCGGAGTCGGAACAGTGCATGAGATATATGTAGTGAAAATCTATTTTATTATTTATACTTGATTACTAAAATGGTTTTGCATCTTTTCTCATATTAAAATGCATTCCAAGATAAAACAAATATTGATTCAAGCATCGATATGTAGGGACTCCCATAAACACAAATCTAAGTTTTGAGATTGAGAATGGCACAATTGATTTTAATTCTGTGACTTTAATTGTTTTGACCTAATTGTTTTGAGTTTGACCATTCTTTATTTTGAGTATTACCCAGTAGTCTTCAACATAATATTATTAACAATAATATTATTAACAATTTCTATTCAATTTCTGATCTTTACTCACAGTATTAGAACGTGAATTGTGACATAGGGGATATTACCATTTGTAAGAAAAGTGCAGATAGAAACGTTCAGGAATGATGATGTGAACATTTTGATTGACACATGTCACATTTCATAAAATTAGTTCACCGGTTAAGCTTTTAAAAACGTAAAAAAATCTTGCGTTTATAATATGATTCAGTAGGTGAAAACATAATAATAATAAACTCTTTATTGTACACCAATGAAAACAACACAAGAATATGATAAAAACATGGAATAGTAGGTACAAGAGGGCCTTTGAATAAGTCACTTTGACCATTGCCGTGAAGTACCAAAGAGTAGGTATCGGAATCGACAGATGGCGGTATATCGACACAAAAAAAAATAGTTCAAATGCCGGTTCAGCCGGCATCAGCGCTCCCGCCGTAAAATTACCACATTCTAAGGAGGACTACGTCCAGCAGTGGTCGTTCTTCGGTTTTTAGGATGAGCATCAACACCAAATAATATAATTTCCTTTGATAAATGCTGAAATTTATCTTTTACACCGGCCACATGTTCCATTGAACACAAGTACTTCACGAGTCTGATAAATAGGAAACCATATGGCAAATATATACAAATGTATGTATTGTATATATTACATGTGATAACAGGGTTGTGGCTAGCTGCATATTGTTGATACAAACATTGCTAATATTCTTTTGTAGATATAAAATGTCAATGTAAAAGAACCACAACCTTTTGTGAGATTACAAAGCAATAATCGTAGCTGAATGCTGTGGGTATAGTACAAAATATCTAGATATAATCTAACCACATTGACAAATCTCATTTCAGTGTGCAACTTGAACACACTGAGACTAACAGTTTTTATAGTCTAAGAATCGATCCAATCGATCCGATTCCAAGATAAGTAGCTTATATCACTTGTATCAGGTGTTAATACAACGAAAACACACAGACAGGGAATAAACCGATTTTCTTCATATGAATATTTGTTTAATTCTAACAATCAAACTCAAGATGCATGCTCTTAAGATTCAAGATAGAGATCTAACGAAATGCGCCATTGAGCCCGCTAAAAATAGAACAATAATTTTAACAATTATCCTTCTAATAATGTAAATGATGTTTGTAACTCTTTCACGCCATTTGAATGGATTTTAATAAAACTATACAATAATATTACTCATACATCGAAATAACACATAAGCTATATCTTAATAATATATATAAATCACGTTTCACGTTGTTTGTCCGCGATGGACTCCCTATATTACTTAACCGATTTTAAATTAAATTTGCACACCGTGTGCGGTTTGATCTAACTTAAAAGATAAGATAGCTTACATCTTATTTTATAGCCGCAAAACTATTTTATTGCAAATTATTGGTCTATTATTTGACATTTACAATTATCAGTTAACTCCCAAACTGTTGCCTGGATTGAGAAGTAATCAATAGATGGCGTTGCTATGATAAACCTATAAATGTCATATAAGCTACATTCAATATCTTAACCACTAAGTGTTGTTGATGCTGTATAAGTTAAATTTATTTTGTAGTAAACGAAATACCGTGAAATTAAATTGTTTCTACTTTTTAAATGTTTGAAATGTTTGGTGCTTGCAAGCGAGATAGATCAAAATAATGTACAACAGTATTGTACACCACAAAAAGGTCTACAAAAAATCCCTGTGAACATAATTATGTCCATCTTTTAGGGATAACCCACAATAACCATTTTTGTACCTCATTGTACCCGTGCGATTCCGGGGCGGATCGCTAGTAATTTATAAAGATCGCGCCACCCATCTAAGAATATGTAACCAGACCAAGCCACGCACGACCGCCAGTAAATACTTAAAATGAATAATTGGGTACTTTGCAATGAAGTAAGGTTACGACTTTGTACGATACTTCAACTAATGGATAGTATCAAGTACTAGAACTTAAAAATGTTCTTTGATTGTAGTACTGGGTTGCACTTACACTTATCTCATATCTTAATAATATAATTACACATATACCTATATCAAACTTATTAATATTATTTATAGTGTGAAGTTGTTTATGTGAAATCGGTGACAAGTGTCACAACTTGTAGTACTATATACATAACAATTCACCCTTGGCCGAATTTTATCAGGCAATCAATTCGTCTCATATTTGTCTGTGTTACCATTGCCATTACTACAATAGGAATAAAAATAGTTTTTAATGTGGATCTGGTTATTTTAATAATATAAGAAAATATATGCATTTCTTAGTTTATTTTATCATATTATGTCTGCCTCCTTCGTTTCGAAGAAGGAAGAGAAAGTGCGGCGGAATTTTTAAGTTAACGTTTCAATGTGTGTATAAGAAAAATCCTTTTTTTCAGTTCTACGGAAAAACAAACAATTTAAAAAAAAATATTAGAGATCGAAGGTTTTGATATATTACCACGCTAAAAAAACAAGGAAATAGTCAAAATTGGGCTAATATCATGTCACAGTATATGCCGGAGGATATAATTTACCGGAGGTCACGAGCGTGAGGTAACGTATTTACCGTGATAAGGTGATCTTTGTAGGAAGGAGGCTTTTATATAACGCCGTAATAATATAGTTCGTTAAATTAGTGCAATTGAAAAGTTTCGGAGGAATATAGCAAGTAAATGTAAAGGCTATGCTGTGCTCTTTTGCAAAAATAACAACAACACAAAATTAAACATAACTTAGAAATAGACTCGACTAACAGCAACCCGCGGTTTCACCCGCTTAGTTCCCTTTCCCGTAAGACACTATGGGGGCAAAAAAAGGTTGTTTCTGCTGATAATGTTTTTATTAGTGTTTAGAAAGATTCTTAAAACCAATCCAAATAGTTTTTGAGTTATTTGTTACAAATGAACAAAGAAACAAATCAATTTATGTGTCCCACTTCATTACACAAAATATACCAATGGCGGGCTCAATGTTCGAAAGCTGCGCTCTGTGATCGTTAACACGCCTGCCCAGCCCGACAATTATGGGGTGACTTATGTCCAGCAGGGGACTTCCAATGGCTGTAATAATGATGATATATAAATTAGATGTCAAGATGTTTATCCGGGATTCATTTGTACACTATTTAATCGATTTTAATATTTTTTTACTTGCTTTATACAGTTTGATCGAACGTAAGAGATAGGATAGTTTATATTTTATTCATAGTCTATTTGTTTTATGGCAAACATAGATGAATAGTCAAGACAGGATAACATCTGTCGGGGCAGCGAGTATAATTATCATTACATATAATTATTATATATATGACCAGGAGATTGTATCTTCTTCTCTTTATTGGTGCGATAATTAAAAAAATAAGAATAATTTAAAAAATAGCCAAGATTCATAATAACTTTGCACCCACGTTTTAAACCTTTCACGTTACAACCTAAGTTTTCACGCTAAATCCTCAAGTTTCTAACCTTTATATGGCCTAAGCACTGTGATATGTTAGTCATTCAATCAGTCAGCTTCTCTTTTTATATAATATTTTTTGGTATTTGTTTTTACACATTGGGGTTACATTATCGGAGTTTTGGTAAGGAACCCTATTTTTTTTTAAACTAAATATAGCCTATGTCACTCAGAAATATGGTAGCTTTCTAACGGTGAAAGAATTTTTCAAATCGGTGCAGTAGTTTCGGAGAATAAACAAACAATCAAACCTTTCCTCTTTAATACTAGTATATAGATAACTACTTTTCTTTAGTGTTCCTTATTGAACTCCGTTAACTTTAATGTTGTACCGCCATTCTTACAAAAGAGCGATATATGAAATAATAAACTCCGATAAACATTTGAACGTGCATATTTGTGGTTATCATATGACGTGTTTAATATCGTCGAGTGTATCAAGTTATCATATCAACGCTCGCCTTCTACTTCTGATGCTTATCACAATTATAAATGATTATGTATTGCTTATTACGAAATACTCGGGCGTTAAGACCGGCCACATGTATTTGATTGTGCCGGTGATTAAGGCATGTATCTTATCATTATTTACACAGACTGCTTCGTTACTAAGCCATAGGAATGCTTATTTTCGTTGTTTTAATTTAAACATTACGAGATCCCATTTTTAACTACGCGTTATGTTATTGCTACAATTATACAGTATTGTACATAATAAAACAAACCTCCCCATCCTGCGTTCCTGGTTAAATGCCAGAGACAAGAATCTATTTTAACTACATCGTAAACGTCCACTGCTGGACATGGCCTCCCCAAAAAAAAGGAAAGAAAGGAATTTTCCCATAATTGCCGCCTTGAGCAAGCGGAGGCTCAATCTTAGCTCCGCGACGGGAATGCTGCTGCTCATTACCGCTCTGTTGAATTTGAACTACACTACTTCGGATGGATATACCGCCATCTGTCGGTTCCTGTACCTCAGTCTCCTCTTACGACACCTGGTACCCGGGAGGTACTATTTTACTCTGCCGGTAACATACGACAATCTATTCTATTCTTATATCATAAAAATGAAACATTCGATTGTATATTTCTTCGGTAAGTATTATCTCAGAATTTACTACTATATTATATTTCAAGAAATCAAATTATAAACACTGGAAATTGAATGTAACGACGCAAGGTTTATATTATTGTGTATGTAACGAATACTCAAAAACTACTCAACGATTTCAAAAGATATTATACTTATGGAAAGTTACATTATCATCATATTGTATAAGCAAGTAATACAATCTATATTTTATCCCTGAATTTGGATGGTAACTGGAACTTCACGGGTAAAAAACCGCGGTGCCCTGCTAATATACACATAAATAATACGACCAAATTATATACAAAAATGTGTATACTAGCCACAAAATGAGATTAAAATATCACACCATATTAGCCGTAGGATTGTTCTGAACTTGAATGTTTAATTTTCAGGGCGTTTTGCTCATAATATGTACCCTGGGAAAGCGAGGTTGCAATCGCAGTCAAGTGTCGTTACGGGTTGCCAAAACCCGCTCCGTTTAATTTAACTATGCTGTGTCCATAGATATACCACATGAGTTCCCGTACATCAATCAGTCGTACGACTCATAATATAAAGGTATATAATAATACATACAAAGGTACATAATATAACTACACTATAATTATTTTAATACAACTTAAAGAGAGCAGCAAACAAAACAACATCTTATACGTATCTTATACGTCATATCTATTTATCTGAATGGTCTTTAAATTAAATTAATTGTTTCAATTGTTATGATTTTATTAATATCATCATTACAGCTTTTGAAGTCCACTGTTGAACATAGGCCTCCCCCAAGAAAGGGGAAATTTAGGCAGAGTGTACGTAGCTTTCGCGTCGGGGATGCTGCTGCTCTTCTCTGACCATCTATCGGTTCTGGTACCTCAGACGCCTACTCTGCCAGTACCCCAAAGCAAATTTAGCATAGCGATTATCGATTATAACAAGACCTGGTCTCAACGAAGTCAGTTTACATAGGCCGTCCGATCTGCGGCTTTGTTTACGTGAGCCAGTTACCCAGTCATGGATGTAATGTATACGTACGAACTAGTAGCATGAAACTAACATTAATTATAAGTATGTTCTATGATTGAGCGGACTATAATACATTCTTAGGAGTTCTCAATGAAGTAAGAGAATTGGTTTCCGTTATTCCAGTGCCATCGGTGGTGTAGCGATTCGGACGTTCATGTAATATGGACACAATTCTCATACTTCTGAATGGCCTCAAATCCCTTGATTCACCAAAATATCGCCATTAGGAGTCGACAGCTGGACATGAGTCTACTCAAGAAAGGGGGATTTTTGCACATAATTGCCGCCGCTGAAACTGCCTTCTGCGATTGCCATCACGCTTTCCCAGCGCGGCAATTATGGGCAACATACCCCCTTTCTTGGGCAGGCCTATGCCCAACAGTGGACTTTTAATGGCTGTTATGATGATGATGAATATAGTAAAACATCAAGAGCAAATCGTTTATGTTAACAGGAATGGCAAAACGTATAATATAATTTAGAAAAATGTTAAATGAGATGAGAGTAAATTAACAGAAAATCTCTACAAACTGCTACTTATAAAAAAGAACGACGATAGGAACAGGGTTTATTATAACATTTTAATTTAGATCAACCAAATTAAAACTTAAAAACAAAAGTATAACACATTTCGTGACAATATAATTAATGTATTATTGAATTAGCGCGAACGAACATTTTAAAGTGTTCATTTCAGGACCATAAAAAAATGGTTCAAACAAAACTATAACTCCGAGTACACAGCAGGCAAAGAAAACTGCCCTCCGTGAGTGAGTGTTGATTGATTTTAAGTTCCGTGAAAAGTTTCGGGACGCTGAGCATTAGGGCCAACCGATCATGTATGAAGAGTTGGGGGGATCCGTACTACGGCCCGCTGCGAGGACGCTCCGTCGACTGATGTCTATACTAACCGTCCGATTCCCTTCTTGGAATATTCAGTGTGTCTATTATCCGTATATAATGGCGGATTGTCCAAGATTATGCAAATGGCTGCCGCAAATTACTATGTAATTTAGCACAATAACACCGATTTAACTTTGGACAAGTTTTGATGTTCATGGCCTCGAAGACGTAGTGTCGCTAATCACGCCTTAGAAGGCCCGGGTTTTATTCCCTTTTGATGCACGTCAGGAACTAGTACTTTTACAAAACTGCTAGCGAACCCGACAGACGTTGTCCTGCCTATTAAACAAACGATACGATATTAAACAAAGTATTTGTTGCAGTATAAGTAAACAACCCTAATACCGATTGCAGCGCCATCTGCCAGGCTGATTAGTGAATCTAAACTATCCAGGGCGCCACCGAAACGAATACAAAAAAAATAAATATATATCGCTCCAGCCGTTGAGGAGTTCAGTGTGATTGTCACGCATACAGTAGAATTATATATAAAAAGTTTTTAGGTCAATACTTCAGTATTAAGAAATGCGAGAAGCCATTAGAATCGAATTACATATATTACTCTCATACATATAGTACTCATATAGTACTCTCATACATTATGAGATGTGATTTTAAACGTTATAGTTGCTCCTTTTATTAGAGTCGAATTAAATGCGTAAATATAATATGATCTAAATCAAGCAAATAATTGATTAAAATCGATTTATTCAATTATTTACATTACATTATTTTGATCTATCTCGTCGGGTTCAGCCAGCGTTTGCAATGTAATGTAAAACAATATGTTTATTGACGATATCACATTAAAAACTTCTAAAATAATCTGTATTCACAAACACAAACATTCCTCTAGAATCACTATTTATTCAAACCGCATTAAAATCCGTTGTGTAGTTTTAAAGATCTAAGCTAAATTTATACTATGTAGTGTAAATTCAACCAAATAAAGATTCATAGAAAACAGTTAAAATTATCATGTTAGACAAATTTAATATTTTTAATTGCTTGAATAACAACACTTTATATGTTAATTATAAACTGACATTTTTGACTTCGAAAATACGAGCATAAGGACATGCCTTCATGGAAAACAATACCGTTAATCGACGAAACTGCACTCGATCTAGTTAGTGGATAAGACAGCTCGCTCCAAAGAGAACAGATAAACAAAACACCGTTTTAGTGCAAGCCTGTTACTTTTACGGTACATTCTATCCGTCACTATTTATTACATTCGGATAACTGCAAAAAAGAATGCACAGGACAATGGCCGTGTGAACATAGTCTGGGAATTCATCAAACGAAATTCCCAAGATATCTAAGACCCGGAAGTGTATATAAAACGTATATCTAAACTACTAGAAATTATAAGTCTAATAATTGACCTTCATTTACAGTGTAACTTCATAAACGAATTAATCATTCAGGGAAAACATTTATTTAGGGATAATTTTACAATATACTCATAGAGTTGTAACAGGAAAACATAATAATATGCACCTAGTACAAGTATTTCTTTTAACGTCGCCAATATGCAGTTATTTAAATTTAGAAACATTCATTTCATTCATTCATTCTTGAGACAACGTATTTATGGATCCTCTATCAGATATCAAAATGTTTTTCAAATAGAGAAAATATTGCTACTGAAAAATGATAAGATTTGTAAAAGAAATCCGATGCCAATTTATCATGATCAAGGTTTTATCTAAAGCGTCGTGGGCACTTGCCCGTACTTATGCTGAATGCAAGTATTTGATAAACAACACAATCATTCACATATATTTGACTTTCATATATATTTCAAAATCTTGTTGTGACAAATATTCAAATGTTCAACAATCTGATTACATGTACATATAATAAAACCAGTTGTTTCATAAATCAAACCAAACACGGAACCAGGGATCACAAAACAGGAATTGACCAAATCCCTTAAACGCGAAATGAATAAATGATAATCGCTTTACAAAATGGCGGATTCTGAATACATATTGTAAATAACCCATTTTTTTCACGTCATTAATTCCAATGATGTTTAGCATAAGGCAACGGATGAACTTAAAGCCAACTATAATAGCGAGATACTGAGATCAAAATTGCCTGACAATGTTGCATAGGTTGAACTGTAGCCTTCTCTACAAAGTTGATATTTTGTAGCAGGTCTACTTTTCTACCCTTCTTTTATGTTGGACACGTATTACTTCTAGGCCACCTAGTGCTCTATGGTTTGCAAACGACAATTTAGCGCGAAGAATACGGAGACTACCTGATTTGCCATTTCAATAATAATAAAAAATTATGTATTCTTATACATAATTTATACGTATGATGACTGCTTTCGAAAATTGTAAAGTTTATTCAGGACTTTTTATTTCAAATTTATAATGTATTAAATAACTGCTAATTGAAAATTATCACGCTCATATATACGTTAATAACTGTCAGTTGTTTTAAATCTCAGAAATCATTACAGATAACGATACCATATCAAATGAGATATTTTCAGATAAGAGTCGTTTTAACGTTTAATAAGACAACGGGACAAATCAAACACATTTTTCACGAATATTGAATAAAATTAATAATTTTTGACCTGAATTAATTGACCTGACTCCGAGATAAGTTGGTTAAAGCACTTTGTTACGGCCATCAGCCAACAGAAGAAGTACAAATAGAATACTTAAGTACATATATTCAACACCCAGACACAGAACAAATGCAAATATCATGATATAGACATTTGGCCTGGGTGGGGATCGTACCCACGACCTTTGGCGCACAGGATAGGATCACTATGACCTGCGCCATCGGACCCGTCATTGAACGTCTCACAGCAGGCTACTGACCGTTGAAGGTTCTGTGAACGCAATATACCAAGTCCCTTATACATCCTGATAGGTTCCATGGTCGTAACTCTTTGCTCATTTTCCGACGTGATTTGTTTATAGTCCTTTAAGTTACTGATGAACTAGTTAGACGCCGAACTAATTTGTATGTGCGGACCATGCGTACACTGGAGACCTTTAGAAAGGTCACCTGTGTAGGTGACTGTAAGTCGTATTCAGCCGTGAACAATTACATTTTTGTATCGTAGCTACATATCACGCTTGAGGTTGTAAGACCGGAGGTCTTCAATAGGATCTTTATCATCATAGTCATAAAACGTCCACTGTTAGACATAGGCTTAGAATGAGGTATGCTTATAATCGCCGCGCTGGGCTTGCGTGCAGGCTATATGGGATATATCTAGCTTTGCGACTGGAAATGCCTATCCCAGCTCTGATGCATTTGCGCTACCTGAGCTGTTTATGGTGTTTTACAGCCATTTTATTCTGTCGGCTCTGGTACCTTAGTCACCTCTTACAACACCTGGTACAGGGAAGATATTCTTGCGATGTGCTTTTTGCCTCACACCACCAGCTTGCTTGCAAATCTAAATGGAAAAAGAAAGCAAACGTACCTGGAGAGCCTTCAGCATGGGGACCTTATCGAGCAGCTCCTCGTACAGCTTGCGCTTCTTGAAGGCGCTCTTGAGCAGGATGCGGCGGAAGGTGTGGCGGTCCATGGCCCAAAGCGCGCCGGGCGTCTGCGCGCGCACCGACGCCGCGCGCGGCATGTTGTACATAAGCGCCAGCTCGCCGAACGAGCCCGACCCCTCGTACGTGTGGACCACCTGTGAGATGCCGGTTCAGTAGGTTCAAGTTCCATGAATATGCATCCTACTAATAATATTAACGGGAAATCAAGATAGAGATAAAAATACGGTATGAAATATATATATATAGGAAACACCTCGCGGACAAAGTGGCGGTAATTTAGTAAAAAAAATTAAATCATTCTTACTTAAAGAGGTTTTATGCACAGAAAATGCTGGATTATATTTAAGAGGATATTTACTAGAAAAATTATTAACTTGTCTTTTTTCATTCTGTAAAATCAAAAGATCACTTTTGATTCATCTCCTTCACCAAAACAGGCTTTGGTGCGGATGTTGACGGGCAGCATATGTCGCACCTTTCTGACCATCAACTTGGCAGTTTTGTACCTTTGATCAGTGTCTACAATATAAATATATCTCGAAATCTTATGTTGAATAAATACGTAGTTGACATTTTACTCTTATTCAGTCCCTAGACAGAAATCTCGAGCCATACTAAAATACGAGCTTCACCTAACCACCCGATCACTAAGCTTATCATAGATTAAATAAGTGAAATCAGCACGTGATCACAAAATATATAGGTACAGAAGGCAAGTTCATGTATGTACTTCACTTTTAGCTTAGCGGTCGGGCTGGAGCTGTCTTATGCATAAAAAACAATCGTATCTAGTTGTTTCGTTTATGGAGGAAGAACAGAAATATAAACCAATAATAACTAAAATATTTTGATCTTCATATCAGCCATTGGAAGTCCACTGTTGGACATAGGCCTCCCCAATAAAGCGCCCATAATTGCCGCGCTGGGCAAGCATGTTGGCAATTGCAGAGCAGCTTTCCAGATGCTGCTGCGTGCCCATCCATGCATTTGATCTACATTTTTTCTGATGGATATACCGCCATCTGTCGGTTTCGGTATCTTAGCCGCCTCTTACGACACCTGGTAAAGGGGAAGGTACTATTGTTTTTTGCCGGTACTTCACAATAGTTTAATGTTGATGTTATATCAGAAAAGTGTCTGAAGCGAATAGTAGGAACTCGCCCTTGTGAGTGCTATCCGCAAGTAGAATCAGTGTTCTACTTTGTATGTACATTGACTTCTGTACCTATTTTGTATGTTTTAGTCCGTTATTAAATGAACCAAGAAGTTCACTCCTATCGTTTGCGAAGTGTAAGTTAAGTCCAATATTCAGTCTAAGGAAGACATGGACGCAATCACGCTAAGGAAACAATGTCTTAATTGCTGATGTTCTTCTCATTGTATAGTGACCTTTAGAAGTGCCAGTTAAATGTGCTCACTCGAGTGCAGTTTAACTTGGAACTTTCAAGTTTGTTATCAATATGTATTGATGTTAACATATGAAACAAGGTTGCACAACAAACCTTCGAGAGTATGTGCGACACAGTACTGTATGCGAGTTACTAGCAACTTTCAATGAACTATCAATAATTTGTTGGCAAACATTTATAACAGCTAGCTTCCGCTGTGAGAGCATGTGACCTAAGCATGGTTCTATGTGGGCGACTACCGCGATGTACGCGCTCATATAGGGATATTGACGGGCCTGATGTCGCAGATGGTAGTGATCCAATCTTAAGCGCCAAGCGTCTTAGGTTCGATCCCCACCCAGGATAGTAATATTTTTATGATGATATTTGTGCTTATCCTGTGTCTGGGTGTCAAAAATATGTATTAAGTATTAATCTGTGAATCCTCTGTTATCTGATATCCCTAACATGCACTCAAGCGACGTAATTTTTCGCAACTCATGGTATATTGAAACCGAATATGTAAGTATTAATAATAAATTTATACATTGACCTGACCCTGGAATAAGTCGAGTACTTGTGCTATGGACATCAGATGACAAGAATTAATAAATACATATTCCATATTATATATTACACTTTACACCCAGACAGAACACAATATAATATAAACACACACTATAAACACAATATAAATATTTGTCCTGGGTAGGAATCGAGCCAACGACTCTTGGCGCCCAAAATAAGATCACTACCATTTGCGACATCAGGCCCTTCAAAAATCTCTGCTAACACTACAGCAAAATGCTGTTTAAATAGCTAATCCGCGCGCGAAGGTTACAGCTCTAAGATCAGTTGGCGACCGCACGCGATGCAGTAATTTTACATAATAAATAACGCAACGCCTCGCTTTCGTCACTCACCTAGTACACCTCCATACTCGCAGAGTGATCGGAAGTGTTTACAAGAACCAATCTATATCAATATTATACAGAATGAATTAGATTTTCAGCGAAATTTACATTGGAAAACATACATGAATATTTTCGAGTGCATTAGATGATAAATGTGTTTCTAGAAATTGCGTCCAATATCGCAAGACTATACTAAAAAGAAATGCAAACATTTTAAGACAATCTAATTCTAAAAATGAAATACGGACCAAGAAATATGGATTTTTCTGAATACTTCTGTTTTCTTTACAGCTTTCCTAATAAAATAATATTTTTCATATCACCAGGGTGATATAACATGTGTACCTTTATTTTTGTTTACTAGTTTATTTTTAGTTGCTTTTTCGGCTTCTTTGATAAGAGGCTGGCGAAATGCCTGTGCATTGTGCTTTTTAATGAAATTGAATTAAAGATTATGTTTTTATTAAATTGAAGATAATTTTATAAAAACATGTGAGCTTTCCCCTAAAATATTTGAAAAAAAATTGAGATATAACACCGCGAATTTATCGGGGGCTGTAAGAATAATGTAACCTTACCTTTTCAACACGGTCATCTCCGGTGACCAGCACGTCGAAGGCGCCATTCTCGATGACGTAAAAGTTGTCGCCGTCGTCGCCCTGCCTGATCACATACTCGCCGGGCTCCGAGCGCTTCTCGAACATTGCGTCGAGCACCTACGCATAATAAATACAACCAGCGATTATAGCGCTTGCTCACGTTGAAATAAGATCAAAAATTTCAAAGCGCTACGCAACTTATGATCGATGTTCAGCTATTTTGGATATTATTTAAAAGCAGCAACGTCGATTATGCACCGGTATTTGAATATTTTCTCTTAATATTTTGTCATGAACACATCTTTATTTATCACGTGGCTCTTAAAAAGTAATTGTAACATGTAAAAGTATTATGGATGCGACTAGTCTCATCTCAAAAAAATAAAATATGTAATAAAATATCGAAGCTCGCAAAATGCTTCATTAACAAGATTGTTCGATAATAATATAGCATATTATTATTACTAGGACTGACATATTCCTTTGGATTTTTATACTTACTATTTAATAATATTATTATGTACTAGACTTAATTTGTTGTGAGATCCAAGACCGTTAAAACTTTTCTCTGGGACTTACCTATTTGTCAATCTATGCTGTTGTCGATAATTTTGTGCACAGCGGTTATTTTTTTTGTTACAATTTAGTGCATAGTCGTAAGAAAGACGGTTCTTTTAGTTAATCCTTACAAGCAAAGGCTATTATGCTGTCCTGTACCTACAGTAGGCATATATCACTGGCGGAGTTTTATAGTTATTATATGAGACTTAATAATAATAATGATTATTAACATCACGCGCAATGTTGTGCTATTAAAATGGAGATTATTCGAAAATAGTTCCAAGTTTGTAAATGCTTATTAATTCAATCAAAGCCATCGGTTCCCTTAAAATAATATTTGATTTAATTTGCAAATCAAAAATACAATCACAGAAAACAAGTAAACGTATTATTTAAGCTAAACGTGGTGCAAAAGACAAAATTAGGGTAATTCAGAGTGAATGAAGAGGTCTGTTCCATTTAGAACTAGCGGAAGTCTCATTAGGGCTGATACGTTACACTCGCGAGCGGGGGTTTTACTTTGATCACTGGTCAATATCTTCTACAATGTTTGAGCATGGCAAAGTTCACCGTGAGAAACCACGACCACGCTCTTGACTAATTCGTTATGTATCAAAGAGTTATGACATATGAAATAGGTCACGCAGACACGTTACGTAGCTCGCTACGTTTCTAACTATATACCACTGCAGAACTTGTTCGATCCCATGAGTAATTAGGACTGTGGAGTGGTATGCACATGGTAAAGATAGTTACCTGCTGCATCTGCTGAGCGTCTAGCGAGCGGAACAGCAGAATGCCGCGGACCGCCTCAGCGAGACGGGCACGCTGCGCATCTGACTTGGGGAACACGGCGGGCGCCCCCTCGTCCGAGTCATCTTCCTCCGGGTCATAAGTCTCGGCGAAGACCGACTTACGACGGTTGTTGAAGCGCGCCACTGGCGGCTCTGTTTGAAACACAAACATCGTATGATTTATTTGTGAATTGCGCATAAACAGGTTAATAATAAATTTTATTAGCCTCGAATAACCTGAATTTCATGTTACATTATAGCAATTTTCCTAATTGAAATAACTCTAAGCCGACCTACAAATACATCTTTCTAATGAGGTAAGTACGCAAATAAGTAATGAGATGAGGCGGTGATTTGCATCGCTACGCGCTTGCACGAAGTTCAAGGGCAGACTGCTTCTCAACCTATTTTGTTTTATAAAAAATAGCGTTTTACCTCAAGGGTTTAAAACTGAGTACCTAGTAGTATTCGGATTTAAGTAGCTATGTTTGTTCTGTTATCTATCAATGGTCATGGGAAACTGCTTTCACTTCGCAACAGGCGACTGCATGTGATCTACAAACGATGACGATGACGGCGCGTGTTCGCGTAGGAGCTCGCAGTGATGCCAGCTATTTCATGGAATATTTCACTGCTTTAGTAACGTGAAACATGTAAATTTAATTAATATAAATTCCTAGAATATACATGATCCACATAAATTTTTAAAATCACCTTTATATGTGTGATTCAAATTGATCAGATAAGCAAAAAGTTAAGTGAAAACATTAGACTTCTTTCAGCTTACGCATAAGTTGTAAAATTGAATTATTTTGTAGAATACTAATATTTTATTAATATAAATAATAGTAAAAATTATTTACTGTTTGCAAATAAGTGTAGTGTAGAGAAGTGTTCATTGCAAATACAATTTTAACATCTAGAATTTAGTGATAAGTTATAGAAAGCTCAATCACAGTTTATAGAAATCTAGGGACAAATTCTAGACTTATTAGCAAAAAAATAAAAACAAAGTTAATGATCAAAAATTAATAATTGTTCTCTTTATTAGCAAAAGTTTCAAGCAGATAAACATTGTATTTTATAAAAATAAGGCACATTCTAAAATGATATCACCTAGTAATCTGAACTGTCATACTAAATTCTCATAATCTACTAATCTATAACATGGCTAACACATGTAAGACTACTTATTATTAGCCACTGTCCAATGACATCAGTAATTAATCAAGCTATTTACAGCTTACCACTGTAATAAGATCAGTTCAGAACACTTTTAAGAAAAAAAAACAAAGACATTTCTTAAATGAGTCATTAAATGTAAATGTATGCTGTAATGATCACCTCAATACACAAGTAAGTACCTATACTCTAACAATGAAACCGAACATCTCTCTTACGCAAATATTACTCAAGGTCTGGTTAGCACCTGTATATTTTATTGTGCGAAGACTTGCTGCCTGTCATTATGTATACCTAGGTAATTTTATGTAACACTCGAAAAAAGGCAGACATCTGGTTCAGTTCACAATGTTAAAGTCAGCCGTGGACATGGAAAAAAATAAGCCAATCTCGTCATCACACAACTTCAAAGCATTAAAAAACAAACACACAAATGGGATCAGTGTGTAGTAAACACTGAAAATTTATGCCTTCACAAACACTTCAACTTAAATCTGGCAATATTTTAGTTTTTTTAAAGCTTAACATTTAGTGTTTATTTAAATGTAATATAAAAACCTAAGTAATTTTAGAATATTTTATAAAATAAATTATAATATAATATCTTATTCTAAAGAAATATCCTGTGCAAGTTATTTATCACTTGGCAACAGTCAACTCTACTATACTCTGTAAAAACTTGTATAATAATGTAAATAAAGTTATATCATATCATTGAAACTGTAATGGCAGAATGCCAAACATTGAAAGATTACTACTGTTGGCTATAGTAGAGGAGTATTTATAAATATTTTTTATCAAGCTTAGAGGCAACTATAAATACAAAGATAGTTTCCCTCATTTCCTGAAGCCAAAATACTATCTATTATTATGCATCAGAAACATATTTTACTATAGAGTTAAATCTAATTTCTCTACTAGGAGCTGGATTTTTGAATGTGGCATGATATACGGGCAAACAATCGGAGAAATAGGTCAAGCAGTTCATTTGGATCATTTTCTATGTATAATTCTAATCTAAATTAATAATTTTTTCTAAAGGGATCTAATAAACGAGCAATATATTTTTTATATTCTAAAGACTTACTGGTACAAAATGTTATAAAAACATTGTTAATATATTTCCGTCTTAAAATAGAATTGGTTACAAATCTTGAAATCCGGTGCAAATTTGATGCCATGCAAATTGCGCGTGAACTATGAAACTAAGTACTCATGGACATAGGTCAATCACATGAAAATGATATTACCCTAGCAATACGGCGCCAACTTAACCCACCTTTCAGTCAGCCTCACAATACTCTCGTGACTTATTGTTTGTCTAAATAATATGAGTAAACTAGTACCTTCTTCATCTGATATTATGGACTCATCAGGAGTGCCGGCGGCAGGGCCTCTCACTATCGTGGTCGTCCTGTTGTTCTGTAACCTTGTGAAGAACTCAACAGCGTAGTTGATCACGTCCCCCGGTTGCTCTAGCAGATAACTTATGGTGAACTCCAGTAGTATCTCTCTAAGGTCATCCGGGACTTGAATGCGTCCACCTTGAGGCCTGCTCATTTCTAACGGCGTCGCCTCACTTTCTCGATATTATCCGATTCGGAGAACGTCAAAGCGACACGTTAGATTACAATTTCAATATCATAGCCATCGAATTAGCTAAAGCGACACACCAACGAGCAACCTTACGATGGGGAAATAGCACTACATACAAACGTTAGTAAGAAATAAAACCACACTATTATACTAAGAGTTTTTCAAATAATAATCCCGGCTACTAGAAATTAAATAGAATGACACACTTTTTTCAAAATATCCTTCGTCCTCCAGCCTGACAAATATAAAATCTCCCTTCACTAAAGTAAAAATGGCGAATTTTGGATTGTCCTACTTCGCCTCACTTCACTCAATTGAATTTCTTGCTAGATGAGAAAAAAAATCCATAGACAACTAAAATAGTTGACAATCGATCGGCCGGCCGCTGGAATTTGTGGTCGGTCTGAGTATCGATTTTATATTTTATGACCTAAAATGCAAAGTATTTGAATACAATGACAAAGATTTTCATTATATACCAGGTTTAAAGGATTTCCTAAATACCAAAAGGAACGCTTTCTGACTTAAATGAATTAGTTTGTTAACAATCTCCATTGTTATTACAAAATAAATGGAAATTGAGTAGCTGAAATATAAATAAAATTAGCTTTTTCATTATTAATTGGCTCTATTCTGATACATTCAGTTTAGAAGTAGACTAGCATATTAAAGTACTAAAATGTATAAGTACCAAATTTAGTGTCAGTGTAGCCAGTTGCCACGTAAATTAAACTTATTTTGGTCGCTAAGAAAACACGTAATACTATGTACACAAAGTACCAAATCACCAATTAACTGATTTCAAAATGTTACATTGAATGTCTAACTCAAAAGCTCAAAAATAACATTAATGTAGATTGCTAATTTTTAAAATATTGTGTAAGTAAATCTAATGCTTTGTGTACTTTTTACTTTTTACGCTTTGTTACTTGTTTTTTGGCTTTAGTACGCTCTTTTGTATAGTATCTAGCGCAAAATTTAATTTAAGTTGTTTTGTTTTTAAGTGGGAGCCCCAAGTCAATCTGAGAAATAAAGTAGAGTTGCTCATAATTAAATATCTCTAATATTTTATTAAATGACATCTGTAAAGACAGCAACAGATCAACCTACCTAAATGTACAACAACTTCACCATCGATATTAATCTATAAAAGCAAGCCAAGAGTTCAAAATTGGCAGATTTGAGTAGGTTGATGTAGTGCTTACCGTACACGATTACAGATCAAAACTTAATAGAGTTTATTATCATTCGAGTGATTTTAACTTATTTGCATAATAAAATCTGTTAGTCTTGTGTACTTACTTATATTATGATGATTTGATGTGGATTGATTTATAAATAATTTTAATGGAATTATTTTGACTAAATGTGTTTCAGAATCGCTGCGAATGGTACCTCGAACCAAATTCTTAAAACACATTGAAAGGATCAACAAAAATGTTACTAACTGATAATATGTAACACGCAGCATCTAAAATTATAAATAAATTGCAAAATCAGTAAAGAAACATTCAATATATCAATTAATGGGCGCAATACAAGTAATGTCATCGACGTTTATACAACTAACAGTTATGCGTGACAAAGCACTATATGGATGGGCAAACTATAATTATTTTGGTATTATCAGTTAGAAGCAAGCACTTTGATTTTTATTGACAAAAAAATGTGTCTGTTTGTACAAACGGCTGGATGAGGACTTTTTACTATCGGAGAAGTAGGCCAGATCGCTAATTAATTGACAACCCTTAGCACTTCTTGCTAACTTTTAGTAGACGCCTCAAGACTCACGAGATCAGAATGTAAAAATGGGAATATTCAATAAAATGATTATGAGAACATATTTGAATCAGCTAGTACTAATTTACATAGTGGTTACAGGAGGTAAAACAAGGCAATAGCTAGTCGATTTTACAATACTTTTGGTTCATATATATAAAAAAAGTACCGACCAAGGATACGACGGCCAAATATGCCGGCCGTTGGCGGCCTCGCTGTCTATGGTACTCGTATTAAGGAACAGGTCAATATATAAAATGATCCAGAGCCAGGTTACCAATAGGAATTTATCTTAAGATTACCGTTTGTATAATCATGATCATATTAGCCGTAGGACGTCCACTGGACATATATCTTTCCAAGGAAGTTCCAATAGGACCGACTATAGGCAATCGGTACTCGCCTTGCGTCCAGAGCGATAATATTTATAATGATGTAAATAAATTATGCAGGTCAAAATAATGAAAAGTTAAAATAGTTTTAATATCAAATAGCAAATAACAACAGTAAACCTTAGTTAATAGTAGACAAATAAAGTAGGGATATGAACTACTACATTTTCAGTGTTGCGTATATACTTTATTATATATAAATAAATGCATATAAAACTGACGCCTAATTACACCAGGTTAACAGATACTATATGTCTTAAAATCTATTTACTTCATTCAATCACGCCAAAAAACTTTTCCCTTATTAATAACTTTTATATTTCTTCTTTACATTCTTTCAAGCCTCTTAGTGATAATTCCATCTTTCGCTTCACTTCCTATAATCACACTGTTAAACCTATTATTCAATATCACTTGAAAAAAACTGCGCAAATATATTCTTTCAACTGCATTGCTATTTATTTATTCCTATTTATAAGCTTCTTTTGCTATACCCAACATTCACTCTACATAAGCGAGGGAATCCATTGCATTCTGCATAGCTAATTACCTGTTTTTTTATTAGACCAGGTTGACAAACAGGTATAAAGTCTGCGTGATAGTAAGCGCCACAGCTGCCTATAGACGCTCAGGATAACTATCTGACATGAGGATATTACATTATATAACCAAGTAATGTCACAACCCCTCTCACCCTTTCCAACGTTCCCGTTTAAAGGGTAAGAGGGGCAGTGACAGCATTGCGACCACTGCTATTTGGCGTTAGAAATAGGTAAGTGATGTACAAATGTACACGGCCTTTGTATGAGGACCACCTCATGTAAAAATGTCCGCTCTTACTACATACATTGACTACTATTGACATAACCAAATACAGATTAATAGCATAGCCTAAAAGCAGATTAATATCATAAATAAATTAATACCTAAATAACAAACTTCTGCTTAATGAAGGCGAATCTAGATAAAGTATCTGTAACAGGCAACACGACAATATTCTGCGGTGACTCGTATGGATTATAAGCATCCAGTTCTGTTGATTCAGCATCGTCATCGGAGAACAAATCGACGCTCTGTACTGGCAGTGTGTGCATTGCGATACATCCCACATCGAGCAAAGTTTCGCATATTTCTTGGACGCTTCTGCACGACAGGAACTCGCAGTTGTCAGCCAAATGCGATATAGAACATCCGGGGCTTTCGAACACTTTGTTCACGATGACCGATGTCCATTTGATAAATAGATCGTTCTGTATACTCCCGTCTAAATCTCGCCACGGTGTTGGGAATATAAGGAGGTCTCCGGACCTCATCGTCCACGCCTTGAAGTAGTCAACTGATACCACGGCATTTTCGTAGAAACCAACGCGTCTTATGACGTCAGCTTCGTCTAACTTCTTCAGAATCTCGATGAGATATTTGCTGTTGTATTTGGAGAATTCCTGGAGAGCAAACATTAATTTATTCATGGTAGGACATTCATTTGTATTTAGCGATGTTATTTAATAGAAGGAATGTTTCAGTTTAACCAGTTTTATATGAAGTATGCAGGTCTCATAACGATAATATTAGTTACATATTTATTACAAACTACAATTATAATCAAAGGATATGATACACATACATGCGAGCGTATTGTACTAATGTTACTCGCAACTTGTCATTTCAACCTTCTGTCGTTACCGCTTATGCGACAACTGCTATAAACTTATTAAAATCTGGGAGTGTAGACAAAAACTATAAAAAAATAAGTTTTATTCTAAATAACATTTAAATTTCACTCAAAACTGTTACTATGACATGACAAACAAATATTTATATGTAAAGATGTGATTGATATATGTTGATAATAAATCTATATATGAATATGTGATGTTTAGAAGTAAATATGGAGAAGTACATCAAATTCATTTAATTAACCATTATACACACTACTGATTGAATGACACATTGCCATACTTAAATGAAGTAACAATAACTGTCTGTTGAATGACAAACGCATAATGAAAGATTATTACGAAATTTCATGAATTATATCGGAATTTCACCATTGGGCTATGGTTCTAACTGGTTCAAAATAACAACGGAACACCGACTTTATAGAAAGCAGCGTGTAATACACTCATTTGCAAAAACAACAGGCACCTAAGCAATCAACCATTTCAAATGTTACTATTGGATTGTTTGATTAATAGGGTATTTGACTATATGTTTGACTAATAGTAAATATATTTTTAAACCAAATTAACTAATACAGTATTTAAAAATATATTGCATTTTAAAAAGATATCATTTTTAAAATAACTAAATTTTCATGTTTGACCACGTGTTTAAAAACGCACGCGATTGGTAACTTAAAGTGTGACGACATTTGCTGACAATCGCTTTGGTGACAGTTGATGATAGTATGTACTTGAGCTTGTTTATTTGTTGGGTTGAGTTTTCATTTGTGACCAACGTTTAATATATTATTGTCGTTTCAGTCGTTCATTGAGTTTATATATGGCATTTTGGCACAACACACCATTTATAAGACATTTTGTAACAGCAAAGATATATTTTGTATGATTTATTGTAACCACTATTTGACAGTTTGTTTAGGTTATGTTGTTGACAAGCAAGTGACTCAAGCGCATGGCGTCTTATTTATCATTTAAATATTGATTGTGATTTTTATAGAAATTAAAGCATTTCATAAAGAATCAATCAAATTGCAAGTGTGTTATGACTTACAGAACAATTTAAGATACTTTTTAAAAATATGTCAAATACTCTATTATAAGTAGTTTTACTTTTACAATTTTGTAAATTAATAAGTAAATAATCGTTTTCGTCAGTATTATCATAAAATTTTGATAAAATTTATGGGTTTTAATGCTAAAGTTCACTAGTAGTGTATGCTCGCTAGTAGTGCATATGCTCGTGAATTAAAAGTTAACAAAGATTTTTGTTTGTTTTTCTGTAATAAAGTAAAAGCAGATAACTGTTTAGTATCGAGTGTGACCCCCTCTAGCTGAAATCACAGCTTGAATTCGTCTGGGTATGCTAGCGAGGATATCCCGGATACTTGCTTGCGGAATACATTCCCACTCCGCGGTAATCATATTGTTTAGCTCTCTGATGGTCTGCGGAGCCGGTTGTTCTTATTTTACGCGTCGTTTCAGAACGTCCCAGACATGCTCTATAGGATGAGGTCGGGACTTCGAGCTGGCCAATCCAAACGGTGAATGCCGACCTCTTGCACATACGCTTCCACATCGCCAGACCGGTGGGCGCGAGCGTTGTCGTCCATAAAAATTGAGTCTTCGCCTAAAGCAGCCAATGCGGGTTGTGCATGAGGAATTAGAACTTTCGATATGTATCGATGTCCAGTCAGCTAGCAGTTTTCAATGAAGACTAACTCTGTACGATCCATTAAATTTATTGCTTAAAACATAACAGAGCCCCCACCATTAGGTGTGATTTCTTCAAAACAAGCCTCTGCGAAGCGTTCTCCTCGTCTTCGTAGCACTTGCCGATGTCTCTTCACCGAACAGAGATATCCTGGCTTCATCGGAGAACAATACCCTATTCCAGTCTTCCTGAGTCCATGACTCACAATTTCGAGCAAACCTAAGCCTGGCAACTCTGTGCTCATGGAGTAACTTAGGGCCACGGGCCGGGCGATGACTGCGTATATTGGCCGCGAGAAGCCTCCTCCTGACCGTCCATAGACTAATATGCACATTTCTTACTTCTTCGAGATTGTTCTTAAGGTCCACATACGAAGACTTGCGATACCACAATGCGCGACTCACAAGAAAACGATCATCCCGTGGTTGGTTACATGGTTTTCTTCCAGAATCAGGCCTTCTCTAGACGGAAAAGGTGCCTTGATACCGCTGCCAGGTCCTTTGAACCGTCAAGCGACTCACAATTAGCCTCTGAGCCATCAAGCATTGGCTGCAACACTCTTCGAGCAACGCAATAATTTTGGTAACTTTTACCACTTTCTCTAACATTATTGAGACAGCTAAACAGCAAAAATTGACTAAAAGTTATGAAAACCGATATTATCTTTTGGAACTTCGCACCAAAAATGTAGGATATAAAGTGGTTTTCTGTAAAAACAAGCATCAAACAAAAATTTGAATTTAAAACGTACTGTTTTAAACACCACGGCAAAACCGCCCGTTTTTTTGCAAGTGAGTGTATATTCGTAAAATAATAATAACAGTTTATTAATCTACTGCAAAAATTACAAACTCTCAACCTAATTGTACAGATAAAAACAAAAAAAATCCACAATAGATTACACTGATAGACTAAAATGACGGCATCCGTAATAGTATATGCTGTGTTACAGCTCAATACCCAATATCATGTATCTTTTAGTTCTATGAAAATACTATACTAGTTAAATTTAACGTATAGTTTGACACAAACATATAATGTTACCTTGAGTTCTTGGAAAGTAGCACCTTTTTCGATTTTGGTATTAAGGTAATTTATGATTATCGTTTCTTCTTCTGATAATTTTTTCTTTTTTATTTCCTGCAACTTATTACATTCAATCACTGACATCCTAAAACCAAACATATCATTAATTTACACAAAGAAACAATTAAGAAATTCATATTATATATCATATAATGATATAATATTATCGTGATATCGCTATCAAAATGAAATTATATGTAAAAGCGAAAATCTTGATTAAATGAACACCACTTTTTTATTAAAATTTTTCATACTCACTTAATACTGGGTAAATGATCTTCCAGTTTGATATCCTTGTATAGCTCCGTCAAACTGCCTACATTGCTCTTCCATCCAAACGTCCCCGATTTCAATTTGTACTTAGATTCTATGTCAAACGAGTTGAGTTGTTCCTCTTGTATCATGGTGCCGGCAAATCCAGATATGACCGGCGTGCTGACCAGGATAATATCTAATGCCTGATTCGTTTGTTGCTCGAAGGTGAAGCAATTCAAATCGGGCGCACCAGGGAGGTTGTCCTCGTCTTTGTCCCTGTCGAAACACGTTGCTAAATTTTCAAAATAGTTCGGTCCCAACCGTAACACCCACTTGCGCTGGTACTGTGCTGTTATTTTGTAGCAACATTGCACTATATCGTCCAAATTAGCTTTGTGCATCTGGTTATTAAATATTTTTTCTTTCGCGCAAATACTGCCAGACTTTCTCAACTGATCTATAGCGATTCTCAACACTCTCTCTTGGTAACGTTCATAGTTGGCCAATGTTTTTTTAGCATCGTCAACTGGCATTTTTCTATTGTATGATAAAAGCACTGTTTGCACGATGGATTCCTTCAGTGAAGCTATTGTTACATCTTCGTGTGGTGTCTTGTACGTGTTGCATGGTTTGTTGGCAGACGACGGCACTATTGTATAATTCTTGAAAAACTCTTCGGCCGACATCTGACCGCCCGGACCCTGCGATCTAAACGACGTGATCTTGAACACTTGACTTATTGACCACACCAATTCCATCAGCGGCACTCGTGCTTCATTGATATATTTCGACATATTTGCTGTATAGAATATTCTTATTTTCTTCAATTGGTTTTCGTACTTTCTAATTATATGATAGTAATTTCGCCTGAGCTCCCTCATTAGACAGTCCTGTTCGTGAGTTATTGTCGTGTTGGAATCCAAGCTTTTGGCTCGTCTGTGGCAAACCTTCTGGGTTTTCAAGGGGTCCTTCATTGAGAGGATATCTTTGGCAACTAAATTTCTGATTTGGAGACACCCGGGCTGCGATACCGGGCTCATGATACTGATGGCCAGTTTGCACATCATCAACAGTCTGTCCTCGTCCCGCGACCACGAATCGTAAGTTTTTTTGGACATCCTCGCCGGAGGGGGTAGTGGCCCTTGCGATTTAGCAGCTACCGGTTTGGTAGGCAACGGTTTCACAACAGATTTCTCTGTTGCATCTTCAACAATATATTTTATCCTTGGTTTTTTTGGTGGCGCCTTTCTCTTTCTCTTAGTTCTCTCAAACCTTGGAATCTTGACCGTTTGAGGAATAATAACTTGATTCTTCTTCATCGAGTACACTTTCCAGAGACGTGGTAAGTCAACAAAGAAGCAAGAGTCGAAGCCGCATGCTCCATGTCCGTTTCCGTACACAGTACCGTTGTCCAAGTCGAATACCTCATCTTTTGTGTGTACTGGCACTTTTGGTGTCTTGTCCCTATTTCTTATTGATAACGCTATCGTGGTTCCCATGCTGATACTGTATACACTGTTCCAATAATGTTGGACATCTTCAAACGATCTAAAGAAGAATTCTTTTTGCAGCGGTTTGGTTGGAGTGTTCTTTCTAGGCCAATTTCCTGATGTGTCTATGATCATAGCGTGTTTGTTTACATACAATAAATGAACCCCTAAAGTGTTATCTGGAAGTTCTGTTGGTCTTATTTGCGCTACTAACTGGATCAGCCCAAATGCAGCCAAAACTTTTATGACACTCCGAATAGAATTGTAAAGGTTACTGGATTTCAGTAACACTTTCTTTAACACCTCGGGAGCGTCGCGTACTTTAATATCCAAGCATTCATCAATTAAGGCTTTTTTGCTAACATCAATACTTGCAGTATTTAAATGTCCAAGTGCAACTTCCACAGTTAGCTCCGGGATCAATTCTTTTATATAAACGAAACCTTGTGAATCTGATGACTCAGGCTTAACTCGATCAAAGTACACATAGTTTGTGATAGCTTCGTGAAGCTTCTGCACTTTGACATATCTAGGATAAGTATATTCCATAACAGGTCTAGTAGCCGACGATGCGGGTAACCTCCTTGGTGTCTTATTTGTTATAGCTCTCAAAGTAATCTCTTTTTGTTTGGCTCTAATTGTGGGATCCGTTGATTTCACGTGTGGTGCACATATGAGAGTCGAAAATTTATTTGTTATGTGAGGCCATTTTATTTTGTATATTTTAATATGTTCGTCCAATACCAGCTTTTGCAGAAACGATTTTAAAGCTTTCGAATCCATTGGCGGTTCATTGATTTCTATGGAAACAAGTCTGCTTAATGTTTGGTAACCGATCACGTAGGTTTTATCGCGAAGAACCTTTAACAAGCCGTTTGCAAATTTTAACTGTCTTAACGTTAATGACTTTCCAGTTTTGGAGAGAGCTTTAAGATTATCTTTTGATAAGCCATCTATGACTTTCATCTCAGTGACCTCGGAATCCATGTCTTCTGTTACATTATCTTCTTTTCCTTTAGTTTTCTTTTTCTTTTTAGGTATCTCACTGTCGGCATCGATTGACGGTTTACGCTTCTTGTTTTCTACTAGCATATTATTTTCAACTAACAGTTTCTCAAATTTCTCTTTCTCTTCCGCATATTTATTATCCATTTTTGCATTGACAGCTACTGCAATAAATCTGGAAAAATATGTCATATATAAAACATTATAACTTAATAGGGTAGTTTATTCTATCAAAATTAAAGTTTTAAAGTTTATTATTAATATTCTTTCTACCATAAAAATTACCATTATAACACTATTTTATTATATATAAATATGCGGTTTATTTATAATATCCAAAATAAAATTAAAATTTTATTATCTGTATATCACGTGACCGAAATTTTCGGACGCCATATTTATTTCGTGAGTGACGTCAAATGAGTAGCAACAAACAAGTAACCTACAACAACAAAAAGTTTTATCTCTTTCATTTGAATTTGTGACTTGTTATATTTTTGCACATTTAATAAGTTATTATCTACAATGGAGGACGGTTACTAACGGTACTGTTGCCCTAAATAAACACTTTAATACATAGTTTTTATAGGAAACTTAACCTCTATGACCAATTTAAATCGTACGATTTCCGGTCGATAATTTACTGGTATAATAATAATATACTCTTTTACACCAATAAAAACAACACAAGAACATCACAAAAACATGGAATAGTAGGAACAAGACGCGGCCTTATCGCTAAATGCAATTTCTTACAGGCAACTTTAACATTATTTATATCCAAAGGTATAAATAATGTACCAGTGCGGAAACCAGATTGTAAAGGGTTAAGAAGGTTATTTTTATAAAGAAACGGATATACACCAGTATATGAAATACTCTCCACAATTAATACTTCAGGCTTGAAAAATTAAAGTGATCCTCACACAGATGTAGGCGTCATTTTGTAGAGTTTTGTTGGATTTCGTCCCGATAGTTCAGTCTCAAACAGTTCTCAAATGAATGTCGTTTGGAACTCTGATAAATAACTATTCTGGAGTCTTCAATGTTGTATTACAATTTGGCAGTATACACCAACGATAAGTTAAATAAAAGCTTATTATTATGTTTAGAAAAATATGAAGTTTAATGCACTTTTTTTCATTTTCGTTCATTTCACTGCAATCGTGCGTTTGACATTTGTTTATGTTTATATGACGTCATGATAATGGCGGTTGTCGTTATGGCGCGAATATTTATCGTTTAAATTTAAAACGTTGGTTCATTGTATACGGCGATTTTATTTTCAGGAAATAAAATACTAGTTGTTGACTATCAAATCAATACGAACATATTAAAATATATTAAAAAAGAAGGTAGAATAACCCATTAGGAAAATTTATGTTTAATCCAGTTACAGTGTTTACTAACCTCGCCTGTCTTTGTCTGCCTTTATCTTCGAGAAACTCTCTCACTATTTTTCTACTCTTAAATATTTTGCAAACTGTTCTACTTATATAGAATTCCATGCCCACAAGTCGAGCTAATTCCATTTGGGTTAAACCTTTGAGACCAGCTTCCAAGATTCTTTCATATGATTGCCTTAAAAGATTAACTCCAACTTTGTACTGGCATTCCAAAGCTGGGGTTATTTCGTCATCTTCTGATTGTGATGATTCATCACTATGAGAACATAGGTAAATGTACCGTCTCCTTAAATGTGGCTTAGGTTGCCCTTTTTTTATAGAGGTATCTTCAGGTTTTATATTGGATTTTGCTTTAGCCCTAAGTATAGGGATATCTTCAAATTTGACAGGATCTTCTTCCTGAAATTGAATGGATTAGTTTTTATTAAAAAGGCGATAGCTGCTTTATAATGTAATGATACATTAATTTTTGACAACAGTAAAATATAATTTATTTCAAACTTACAAATCCAAATATGGAGATATTTTTGTGATATCTTTTGTTTTGTTTCTGTGTAAGTAAACCTTTTTTTAAGATTAATTCGGTTTTTTCACAATAATTTGGTTGGCTTTTTAGATAGTTTACAAGGTTGCGAACTGTGCCTGACTTTGGAATGCTTTGTATAAAACTCTTGTGGAATTTCTTCAGTCTAAGCAATATTCCATTAATGGCGCCTCTGCCTGCAGTCACTTGTGTCACTCGTGATGTCTTAATAAGGTCCATGTCTTGAAGAACTTTTCTATTATAAAATAAGAGTTTTGGGTCTTTGGTGATCTTTGTCAGATTAGTTTTACCAACAGTCATTTGCCCCTGAAAAACGAGAAATGAGTAACATATTTAATTGTATAAATGTTAATGTTATAGTACATCTTTTTAGCATAACTTCATCAAGCTTTCAAATAATGAGGCTTAGTTACATTTTTAATTCAGATTCAGAAAATTTACAATACATTATTTCAATATAAATCTTATATATTTGTGATCCAATTTACAACCTTCAGGGCACAAGATTACTTTTCTAATTTGATTCCCATACATTTATGTAATTTATGTTTATTTGTTCAGTGTGTGTGTTTTGTATATGTTTCATAGTTGTACATTATCTTTGTCATTTGATATTTCTAACACAAGTGCTTTCAGCTACTAACTTTGTAGTCAATTTATATATAGGTGAGTTTATAGTTGCTGCACTCTATAATAAGTGTGCACAGCAACCTATAGACCCTCATAATATTACAAGGATATCACTAGTGCATTGTCATTGTTGTGACTTGAAGATATTATGTCACATTACCCACATTATAATTTGACTTCCTCTCTCACCCTTCTAACCACCACACCCCAATGCAAACACTGCTATTTGCCAGTAAAAATAGGTTACAGTGAGGTATCAATGTAGTCTACCTTTTGTATGATGTTTATTGATTGTTTTGAGTTTGGAAAAAGTGCTTATTAAATGCAAAGTTAAATCATAACAGAGACACTATCATAGGAACAGATTTATAAGGTCAAACAGAATATAAGAGAAAAGGGATACTTTTATTTGTTATTGATTATTTTATATTTCTTTGACTTCCTCTATATTATGTTTGCATGATTTTGAGGACTTATTTACACTGATTTCATACACATTTCTTGTTGTTGACTCTAAATTAGACACTATATTTATCTATCTTCAAACACTTTATTACCACCATTCACTCATAGAAATATATAATACAAAAGTTGAACCACAGGGCCCTCGTAGATTTATAAACATTTTGTATTTTTGTGGTGTACCATAACTCATATAAATGCTTATTAATAACTAATACAATCCATAACAATATTATATCTACAGAATATCATTTGTTTATTATACATTCAAAACTATGACTGAACCCATAATAATGCAATTTACCATGTTCTTTAACTATGGAAGGATATAGTCTACTTAAGATCTTTTGATTGATTAACATAGTTGAATATAAATTGAAAACCATCAACAGATTTTTAAACTTAAAGCTAGTTTTAAAAATGTTTTATTATACTTACATTATGTCTTGCTTTACCAACAACTTCTAAAATACAGTAATGTACCGGTGTCAGCTGCGACAAATATGATATTGGCATATGAGGTGCTAATGCTGCCCAGCGCTCCTCAATTGAAGCAACCATCACTAACATACTGTTATATTGTTCCATTACTTCATCGTAGCTTAAATCAGCGTTCTTCGGAAGTGATTTTCGTATTTGGTAATTCCAACAACAACCATATTCTTTTTCAATGGGATAATATTCATATGGTCCATCTACAAACTCATCCTATAAATCATGACAAGTTTCGATGATATAAAAAATTATAATGCAAATTTATATACAAGCAAGGTAATGAATAATTCACTCACAGGCTCTTTTAAATCTCCAGTCATTTCATCTACAATTGAGAATCTGTCAATAATATTTACATGAGGTAACGGTTCAGGGACCTCATACAAAAATATACTTTTACAATTCACAATAAAATCCCAGATCCTGGATCGCATTTTTTGCGTAATCTCATCAGAGATACGGTCTTCCAACCTCCTAAATAGCAGATCGATACCTATACCTTGTAATCCTTCTAAAGCAATTTCTTCTATAACCATATCTTTGAAATTAAGCATAAAAGGTTTTAATGGATAGCTGGACATGATTTTTGGGTTTTATTTATGTTTGAAGAAATGTTTAAATCTGAATATTTCGCTCTCACATGTTAGTGTTTTTACGAATGACACTGACAGTAGTGCTAGTGACGTTTACTTGTTTCAAAATATTGTTTTTGACATTGCTAATTTACTAGTATTGCTAGTTTGATGAAAAAAAAGACAGAGATTGTCAAGAAGCATTTCAGCAAGATTCATCGAGATTATGTTTGTATGGAATTATTTAATACTTACGATTTGAGCGCAGCGTCATAATTTGTATGTATACACAGGGAAAAACTTAAGAAGTGAAAAATCAACCTCAAATTTATCAAAAAAGTAAGTCGATATTTTTTTCAAATATATACATAATATATAAATATTAATTAATTATGAAGAACATTGTCAATTAATTTGTCTTCAAAAAAAAATTAGTTATTCAAAATTTTGAAGAACTGTGAAATAATGTTCAAAAATAAACATTAATTACGATAAACATAACATTTCTGCTGAAAATTTAGGTTTACTATTTAAAAATTTGTTTTTAATTCATAAATTTTAAATTCGTACCAAAACACTTCAGTGTCACTTCAAAGTTACGAATAAACAACTTGACAACTACTCTAACGTGACGTCACGCGCTCTGATTGGCGTTCAATATTACATGGCAGATTGCCGTATTTAGTGATTTTTTATTTTTAAATTAAAAAAGAATCAATGTTTTATAGTAAACTACGTATGTTTATTATCTATACAAATTATTTCAATAAAATTTACATGCTGTCATCATGCATATTCATAAGTATGCTTTCTAAGCGACCGATAAGTTTTCAAGCTAAGGCTCGCTAATTAAATGAACGGCCTGGTCTCTCTTCATATTTTAAGGCTATATAATTGTAAACTGTAGTGATTGGATCAGTTAAGATAAGGTACGTAGACGAGCCGAACTGAAAGTTACCCACATCACCAAGCAAGTTTAAGACGTACATAGCACGAAAAACCGATGGCCTATGGAGAAGGGTCTGGAATGAAGACCATGCTCCGGCGAGCGCACCGTAGTACGCCCTTTTACAAGGTGGACAGACAGTCTGACTAAAACCGAAGGATCCCCTAGATGCAGGCCGCATACAACAGCCATAATGGAAATCACTGAGTTATACTATTAGTAAGTAAGTAAAAAAAAAATGTTGCTATGCTAGGTAATGAATTGAAACTAATTCATAAACAAAACTAACTTAAACTATACCTTATTCTTATTTATTTTTTTGTACAGGTACTTTATTATTTATTCAGTTTGAGCAATTTGAAATGTGGCGCCATTGCAGACATTTAGTTATAGCATTCTCTTACTCTTATTTGATAAAATGTTTAAATAAAGGGTATGTGTAATGTAAAGTTGTTAGTGAAACACTTAATGCAATCTTAAGGTACGTTAAGAGTAATCTATTATACAACATATGAAAATTAGGCTTACCTTGAACTTATCTCCAGATTCATTGTACGACCCATCATAGGTTGATCTGCATCCGGTACTCACATTATATTTTGATGTAAGTTTAATAGACCTTGTTGAATATTAATAACAACAAATTCTTTATGGTACACTGTAGTGTTTGGAAACTGACTAGTCTTTTCCAAAATTCAGACACGTGATCAAATTTTCGAGCAGAGCTTCTCAAGTTTCTTCTTCTTTCACATTTGGCTAGGTGCATCTTACGGGTTAACATTAGGGTAGCTGATATTCGCGTATTTAAGAGGCAAAGGAGTAGATACTGGACAAGTGCAAATTTGGTGGACATTAACAACGTTCCCAATTTCTTCAAAGACCCAATAGACCGGACCTTAATTGATTTAGTTATATATGAGCCCAGGATAAGCGCCATTAATTATGCTTCATTACAGGAGTCCGTCTAAAGTTAAATCCATGGTCAATTGAGTGACATTCAGAGAATATACATTCATCGTGTATTTTGAGATATTACTCAAAGTATGTGATACGTATGAATGTGTGAATTATAATTTTCACTTTTATGAGGATAACTTATAGGTCTTATTTAAAGCAAAGACAACGCATGTGAACATGCTTAATGAAAAGCGGCTGCGTAGGCCTGAATTTCAAGGAACTAGTCTGGCTGTCAACCCAAGCGAAGCAAAGCTTTTAATATTCCAGATAAAAGCTACATTTACGCATCCAGAAAACGCAGGAAGTTAGAATATTATACCACCAACAAAAAAATACTTTCCTTCCAGGAATGGTTTTAAAATGTAAGGCTCACATTTGCTGTTCAAACGTTGTTGCGTTTACAGTTGATAGCATCGGTATCAATCCAGGTTTGGCGAGCATTGACATTATACGTGTTTAGGATACAACAATATTATCTGGTCCTCTGTGGGATATTATGTATGGGTTGTTTTTTATTCTTAGATCTTTCTACAATTATCATTCGACGATTACGATATTTATGTCTTATTATTGTTTGCATTATAAATGTGTATGCGTGTTTAAAATAAGTTGCATTCATGCGAAGTACAATCTAGGTATAGTTGAGTTTTATCAGATAAAGATAGATAAAAAAACACAGTCAAGTTTCAATATTTTATTTACTAAAGAAAAGGAATACATTTTATCCTTTGCTAAAATATTTAGCATATAATTAATAATATTTTAATGAAAAAATGATCATAACATTTGAACAATGATGAGCAAAATACAAAACCCATACGGATTAAAGTAAAAGTTTCGTTTTTTGCCAATCAATGTTGCACATACTATTTTGTTTCTAGTCATAAAAAAAATGCATTCTATAATAAATACGGGCAGCGAATTACATGTGTAACAGTTCTATCACTGCGTTTGCGTTTTGCATTATTATTATTATTATTAATTTATAAAACTCCTACTTAATTCTATGGAGTGTCTAAAAAGCAAACCAATGCGGTCTTAACAACATAGTTATTTTAGAAGATGATTGTACGTATAGGTAGGCATTATCAAAGGGAAGATAACTGATCATGTTCATATTTTTATTTTGGGAAGGAATTGGAATAATACTTTTTATATTTAAATATAATAATAGATAGAATAGAGGCAGGTCGTATGTAACACAATATAAATTTCAACGACAGTATACATATGTTTCTGGAACGTTCAAAATATTAAAATCGCACATAAAAGCAATATGGGTCTTTAAAAGTCACGTGCATTTGGCCCATATAGGTACTGTTTATTATTTATACAGTATTTTAAAGCTCGGATTGCCCTCTTGCGTGGAGGAGCCTAGACTACCGATGATTTATGGATGGTTAAACATATTAACGTAAATGTGTAGGTTCGCACGTATATCGTTAAATAAGCACGTAAGGTTAAATCCACGTGACATTAAAGAGATTTTTAGCATCAGAAGTATATGGTCCGTAACTATAAATGAACTATATTCCAGATACGCATTCATAAACTAATTTCGCCACAATTATAGATTCAATCAATTTATAAATGCGTTCATAGTGTCAATTATTTATTAAAACGGGTTCACGCATAACAATTAAGTAGTTTTGTGAAGCGTAAGGCAAATACTTTGCCAATAGTATTAAAGTAATACTAAAGTATTTGACTTTGGACGGTGTGCAGTGCAGTGTTTATTTATAACATGAATATAACAGTGTGCTTTCGACGACATTGAGGATTGGAACTAAGTTCAACATCAGCGGTAATATTATAAAAATATTTATTTGTACATGTTCAACTGCTGAACGTTTGTTAACGTTTTATATAAGAAAGTCTATAGTGAAAGGCAAAATTGGATAAATACTATAACTTCGTACTATATTTTTCATTAAAAAGCTGGTGTATTCAACCATCTTGGCGATTCGAGACTCATTTGTTTTAGCAATCTCCTTGGCTGTGGCATAGTGACCGTAACGTGTCAAATAAGAGTCGGTCATTTAATAATAAATCGACCATTTGATATGCCATCAGAAAATTTACCCATTTAAATCTCGTGTTTGTTTTTTTATTTCGCCTTATATATTTTCATATTATTTTTTTTTATATTTACATGTATTTGAACTTTTTTTCATGAAATATATTCCAATTCCATTCCTCGAGTTTCTAGAGGGCGGTAACTAGTTACATCACTAAAGGCACGCTATAGAAACTCACTTAGCCCCATTTGCAAACTACAATATTATTCATACACTGGTTTGTCAATAACTGCATATACTTGTAAATTAACATAGTTCTTTAATATACCTTTAGAGCATTATCATTGATTAGCTATTTTTATTAATTTTGTTAAGTTTTTACTTTATTACAAAGATGTCTAATAATGCTAAAGTCATATGAATTAATTGCTTTACAAGAATAAAACTTGCACGAGCACGTGGAACACCCGCAATTTTCTTTTATATGAAAATAAACTGTATTTTTGATACTTTTAGATGATCCTTCGAATGTAATAAATGATAACGATAAAAAAGTACTATATTTCAATAGTTTCCAATATTGTATATGAAATGGGGCCGAGTTCAGGATTCAACGGTACTCAAACTACAGATGCAAGTTATATAGTTAGGCACTTCCCACAGTTTCTGAATCACTTCCATCAGAAATCCAGTTCTGCTTATTCCCATAACAGCAAGCAGCTACTAATTTATCTAATATAATTACTTATGCAAATGCCTTTAAATAGTTGTAAGTATAACAATTGGAGAGTTAAATAGCAATTTACGGAGAAAAATCGTTCTTCTAAATAGATAACAATGATACAGTCTAATATAAAATAATTGAGATTAATCCCTTGTAGCAGAACTGGATTCCTGTTTTCCTTCCATGGTCCTTGTTACAAGAAAGCAAACGTATGACAATTTGAGGAGCTGTGTATTTTGTAATTAATTTCTGTTTGAAACAAATTGTATAATAAACCTTAAAGAATATAATCAAATTTGAGGTTTTAAATTAAACACGATTGTGTCGAGCGGCTTGGTGATATTGCATTTCTTTAAACAGCTCCTCAAACGCCACCTGTAACGACGGCCGTGGCAAATTGCAATTCGAATTTCAAAATTTTTAATATTTATTATGATTTAAACTTTTTGAAATTAGAACGTAGTTCCGAAGTAGAAAAATATTGCACACGCATCAACCGACTCTCAGAATGTTAACCAACTCAATCCAAATATTTACAATTAATTTTTAAATTTATATTTGGGTTATGTGATTGATAGTTTGAGAGTAATGTGACGTAAACGAGCTATACCTTAAACGTTATACTTTAAAGTTGCGGATCTCTTATTAAATTCAATCCTCTGTAATTAAATTTACTTATTTCTTTATTTCAATAAAAGTCTTCAATTTCTAACACTAAGGCTTTGAGTTTTAAAACAAAATTAAGCGGTCTATATTAATCTACGGTACGATACTTTCTATATAATTCTCATTATCATTAAAAATCAATAATTTTACGCATATTACAAGAGTCTCTATGCATGTTTATGTTTACAATTAATATTACGAGTATAAAAAGATGGTTCAGTTATTTAAACGTAGAAATGGTTATTGTACATTTCATCAATATCTTTAAGTAATACAAAAAACAATCCTTAACAATTCACCTTCCAAAATGTTCTTGCGCTTATCTCTAATACGCTTACTTTTAAATTACATACTTGACAAATCTAATTACATTACAGAACTCGCTATTTACAAGTACTAGCCTCTCTTACGTATGTATGTGTTAATTTTGTATTGACATACCTCAGAAATGGTAACCTTTTGATGTTACGGACAAACTGTAACCAAGCGTGTACTTCAGTCTTACGATTACTTATAACTCGACGACTTCAACAATATCGCGCATATTTTGAGAACAGTACATAACAACACATTTCAAAATTATCGTCGTTTGGTAGTCGTATATATAGTAATATCACCATCAATATTTATCTATGTAATATTAACTTAACAATCCTCAAGGTTACCATTTATATGGTCTGCATTTTATATTCGAACAAGAATGGCCGTGTAAAGCGTTTCTTTATAGCACGGTTTAGAGTACGAAATAAAAATTTACGTGTGCGTTTAATTTCATATATAAGTATATAAGAATTGGCAGTTACATTCGTAATTAAAATAACAACTTGATTAAGTATTAGCAATTACAACTATAAATAAATAATGTACATTACAAAATCATGGCATCTTTGGTATGTTAAATATATGTGAAATAATCATGAGTATTTTCAAGGCAATCGCGAGAATGCCTTTTTAATATTATGGCGTACAAAATTTATCTTTGTCCACTATTCGACAACTATAATGATGTAATATTATAGAGTTTAGATTCCACATATATACTGATAACACATTTAGATAATTTGTTTAGACAAGTTACAATAGCAGTGGAAACATCATTAAAGAACTCGAGTAGTGGCTACATTTCAACATTTGTATCTACTGCAACCTCTACTCTAATGGCATTCTAAGTCCATGCTAACATCAGTCAAAGAAAACCGAGTGATTGTATTGTACCAATTACAATCCTGCCACACACACTTAGGCACTAAGTCATTATAAATAGAATTGACATTTCCTTTACACACATTCAATTGTCAACAACGAGCGAGATGAGTCTGAACACTATCCATTACTCAGGGTAGGAATAAAATAAACACTAGCTATATTATATAACGTTTTGAAAAGCTGTTCGATAGGAAAACACTCATACAATTTCCATTACAATTACAAAATAGCAACAGGAACGTTTTATGAAAAACGATTATCAACTTTTGGCCCACTTTACTGGAATTTAGTAATGACAGTAGACTAAAGAGATGATGTCTTAAGTGTCACAGAATGTATGTACATTAGATCACAGTTACAAATTGTAACTTTGCAATGTCGCACCAACAATCTAAATTGGCAATGTGGCACCACAGTACCATCTTAAACTCTATTACTCTATGTATACATAATTGCTAATTCTATAACATTATCGAATAATTATCAAAACGATCCCCTAATAATCTAAATACACCCATAAGAAGCACTTTTTTAATGAATGAATAAGTATCAGAACTTTACATATCATTTATACATGGTAAATATAATTTATATTATATTTTGTGTTTCATAATGTCATTGTATTCTATAATGTTTATAATAGTCGTTTAATCTAGTCCAACTCGACACACCATCTAATGTAGCGCTACCAGTCCTCTGAATGCCACAAAAACGTAAGTTGTTGTATATAAATTAAGGGAAATTCGGTGATTGTGGAAAGAAGCGCTCTCATTAGAGTTGTTGAGTTGTGATAACACTAGAATTTTAGAATAAGAGAACCTCCCTATAATTAATGACGTAATTCTACAAATAGTAGGTATGTAAAAAAGCGAGCTGTGAAGCCATTGCAGCTTTTAAATATATCTTAAACCCTCTATCACCAACATCTAGGTAGATTAACGACTGCAAAACGAAATTAATATAGTTATAAAAACTGCAACGCACCTCACAATTTCACATTAACTAGTCATCAACATGTTACCAACAAAATCTTATATTTTCACCTAAATTATTTTGTAAACTATGTATAGTCTAAACAATCTACAATTTGTTACATTATTCATCTTACATACATCAATCGATAATATTGTTCCGTCTTTTAAAAAAAATACATGATCTTTTATTTCGTCTCTTCCGACTACAGTTTGTGGATCACCAGTACGTATGTTCATTTCATAGAAGAAACTTCATCCATCACGATCTCTTTATTTACGAGTGTTAGTTATGTTCATGTACAAAATATTATCGTTCATCTCGGACGATGTCGTATCCATAAGTCGACTACTGGGTCATGATAACAAAACACGATCACTGCAACAAACGACTCTAGCAGTCCCAATCGATATATCGATTTGGAATGTCACGTTCGTAACATAGAACGCGCGGCTTAACAAATCACGATCGCGTCAACAACTGATCCAGATAGGACGATCACATCAGTTTGGAATGTCACTCGGTTCACCGTTAACAAAACACGATCGTGGCAACAAACGATTTATAGTCACTTCGAATTTGGAATGTCTTTGACGATTTGAACGCGTATGTCAGTTTGGGGTACCTCGTGCGTAGAGTGCGGGGCGGCTCGCTAATTGCGGTAGATGTAGGCGCAGGGCTGGGGCGCGGGCGGCGGCGGAGTAGGGGGCCGCTCGCCCGAGGGGGACGGGGAGGACGACGGTGGCGACGGCGATGATGAGGAACCGCCGCCGCTCGCTGTACCCGACCCTGACCCGCTGCTGCGCTGTGACACTGCAATACACACATGTTGTTAAAGGTCGGTATTAGCTGTTTTACAATACATGTCATGTCCCTTTTCAATAAGATACCTTAATGAAAAAGAACAAGTACTCTAAACATGTTTTAGGACGCGCTAATCGTTCTCATCTTTGTAGACCGTCTTCGGAAGTGTATCTCTATATTTCTCATCCTAATTAAGAAACTCAATAATCAAAAATAAATGGATTATATATTTTAGTAATTTTTTTGAACTAATATTAATAAAACTTAGACTCATCCCAGTATCACTAATAAAAAGATAAATAAATAAACTCACCCAACGTATGATGGTGGTGCGTATTATGCTTATGATGGTGCATTTGGTCGCGCGAGTCCGCCCCGCTTGTTTCTCAGAGGTACACCTTCTTCACTGAACGCGTGGTCGAGAACCCGTTGTCGTTCCCGCGCCGGTACCCATCCCCCTGCGGTCCGAATATTCCTGCGTTAACTGACGTGCCGCGAACGCGTGCGTGAGTAATGGAGCTGATGAGAGGTTATTATCAAATGCCAATATCTATGAGTTTCGGATATAGTCAAAGAAAAGTTGTATGTAAATGCCATTATTTTATGGAGGTATATTTTGTTTATAATCTTATTTGGATAATTCGATGCATGAAACTCATAGGTATTTTTATTTAATGAATATTAATAAGATGAATACTGAAAAACAGCAAGCCTTGAGGTGATTAGCATTATAAAAATTGATTAAACACTGTGCATGCAGAAACAGGTAGAAAATAATCTTGTGTGTGTTTTTTTTTAAGAAAATGGTGATTATACCTCGTCAAAAGATTGATTGCAATGTTAAAGTAACTCAGGCAAATATTTCCAAATAAATAAGTAACATGACGATAAGTAAATAAAATATTAGTTACTAAAATGATTTGAAAGTGTACTGATATTTAGGATAGATGGTTTTTCAATGTGAAAAGTAGTTTGCAATCGATTATAAATATATTTTGTTTCTTGCACCATCATAATTTCACAAATCGATTGCAAAGTATGCAACCAAACCATGCATAAGAAGAGAACGGAGCACAACTGACATTGACCTGATGAGAGCGTAAAGTGCCGAAGTTGTCCCGGCGGTACGCATCGGGCTGGAACTGGAACAGCGTCTCATGGTGGGGGTGGTAAGGGGGATGCTTGCGGAGGGTAGCGCGGGGAGACGCTGGCTTCGGCTGTGGTGCTAGGACTGGCTCGGCATATGTCACTTCTTCTACTTGCTGCAGAAGCTTTGGCTCTGCTTGAATCCTGTAACAGTATGAATAGTTCAGAGTGTATAGAATAAAGAACATTTCTCTTGTTGATGCATGTCAAACAAATAAATACAGACTTGTAGTCGGAACTTGACTACGCAACTGAATTTAAAAAGAAAACAAAATTTCAACAAAGATACTCCATATTCTCTTCCATTTATCAAAAGTGTAAGGAAACATGTTTGACTCTATGTACCTGTTGATATTCTGTCTTTGTTCAAAATACTCGTACTCAGTGTCAGGGTAGGGCATGTTATCGTCATCGTCCTTCTTGCATCTTCTGCCGCAGATGTAGCCCGCGGCGAACCCGGCGCCGAGGGCTGCTAACGCACCAGCAGCTACGGCTAGCGCGAGCGTTTCTACTGAATAGGCGGCTGGGGGAGGATCTGCGGCTAGAACTTCTGGACCTGGTAAAGATAAAACTACTCATTAGGATATATCATTTCAACTCCTGTTTATGCATTGTAGAAGTTTTACCTAAATATTATCAGCAATTGTATTCGTTTTTAAGTTCATTAGTAAGTTCATTATTAATCACTAACAAAACAGATATAAGCTAACAGGGAGTCAAACCTTATATTTAAACAAAAAGCGCCAGTCAGATGGTAAGTAAAAGTTTGATGAGAAAAGTATCAAGTCTTTTTTAATGTGAATATGTGTTAAATTAGCGTTTACAGTGGGGTTATTAATAATGATGCAAGAAAAATAAAAAATATGGCGAAAAAAAATTATGCAAGAAGTGTTAACATTTAATTATACCAGCTCTATACAATTCTTAATAATTGACCTTCATTGCTGTTGCTGCCTCCCTTGCCGTCTTTGTCTTGCACGATATTAATGACTTCTCCTTTAGTTTCCCCTCGGGCGTCGTCGTATAGGCCAGAACTTAACCCGCCAACTGCACCAGCATCTTTACCTATGACACAATTTTTGTCATAAATATCTTGAAAACCTTACTTCTTAAGCTTAATATTATGCCTATTGTTGTATACGTCATTATCATCATAAAAGCCACAGAAAGTCCACTGTTGGACATAGGCCTACCAAAGATAGGGGGATATTTGCCTATACTTGTGGCGCTGGGCAGGTGTGGTGGCAATCGCAGAGCGCTACTTCACGGTGAGGATGCTGCTGCCCCACCGTATACTATTTAAGTTGCGTTGTTTCAGATGGATATACCGCTATCTGTCGGTTCCGGTACCTTAATCGGCTCTTACGGCACCTGGTACAGAGGTAAATACTATTCTAGTCCGCCGGTACCTCACGGTTTCACCTCACATTATAATAAACATTTAGTGGCGTAATAAAAATGAGATATTTATCAATATTTGCTTTGATAAGGAACGCTTAAACATTTTAGTTGCAGTAAAACTTACTATGAGGGCAAGCTGCGTGACTGCCTGTGCTCACACTCTGGTAGAAGGAGTTCTCGTCGAGCCAACGGCTTACGCCGTGTGAGTACGCACGGCAACGGCCGGCTTGTTTATCCCACGCACAGTACGGGTCTTGTAATGCTACGCATTCACTATAAAAATTTTGGGAGTATTAATGTACGGTAGGCAACAGATCAACCTACCCAAATCTGTCAAATTTTAACGGTAAATTTTGAACTCAATGCCTCTAAATTAAAGATTGATATCGATTACGAAGTTTCGACAGATTTGAGTAGGTTGATCTGTTGCTGTGTGTACACGTGACAGGTATGAGTATACATATATATATATCACAACACATGTTAAGTACGAAATGACATAATCACAAAAAAAATGCAATGTTGTTATTAAATTTTGCGCTCAAATTATAAAATGAATAGGCGATTTACATATGACATTTCAGCAATCTGACTGTTATAGTTTTAAATTATTGACGTATAAATGAACAAAAAATCATTAATGTTACATTTTCTCGAGGCAGCTATTTTTGCATCGAAATGTAATGAATAGTTAAATTTCTATTGGACGTTAAAAATAATCATAGTCTTTCAGTTATGCTAAGTAGGTTTTCATTACTTTCGTACTTCTTTATTACAAGGTTAATTTGTCGTAACTTTATCATCTTTCCTGAGATTGAAGGAATGAATTACTAGCAGTGGTATTATTTCTGAATATTTACATTAGTAAGAGTTTTGTTAGTTAAAGTAAGTACTTACGAGCATGAGCTGATCTTGTCGCTTGAACATCTATGCAGCCTCAAGCTGAGGACCTCTCTATCGGAGACGGCGATGAGTCTTGCCGCGTCCCGACCCGCGCGGGCAACGCGCAACGCCCTGACGGGTGAACCCGCAGCGAACGCTTGCAGTTCCTCAATCACCACCGGAACTGCTCGTTTGTTTGAGTCGTACGATACTGCATTGATGGCTTTGATGATCTTTCCATTGTCTGTGAATTAATATTTATATAAAATACAATGAACATTGATTATATTATATTTTCAAGCGACAGATTCTGAGTTATGATTATATATCGTATTTCAATTTATTCTGAATTCTTACCTGTTCCGATAAACAAAACATCGTATGCTTTACCACCTGGTGTTTTCACTTGCGGATCTACTGCGATTTGTGTAAATCGATAGCTGAAAACAAAAAAAATATACAATAATACTGAGCAAAATATTTATGTAATACTAATTCATGTCGTGTGTAGTCTACTTACTGGAAACTAGTCCTGATGACTATGGGCTCCCCAAAGAAAGCTGGCACTGATTCGTCCATCAGCGCATGCGTTTTGATGAAATTAAGCGTTTGGTCAGGCAACTGTCTCGAATCGTTGTTACATGTCCCTGGCCTCGGATCGGGTACCTAAAAACGAATGAAAATTATACATCAAACGTACGTATAAAAAGGCTAAGTAAGAGACAAACCTTTTTGTCGTTTAAATCATAAAGTAATAGGTATTAAACTAGCCGTATAATAAAACGATAAATAAAAAAAGTATAAATATTTAATAAAGGAAACTATTTTGAAAGAACCTTTTTATTTTCAATTTGTTACATAGTCTAACCTATAAATATATATAATCCATCAAACACTACATATAGTATACATACCTTGGCACTGTTAACAGGTAACCAGTTGGAGTTGATGGCACTCTGCTCTTTGAAGGTGCCTTCGAAGGTGTCAGCGATGTCCTGCATACTGAACGCGCAGACAGCACTGCCTGATATGCTGTTCGGCGGAGTGGTGAAGGTTCCGTATATCAACTGGGCGCTGAGGCCACCATATACTCCTTCTATTAACTCCGTTGTTGATTCTAGAAAGTCGATTTTATATTTAAGATTGTTGCTCGTTATGTATTAAGCTCGGTTAATAAAGGAATCCTAGCTATCTAATTTGAAGTTTGGATTGGCTCTACCGAGAACGTAGTACATTTTTTTTTATATTATTACATCGCATAGAGTTTTCAGGTAGCTTTTTCTATGAATCAACATTGAACTAATTAATTCTATTTACTTCTTGGAATGTACTTTCTTGTCTTTCTCGTGATTTTTAATTATGCAATCTTATAAATTCTTTCTATATATTACAAATACTTCTTGCTTTTAACTTGTGTTGATTTTCTTATAGAAAGGCCGTAGACTTGAATAATTGTTTACGATAAACGATTAATTTTCGCTCTCGGTGATCGCCTTGAGGAGATTGGCAATTACGTAAAAACAAGTGATGGACTCGGTGATTGATTGACTATTGGAGATAAAGTAGAAAATGATTTTGACATTAAATATGAAGAAATTCTTAATCTTAACTTTGTTTGCGTCTTTGTCTGAGGATTAAATGGTTCAAGTTAATGATTCTATACATTTTTCATACTACTCCTAGTAGTAATTTTCTTTCTTACTAGAGGTCATTATCTAAGTTAGAACTTTATTTCATTTCGCATTATCGTCATTAGTATTAGAGAAATTTTGACATCCAATAAGAAAAAAGAGAACAGTAGAGGAGTACTGTGTATAATGTTTATTTTAATGTATTTCTGGTGCATTTTGTATAAAAATATAGCTTTGTGCACTTTATACGAGTATGTTAGTGCAATTTTCTTAAAAACGCATACAATGTTTTCATTTCATGTTTTAATCTTAGTGGACTATTTGATGCGATGTTTATTAAATATAGTGTGTATAGTGTTTCAAGTTTAATCGTATTATTTTTGTTATGAGAAAACTTACGTATCTCATTGAAGTAAAAGGGGAAGTCGCCAGCAACAGAGCAATTGAGTCTGGACTTGAGAAATGAAGTCCACCGTTGCTTGAACCGGTGGGGACCTCCCCGGTCGTCTCGGCAGACCCGTGCGACCCGGGAGAATACAGACTGGGGACAAGTTATGATGTTAGATTATTTTGCACGGCGATTGATTACCAAATCAATCTAGGTTATCCTGTAGCTTGTCGATGAGTCTTTCTTCTTAGTTTATCGTCTCCAAGTAAAAGTACCCTTTTGACAGCTTTAAAACACGGTTTATAAAAAGTAAAAACCGCGTTTTAAGGCTGTTAAAAGAGTAGTTTTACTACGAGTAGTAAACGTCTAAATGTAAAAAAATATTTTGGTTAAATCGCTATTCCCAGTGATAATATGTCAAAGCACTTTTTAATGATATTCTTAGTAGAAGAAGTTTGATAGTAGATAAATAAATTCGTATTGCTTACTTTGCCACAATTGATGTACTCGACGGCGGTTTCTCGAAAGAAGAAGTAAACAAAGCTCCCGTGCACCAATGAATTCACGAAATCAGGAGCTGAAAGAAAAAGCGATGGTTTTAGTTGAGGCATTATTTTGATATGACAAAAATGTATAGTTGAGTAGCATAAAGGATTTTTATATATTTTTATAATTTATATTTTATTGGAAATTATTAGGGATTAAAAAAAATACATTTTAAAATACTGAAGAAAATGCAATCACTGGTAATGCCGAAGATTTATATTTATATTATAATATTACGTGTTGGTTTTACGTTACTGTTAAAAATGCACTGTGTTACAGAACTTGCTACGTTTCAAATTTGTTTATCATACGCTAACCCTTGTTATTTGTAACACAATTAACAAATCACCATAATCACGTATCGGTTGCCTCGAGTAATACGCACTGTTCGGTAATGGTACTTCATTATGCCGGGATTTGTAGGGCTGTCAAATACAATAAACTGTCAAAGGTTATTCAACTAATATGAGCTGCAATTGTCTGATTGCTTTCTTTGTGTATATGATGTATATAATAAAAAAAAAATACGTAGAATTTCTCACGCCATTTTTTGATTTTCATGTGCATAGACACATATAAATAACAAAAATGCTCAGTTATTAGACATTAATCTTTAATGTTCATATTGTGTAGTTTCTTGTTTAATCATCTCATATAACCTATCTATCCGAGCCGTAAGATGTCGGAAAAAATAGGTCCCCTTAGAGACTTACAATAGGCCGTATTTTTAAATAATTTCAAATCAAGTGCTGAATTGGCAATTGCTAATATAATATTTTAAAGATTATCCTATATGCATATAAATATGGGTTTGTAAATTATGTCAATATATAAGCATATATATTGATGAGTACGCGTACAGTGGTTTTGTATGTTTTCCACTGGATACAATTAAATATCTGTCTACACATTTATATTTAAAAAATTTAAGAAGTATTTATTGAAGTTTAGAGTTTGATATCTCAAATGGAAAAACGAAATACTTATAGAATCAATTTGTTGTCTGTCTATCTGTCAAGCCCTATCAAGTATTCAGAAATGCGTGGGGATATCTAGTTAAAATTATAGTCATACAATTAAAATTTAATGCAAGAATGAAAGTCATTCAGCCCAAGTAAAGTTAAATTGTTAATTCGTTTTACTATCATAAAATTTGCATCTGTTACGGTTGCAAACTTAATTGCAAAAAAAATATTTTTACACAAGTTTGTACAAAACAATCGATGTTATTCTCCAACTGGCACTTATTTTCCAGCATTGTTTCTTAATCTTAGATTTTCGTTAACTTTTTTTTTATCTATATTGGTACATAATCCTAATTTGTAGCATCAATTTATCAATTTGATTTAGAAGAGTCCTGATTGTAATTATATTTATTTTAATAAAATGTTACATTATACTTTTGGGAATATTTTTACATAAAATATCCCAAGACTGCATTGTCATCCAAACGGCAACCAGATATTTATGTTTTCATTTTTTAGCCTACAATGCCATGAATCTAAACGAAACGACAATTAAGGAGGAGATAATCTTGTAGACAGTCCATCCTTCATCAGCGTAACCCTATCGCCGCCACCGATAATACTAATTCGATCCTAATCCGATTTACCGATTGTTGACGCGTCAAACGTCACCCGGGTGACAGCGAGTTCCCGCCGTACGTACCGAATTCAATTAAATTGACGGATGTATGTTTGACAGCATTCAGGGGCAATCGACCGCGACGGCCGTGTAAATAGCGATAGATGAAATTGGGGTAACTAGATGTCGTGAGCTTTGCGAAATTGTCCGCAGATATTTGACAGGAACAACGATACAGTTTGTGCCGAGTGAAATATGGACACAATTGTTTATTCCGGCTTTATGTGTTTAGGCTAGATTAGAGGCGCCCAAACCGTTTGCACATACGATGCCATGATGCCAACATCGAATTCCTTCAAATCTCTGACTGGTCAGTGTTTAATAATAAAATGGTAAATAGTTTACATTTACCATTTTATTATTGAACCATTCGAAATCGACCTTGTAAAGAACTTAACTGAATGCTTTCATATACTACCAATAGGTATAGCAAACAATATTCTAAGGAAAATTCAATTGTATAAGCTATCACGCATTCTCGTTAACGCATGTACATTTCCTGAAAAATTTCAAGAAGATAGTATGTTATGAATTTTAAAATGGTTTATTTAGTAATTTTTAAATAAATTAAGAGATATATGGTTAAAAAAGGACACAAATACTGATTTTAAAGAAAGTTTGAAAAAATAAACAGTTGGATACCCTATTTTAGTGTTGGGCGAATATTTTACCCGATGTTAGATCTGTTTGACTATTTGACACAGTCTGATGGCTCACTGATGTTTGGCTGTAGATAATGAATTCATTTGCTAACTGCATTAAACTTTATGAGCCGGATTTAAATTAACGTTTGTAATGCGGTAATGATTAAAATTTACATCGCTGTTAGAGACGCGCGACCAAAGAGATAATGGTTTGTTTTGGCAAAGGATTTAGTTTCTACATACTCAACTTATTTTAAAACTTTTATATGTCTTTTCAAACATGTGCTGTAGTTATAATATGCATCAATCAAGGACATGGCCAATAGGCATTCTAGAGGCAATATCAAAGAATACGCTCTCATTTCAAAAAATTGAGCTTGATTGGAATGACAAATGACAATGTCGTATGACATCGCATGTTTTATTTAAGTTAGCATTATGGTAATTCGCATCGTAATTTGTTATAAATATTTTTATATTACAAAGGTTTCACAAACAAACCATATTAAATAAAATTATCCAAATATGTCTCATCAAATTAGAAAATATTGGTTTAGAGTGTTGTCATTCTAATTAAGTATTACAGTTTTATTGGACTATAGTTTTGTATAAAAATTAGGCTTATGGGTTTTTGTAGACATTATGTTTAAGATGTACTGTCTCTCGATATTTGAGATGAGATTGTCAATACCATACAATTAAGCATAGGAATAATATCACGATTGCTTTAATTCAGTTCGAGCACGTAATATGTTTTATGCCGCCATCTATATGCAAATATAGGTTAGGTTTGATTAATAGCTCGTCCTTTATCCTACGGAATAATAATGTATTAACATATTCTATCGCACATATAAACTAGGAAGACAATTAACAATTCCAGCGGCGTCTGCCTTTAAATGTTTTGCACTCTGATTATTTTTGAAGTTAAAAATACATGACTATGTATGTTGATTTGGCATTATTCTATGTTTTTTAACAATAAATATTCAAAATGGTTGTTAATAAGAATACAAGACTGTGTCCGTTCGTAGCGTCGAATTCATTTAGTCACCTGAAATAGTGGAATATCATAAAATAAGAAACAGTATAATTACCGTTTAGTGTCATGGAGTCATATGGTTCTGTTTGTAAAGGTTCTCTATATATTATTGGTTCCATTCCACTGAAATCTGCAACCGTTCCCGAGTACAATTCTCCATCTGAAAATGATATTATCACATTAAATAAAGTGTTACAGTGTTAAATTCAACATTTAAAGCCTGAATAAATGTTTTCTAAATAATTTGGAAGGCGTAATGTATATTTTTTTTAATTTAGCTACTACAACTATTTTCGACAATTTTAAAACAGAACAACAAATGTGAAGAGTTCAACAAAGAGCATTCTTAAGTCGTTAAAAAGTAGTTATATTATAAGTAATAATTCGTTTAATATGTATTTTTAGCTAGAAAATACTGTCTTCATTAAATCAGACAGTGACATTAAACTATGAATCTACTTTGCTCTAATTTTGTGCTTCTATTAGAATAAATTATTAATGGCCGGTCTTTGTTCCCAAGTTTGTGCAAGTTAATCTGGTTAGGTACTTTGGCATCGGCCTCTTTGGATGTTTGGCTGTCGTAACTCAATAGGCACGATCACTAACGCACTGCGTAACATGCCATTCGTGTACGTGACCAGAATGTGCCGATATTGGTCAGAATTAATTACCAAGCTATACCGCGTTAATGCGGCCTATAATGTCTGAAAGCTGGCGACAGCAAGCTGTCGCACGAGTGTCATTACTTGAATATAGTTGCAATTCAGACCGGCATTTGTTATATGTAAATTTCTATTTTTTCTCTTGTAATTATTTAAGCCGTAGGACGTCCACTGCTGGACATAGGCCTGCCCACGCTTTTTTTCAATTTGGTCTATCATTAGAGTTCAATTCGGCCTGTCATCATCATATCTTCATCCTGTTATATTTAAACTTTGCTGTTCGGAACATATTGCGATTTAGTTTCGGTACTTCAGTCGCTTCTTACATCGGATACATCTCTCATCATACATCTCTATGTATCCGATGTAAGCGTCATTCTACTCTGCCGGTAAAATAGCATAGTTATAAATGTTTATGTCGATGCAAAGTTGTATGCCTTCTCTTTTTTGAACTTAAGTTATGGTCACAAAAATAGAATTTTAGCAAAAATAATAAATTATTTCATTACATATGTAGTTTTTACAAATTAACTCGAGTTTTGTAAATGTAAAACTAAGTATCGAACCTACTTAGAGTTAGGATTGAAATGAGTTTCCGAAATAATGAATAGAGACTAAGGACCATGGGAAGTGCTACAAATGGTTGCAAAAACGCGTTGTGGGGCTGCAGCCCCCTGACGGTGATGCAGAACATCAATTACGTCATGGTGTCCCTTGTGCAATTTTCTTTGCATTAACGCGTGTGACTCTATGGTTGTCGCATTCTATTTAAGTAGAAACTGTATTTTGTTTGTCTCATAAGCAGACAAATGTTGTTATTTTGTTTTTACAATGTTATTAAAAAAGATACTTAATAACTTGGAACGTGGTATAATCGTGGGTGAGAGTATTAAATGAACTGGTATACATCCAACATTGATAGATTTGCTATAACTTAATTATCAATTTAATCATTGATATTATTAGATATTAAATTAAAATTATATAAATAAAGAACATAATATACATATACATATATATTCATAAATGGGCATTATTCTAAGTCTATACAGATTTATCTATAAATTAAAGAACAAAAGTACCCATAAGATGCAGTGAATGGGAGCCCGGGTGACAGCCCTAATCTTCGATGTTCGTAATCATTTATCACGCGTTGACGCAAGTGAACGCAAGGCATCGTCAAAGCATTCTAGGCGCAGTTATAAAATCCCCTCCCTTAACTGAGATAACATGACGGCAACAAACAGTCTATTAATTCAAAACCTCAATTAAAGCACTAGAGGAACCATGTTCTCCAGTCTGGTTTCTGAACGTAAATATATATATTTTAAACGTAGATTTTGTTAGAATAAGTAACACATTTTATCTATTATTTGCATTTTTCAACTTAATATAACATTTTTAACTGTCTGTCATATACTGGAAATGTATAAGAGCATTGACTAATATATATTAAAGTTATATATTACAAAGCGAACCAATATAACAAAATAAGAAATAATTGTATCGTATTATAAGTAAATTGTAAGTTTATTATTAGAAATAAATCCTTAAACTCATACGTATATACACATTTGTGAGCGTAATATTCTTAAAAAGGCCTTCGATCGACTTTAGTAGCCATGATAGATATTCTAAAACTCTCTAACTCGCGGGCGGATTAATATACAACATTTTTATAAACAACTAGATTTTTTTTTATAAACAACTTTATAACTTTTTTTGTGTGAAGTGTAAACTATATATTTTATATTATTATACCAAATCGACATACAAACACACAGTCCGCGTGATAGCAAGCGTCACCGCAGCCTATAGACGCTCGTAATATCACTATTGCGTTGCCAATCTTGTGACTTGAAGATATTACGTGTCTCATTACCCATTACCCTAGCACTGCTATTTGGCGGTGTAAAAAGGTGAGAGTGTTGTATCAATGCAAAAGCTCTTTGTTTGAGGTCTACCTATATAATTTTCCTAAATAAAATAATATTTAATTCTCGTGAAAATTTTGATGCATCTAATTCTTAAGTCAAAAGAGGAATAGAAGAAATTAGAAAATAATGGTTGATAGGGAAAGGCTTAGAAAAGATTTGGTTCATTCTAGTCTCAACCGACCGAACTTTAAGAAGAGATTAATGAATGTGGAAGAAGCAAGGCAAGTTTCTCGGAACCGAAGCAAATAGAATTCAATAGCCACGCTTATCTGGTGAGAAATAAGAGCGTTAATATCTGTATGTACGAAATTATATGTTTCAAATCCTGGATATTCACGAACTTCCATTTTAATAAAACAAGTAAATACATTTTATGAAATGTACTCCACAAACAATAATACTAAGAATTGGAAAGACTTTTTTATATGAGCAAGTCGACGAACAAGCACACGGTTAGCGCGATAGTAAATTCACGTTTAATATTCTATAGCGCTTTTCATTGACCTTCAAACCAAACCAAAGCAATGCACTACTGTTTGGCTATAGAAATAAGTGAGAGTGAGCTACCAACGATCTTTCTATGAAGTCGACGTCTAGTGAGGTCTATCTTAATAACATTAGTATTCACACCACATCTCATACATTGACCTGTCATAGAGTTAAGTCGTTTAAAGCACCTGTGATACGAACACCAGACAACAGAGGAATCACAGATAAATTCTCAAATACTAATATATATATTTAACACTCGGACTAAATGCATATATTAAAGCAGTACGTACGGCGACTTCCATCCAGTTTAAAAAAAAAAAGGTCGGCCATGTTGTTTTGGTTTTGACACATTCTTTTAAAGGGATTTGAATCAGAAATTAGTTCTTTTGTTTTGTATTCTTAAGTGTTAGTTAATTAATAGCTCATATCAAGGATAGTAATAGTTAAGATTCTTGTAAATATATAGTATCTATAAATGAAGCAGTAGGCAGTGTTATTGTTACATAATACCAAATCCAACGGACTCGATAGACTTGATCTAACATAATGCCAACTATAAAAGTAAAACCATCAAATACTCGCTGAAGAAAGTCTGTCACAGACTGCTACAGTTAGTTTTATCCTATTTAAGTATCCAATCTAGTTTATTACATCTCCATACTTCTTTACTATCTAGAATCTACTCCGACTGTGATTTGCAACATAGTACTCAATAAAAAAATAAAATAACTTCTCGCATGCTACAATCAAGTAGTAACGTGATTTTAATATCAATTCTTTAGAAAACTAGAAAGTGCATTAAGGAAGTTCTGCCATAGAATCGCAAATTTTAAAATTGAAATCTCTGTTTAAATTGTTCATAACGCATATAATATACAAGTTCAAGGTGTAGAGTTTATTTAATGACGGACTTCAAGTGACCTGTATATAAAAGTGTAAATGTTATTCAGATGTACGAGAAATATCATTAGAAAGTTTTATTAAAATCTATTCAGTGGAATTTGCGTGTAAGAGTAATAATCTTTCAAAAACCGTTTAGCTTCACTAATTATTAAAAATACTCTTTATATACATATTAGTGATACTATTTGCGATAGAAGTTATCTATCTTTTATTTTTATTACGCTACTATTGTAAAACTTTAAGGGAGTGAAATACGTGGTGATTTTGTTTTGAATTATGTAGGAGAAATAATTAAATTTATTAAGATAGAAGAAATGAATGAAACATGGGGGCAAAAATGTGCATTATTTTCTTTTCACAGAACTGTATGCAAATCCATTCCTTATAGGTTTATACCTAGGTACGTAGTAGGCGGGTGGTGGATAGGTAAAAATGATAGCACAAGTAATTTACTAAGTTAGGTGTTAAAAACAGTTAAGCCATGATTTGGGCCTTAAGAAATTCCTATGGAAATTTGTATCTCTGTATCCACCGATCATATAACAAAATCTTTTACGCTGTTGAAAAAATATAGTAATTATTAATGGGGTGACCATACTATATATTCCTATGGGATGGCGACCCTCACGGGCACTGGAAATTTTCTGATTCACTCCACGATTGACGCGAGCAACGTTACAAACGTTTCTAGCAAACGTTTACAATGTCAGAACGGATAATGTTGGTCACAAATAGATCAACCTATACAAATCTCGTCAAAAATTCACAATTAATTTTAGAACTCAATTGTTCACCGTTAAATATTATAATTTAAACTTTATAATACGTTTATTTGAGATACTTCGTCCCGGATTAACGAGAGTTATTTATGGACGAGATATAAAGACATTGCAGGCATTAATTATACTCGTAAACTCCGTAAAATATTACGTAGAAAATACGTATTTTTTAATACAATAATTCCCCACTTGCAGATGCTATCAACGAATGGGACTAAACCCATAACATTGGAATCGTCGGGGGCGGTCTATTACAGGCAGGCACGGTTAGTTACGTCCTATTGATCTGTCCAATTAACTGCAGCGGGATGGACCGCGCCTTCACACTGCTCATAATCTCTCCATTCAGACCGTATAGGTGTTCTAACGTAAGTTGAGGGTGCAATTGGCAGCCATGTTGAATTGGAATGTGTAGGAAAAACGTTATTACAGTTTTTAGTACAGATGTATATAAAAACTAATGTGCGACTTATTAACAACATGTTCAGAATTTAAAAATTCAAAAAATATATAACATTTTGAAATCTTGAAATTAAAATATGTTTATAAAAATGATATCATTACTATATTATAGGATATATAAATATTTATATTATTTTATTTTACATTACACAACTTCGAATTGGGCGAGTTAATCAAAAAATCCTTACTAAATTTATAAACCCGAAAGTTTAGAATTTATGAATGTGTGTTTGTTACTCTTTCACCGGAATAGCACAAAAGTTAATGGATAAAATTTGGCACTGATAACTCATACAGTTGAATGTTATGATGAGGAATATAAGGATTAAGTATTAGTTTTAGACATTTTGTTTGCAATAAACTTATTTAGAAAAACATTCTAGAACTCTACTTAAATTTCAATCTCATATTGAATTTGTCACTTGCAAAACAGGTTAATAAATTATAGTATGATTAGGAGACACTTCAAGATTTTGCACATCTATTAGTAGTTCCATGAGTGTGAAATCATTCTATTATACTGGAACATGCACCGTCGCTCGGCGCTGTTCACAAAAGGTAGCAATTATGTGCGGAATCTCCACCTGAGTCGGGACTATCGCGTATTCGATGACAATGTACAAATGGATACACAGAATAAATTCTATTGCTCCTATCATTATTGTAGATCTATACCTATTTTATTTTTTATTATAAGTGCAGTAGATCTCCGTTCTTGACTTCTGTTCTCATTTTCTGCGCATCAAAATATTACATGCTATTTATTAGGTTTTAAGCAATCTACATGTGAACTTTCATCAAAAGAGGTTTACTGATAAAGCAATGGAAATAGAATTGATCGATAGGCATTTAAATTCGTACGAACTAATATCTAGTTATTTTATTTGGAAAATAGTATCTATATAAATAAGAAATTAAAGGGCAAAATTAATGCGCGTGTAACTCTATAACGGCTGCACTAGATTGTAAAAATATAAAACCAAAAAACATATTTTTATTACCCATTTTATAAATATTTGTTCTAGACGGGGATCTACCCTAGGTCTCTTGGCGTATAAGATAGGATCACCACCACTTAGGCTATCCGGCCCGTCATTAACGGGATTAACGGTATAGAAAAATATTTGGTATGCAACTGGACGAAGTCGAATCACTAGTTGAATTGAATTTGAATACTAAAATAGTGTTAACGTGAACAGTGATAATAAAATCAGGAATTGCTGTTTTAGCTTCTTAACTCTCATCAATCGATAGCTAAACGATCAAAAAACTTCCTCAAGAAAGAATGTCAGTTGCACCGACATTAGATGTCCGTCTCGAGAGGTTCGCACCATTTGTCATTCAATTAAGAGTTTTGAATAATCCATAGAAAGTCCTCGGTAATACTTCAATGATCAGATAGAGGCACAAATCAAACTTGATAATCGAGTGCAAGTCCAAGTTAAAACTGGGAAGCCGTCATTAGCCGCGTCTTAAAACTAAGTTTACAGAAAAGATAAAAAATGTTTTAAGACAATTCCAGTTTTTATTCCGGGAAGGATAGAAGTTAATTCAGCATATAACTTAATTAAAGCGGTTTACATTAAAAGAACAGCCAGACGACGGTTTAGTTTTTAAATTTTCACCATATTTTATTGCGTTAGTAGTAAATAACTTATTAATTTAGTTAGAAAGTGATATGTAGGTGGTATCATCATTACAGCCGCTGGAAGTCCACTGCTGGACATAGGCCTCCCTAAGAAAGGGAAAATTTTGATTTGATTGACACTGCTGCATGCATTTGAGCTTCATTTTATCGGATGGATATACCGCCATCTATTGGTTTCGGCACCTTAGTGGCCTCTTACAACACCTGGTAAAGGAGGAGGTACTATTATTCTTTGAGGGTATTAACATCAGTGTTTCACTTTGTATGTAGATTGACTTCTATACCTATTTTGTATGTTTTGGTCTGTTATAATATACTTTGTTCAAATTTATTTTCATCATATACCACATTGGGTCAACAATAAGCAAAGGAAAATATCACAAGATTTTCCATGGTATATGTAATGTGTATTTTAACAACCACATAACATTAGCAAAATGAAAATGAAAAATTGTGTGCATTATGGGTTTACTGATCGAAGTCTGGCTTAAGACCCAGGTCTGCTGTAACATCGCTACTGATTAAACTCCATTACTGCTTTACAGTGCAAAACATTCTCACCGAAACGAAATTCCGAACTGTAACTTATTATCAGCGCAAAACATTCCGCTATCCACGTCCGTATAAAAAGGAAATTACATCTGTTTGTTGGGGATAATCTCAATGTGCTTGTTTGCGGCGTGAGGTGCAATGCCGGTGACCTGAAAAATGTGGAGAGCCGGTACCAGGGCATTTTGTTTGGAAATGCTGCTCGGTTCATAGTTGCGTGAATTTCAAATTCGTTTGATGCAGCCAGCTAAGTACGTTACGATGCAGTTTCGAGTGTTTGAATATTTTAAGGTCAGTTATTTTAAGTCGCTATTAGGAATACGGTTTTGGCTCACCTCCGTGTGCAACGTGGGTTTAAAACTCCTAATGGATTGTATGCCGAATTGATACATCTATCTGTTACCTGGGTCTTTAATTGAATTGTAGGGTATTGCTGAAGACAAACAGTAATATGCATAATTTCATTGTATATAGTGTAGTTTGTGGTTCGGTTATTGGAGATAATTAGTTCCTATGCATTGTTGATATGATTTCAACTATATAATTATAAAAAAACACAATAAGGGACAATTTTGCTGTTTCATAATATTAGTTTGGAGTTAGTGTTTGCTCACACTCACGCATAAGTTGTTACGGTAATTTGATCTTTAATACACAAAACATATTGCAAATAAACATAACAATTTGTATTCAACGGGAACATATTGTACAGTAAAAAGTTACGCGTGACATACTTTCGTGAAAATCTACATCCATTCAGCGTTGGCATAATGTATATCGTGTATAATAGTGACGTTACAAAACGTACTAGCATTCAGGGGCTCTTTTCGGGGCAACAATGAATGTCCATTGTATGCCACTAGACTGTGAAAGTGGGTTTAATCGATATCAAAAAGATTTTCCTTTCCCTAATTTTCTGACAATGGAACGAGCGCTTATAGAGTTCCAGCGCATATGTGTCCAAGGGGTTGGAAGGGTTTTTTATATCTCACAGTTCTAATTGTATGGATCTGGGGAATTACAACTGGTCGGTTTCTCTATTGTTTCTCAACCTATTTCACATTGCGACCTTATAACTCAAAAAACGATGCCTATTAGTGTTGAGACCCTTTCAAAGTAATATAAATGTTTAAAGATATCAGACTAATCAAAAAGAAGCCTTTTTATTAGATGTAAATGTCTGAAAATGAAGAAAAACATTTTGATAAAAGAAGATCAACAATGTATATAAATAGGACTTCTATTTAGTGAATTTGAAAATATAATTAACTGTAAAATGTATAAATCGATAGGTCTCGAGGACTTCGTATTAAAATATAAGGGTTGTTAGCTCCGAATATTGGTAACCTCCAGACGTTCCAATCTAGCGTGAAATGAGCATTTTCATCTGGATTTCTTCCATTAAATTATCGGCTGAAATTCGTCACAAATAAATTAATGTTGCGCTCAATATATCTAATGAAATTACCTCGTAACAGCATTGCGATATAAGAGCGGACCTATGTATGTAGTAATTAGCTAATGCTCAACTATATTTAGAATGTTGATTAATGAGGTTTGATGCAGGTAAAAAATTACTAACTATGAAAAATGGTGAGTAATAAATGCATTGGACGTCGGGCAACTGTGAGCAGGGAGTAAGCTGATGTAAAACATCTAGCGCTGAATATTTATAAATTATAACGAGTATTGAGTAGGTATTACGTGGTCGCCAATGATTTTGTGTACTTTTACATATATTAACAGATACTTAAGTTCCTGCTTTTAATTTCTAGCAATTTTTGTTCAAAATTAAACTTTGTACGAGACAATAAGGTCTTTTATAATTGTTATGATTCAAAACGAATTTAGCTCTCGGATATTTGCTATAAATAAGAACCATACATTAAACTTATTTATTCAGCTAATGGCTTCATTAGTCTTAGGTACTATGAGTTGATTACAGGTGTGCTTTCGAAGCTCATGGGAACTGGTAACTTGAGTAAATGGTGCATCATATGGATTAATTCTAGTAATATTATAAACGAGTAAGTTTAGATATTGAAATGGATATACCAGCAACCAGAATATAACCACCGATCGGTGCATATATATATTCTGATATTTTTTCACACAAAGATTTTTCAATGGATTTTAACCGTATAGCGTACACATTAGAATAACATAAAGATTGCAGTTTTAAGTAACATGAGATCATTTCGCAGTGTGTATGGTGTGAGTTTGAGAGACACATTAAAGAATAGTGTGATAAGAACATAATGTGGTGTAAAAGCTGATGTTGTGACAGTAATAGAGAAAGGAGTGTTGAGATGGCTTGGACATGTAGAAGGGAGGGGTGGGAAGATTTGGTAAATGACCTAGTCAAAAATATCTTAATCTGGTAGAGGAGGTATTAAAAAGGGTATGGCCTTAATAAGAAGTACCAAGAATAAACGAGCGTGTTTGAACGGACTAATGCGAGTAAGGGAAGCGAGAGAGGTATGACTTGATCGTAACAATAGTGGAGATCCATAGTCTCTGCGTACCCCGATGGGACACAGGTATGATGTATGTGTATAAGTAACTTTAATTATTAAATTTCATCAAAGGCAATTGTGTTAAATTTTAAAATTAAATTTCTAGCAGGATATAAGCTTATCTCCAAAGTTTACTATTGCCTAAAAATTATGTTAACGACAAAACTGCTTGGGATAGAAATTCTAATCACTAGCTTTAATGTTTTGTTAGTGCCGACGCCGGTAGGGGTTTTATTAGCGCCAATTACTATATAGGTGGTGTTGCTAGAACCTTACCACCACCAGTTTTTTTTACAGGTTCCTGTTTAGTGGGTCGCGTAATTAACCTGCAGTTAATCTGTTTTGAGACTTGCCTGGTGCTGGCAGACCCAGTGCTAGCTTAAAGGTGAGCCTAATGAAATTACCTATGTGTTAGAAGAATTATAATCCCATGGGCCATCAGGGTCGCCTCTATTATATATAAATAATGTATGTATAATGATTTTATGCATATGCTTTCTTATTGGAAATATTAATTTTATTATTATTTCTTATTTTATTCATATTTTATTGTTGATTTAAAAGTACTTGCAATGGGCATACTTGAATAAAGTATATTTTTCTCTGACTTTGAATGCTCACCTGCATAGACCGCAGTGGAGTTGTGTTCCGGATCGTAAGGGCAAACCGCCTGGCCCGATTTCTCTCTCTCCATGTGGTAGGAGTCTCTCTGCACGTTGTACTCTCTGCAGAAAGGTCTGAAGCTGTTGGTGCCGCACACCAGCAGTCTGCCGGGACCCAGGGAGACCAGCACCCTGATGTAGTTTTGGCAGCTCTCCTGCAAAAAGGTAAAATATCTAATTAATTGAATAATATCAAGCTGTGTGTTGCTATATCCACATGGAAGCCAATATCATTAATGCATATTTATTTGGATAGTTCACTATTATGATATTACGGAGGATAAACTATGTACATCTCTACATAATAAATAGGTTTATTTGTCTTGAAAAAATGCTAATTCTAAATTTGGTTCGAACAAGAATAACTTTTAAAAGAGATTCCTAAGGAGGCGCCGGAATTGAGAGAGCAATAGGTTCATCCAGAATAAAATGTCAACCAAATGCACTTTTCTAGAATTTTATTTTTAATACCGCCATTTTATCTTTCATTTCACCGCTTGCGTCAAACATTTAAACAAAAAACTAGGATTCAATCGACCCAGATTTAGATTCTACAGTCACGTGGAATAAAAATGGCCAGAGTTATCTCCGTTATTTTGTTATTTTTATTTTATTCAGTTATTCCAGTAGCGTTTAATATAATTTTACTTTATACAGCATCCAAAATATTTCTATTTAAATATCAAGCTGCTTTTATGAGAAGAAAATTTAATACATTTAGAATATAGTTGCCATAATACTATTAATGCAATGTTGTAATGACGATAGACGTATGATATAATTCTTATAGACTAAAACTCAAGCTAACCTTGACTTTTGCTTATCTGCATATATTTTATATGAAAGAATGATTTAATTAAAACCTATATACATAAAAGAAGAAGCTTATTGATTGACAAATCAACGCAGGGCTTAAACTATAATTATTAGAAATTTGAAACTGGCAGCGTTTCACTTTTATAACTTGGAGGTGCACTAAAAAAGAATTTTTGGAATTCACTCTGTAAAGAGGTAAAACGGGGGTGCAAAGTTAGTATGCAACTTTGGTTGAAGGTTTGGTAGTATGAAGTTATTCGAATGAAATTCTGTATAAAGATTTTTTATTAAAAGTTATGAAATACGTGTTAAATATTTTATCGAAAATCATCCCTTTAAGAGAAAAAAGGGCGATGGAGATAGTATCGAAATTTTACGACTTAACGCGGGTTTATTTCAATACTAGTAGTACCCGCGGGGCGCTGCTAGTATAACATATATTGCTTCAGGTATGCCAGGGATGCCTGAAGAAAATAGGTCAAAAATGATTATAAATTCAAATTTGTAAGCGTAATATTTAGTTTTCATCTTATTTGTTAACCAGATGACAACAGATTTAAAAAACTAAGCATAAGGAGAAAAAACACCAATCTACCTTTTTCTATATTGACCCTACTAATAGTAGATAATATAGAATTATGTATTCTGTTATCTTAAAAATTGTAAACACTACGGAAAAACATCATCATAATAAAGTTAATCGAGAAATAACTCCGTGAAAGTTCACTCTTGATCAAATTTAATCCGGCAACCGCATCCCCAAATATCCGTGCACTATTTAAATTTAGAAAAGTGTCAGAATAGCTATTAGAATAAAATAGGCCAACGCGTAGTCTGGGATTGATCGAAAGTTTTCCATCCACATAATATTGGAAATTGGAAAGGAAATAAATGATTCGTTCATTTTTGTACATAGTCTGTCAATCACTGATTCTGACAGCAAGATCGTTTCAGAATTAATTCACAAAGCGAATGCCTAATGCTCAGGAACAGGTGGAATGAAAATAGGCTTTTAGACTTTATTATAATTTTTGCTTCCACGTAAAAGACCCGATAGATTAATCGAAGCTTGTTTAGTTCACTTGCAATTTTTAAACGGGTTACGGGGAATGTCTATGATATAGTCAATTATTTCTGCCGGCACACATGAACAAAGTCATGGACATATCGCTATCTCTATTTTATAATTTGACGAGCTTTGCAATGACTTTACAATACTGCACAAAAGTTGGATTAATCAAGATAAGTGTACGTATGTACTTAGTAACGTTATTTCCACTTCATTAATTACTCATTTTACACACCTACACACTTTTTTTATCTTATCTATGTACGTTATATTTGCATTAGTATGATAAATTTAAGAATATTGTTCCGGACTATACATCTGTTTAAAATGCGATTTGAAGCGACAGTCACACGACTGAAATAACGACAAATATATCAAAATGTCACATTTTCATTTACGTCACATATTTATTTTTTGCGTAACTTTCCTATTTTTTTAATCTAATTAGATAAAACCAAAGTCCTAAAAATAATAAACATAAATTCAGCGAAGTGGATCAATGGAGATCTTTATAATAACCACGCGACCAGATCTGGTGGCCATCGCAGAGCAAATCTGCCTTTACTCTTTGCTTTCATAAAGTATGGTAGATATATAGTAAAAAAATACATTTCATGAAGATCCACCCTTTATATATTAAAAATTGATTTCATATAATTTTTTTTAGTTCTTTTTTTCCATTGAATCAAGTCATAATCTATTCTGTTGTTAAATGCTCTAAGTCCATAGTAGCACAAGAAGGTATTTCGCCTTTTGATAGACAAGCCGTTAAACATTAGAAATTTACAACAACATAGAATATTCAATCTTGAGATATTCTAAGCCTGAGAACTTGTTATCTTACTTAACAGGATAAAGCATTAAGGATTACTTTACGCAATGGATTTCTGACAGTCCTGAAGTTCTATAATTGCTGAGAAAATTTCTCAAGGTGGAACTCAATATTCCGCGTCTATCAATCTAAAATTAAGCCAGCATGCAAGCCTCCTGATAATAACCTTCACTGAACCTACGTGCCAATACTATATATCGTCCTACCTAGAATATTAAGAACACGTAGCGTGAGTACAGGGATACAGACGTACATGGATCATAAGATTGCATTTGCATTTCGGGAGCCGTTGTGTAAAGGTAATCCCTTCAGCTGCAATGGGATTCAACAGGACTGCCCGAGCAAGGGGACAGTTGTGTCCTATTAAACGTGGTCTAAGTTATGGGCGAATATTCCTCTGAACCTAAATTTTATTGAGATCGCTTAATATTTGCGAGTATAATTGAATGAAAGGGTTACTTTTTATACGATTTCTTCAAAATTTATATTCATTAGTTTCAGGCTCCAGTCTCCCCGCGTTTAGAACTAAAAACAATTATTTCAATATCTACACATTATTGTCCATTAAAACTAGGAGAAAAAAAAATATAGTGTCTTAATTATTTTCCTGTATATCCTAATCGTTATTTGATAATTTCTAACCTTTCCACGATCACTACTCATAATAATACTACTCTTTTAACGGAAAGAACGGTGGTCGCAAGGTAACCGATACGTTGAATAAAAAATGTGAAAAGTCAAATAAACTGCGTTTTAGAGCCGTTAAAAGAGTAGTTTTACTAACAAATATTGCTATCCACGTGTAACAATCCACCCTTAAGACCCTTAAAAGAACCTAATATTTGCGAAGATATCTAATATTTGTACAATACAAAAAAAATAGCATTTAAGTGTTATACATATATTGTACACAAATCATTAGCAGATTAACAGAACATTTCCATTATAAGCTGATCACGCACTGGTACATTAGACACAAGCCGATAACTTCTTGAGCTAGACTAAGCTAATCGAACCACCATTGTTCATAAGCTAACGTGTTCCACTAACCATCATAATCGCTGTTATCGTCATTTAATAAACTGTTATTCATAGACAGAAACATGGTGAGGGATTTGCGTCTTTAAGTTGTCAGCCCTTATGGAATTCGGGGTAAACAATTGTGCCAACGTAACCGTATGGACTCGTTAACCGAAATATCTTTTGTGTTCGGGCGAGCCGTGTTACATTGAATATTAATCTTAATTTATAGACAGGTTGACGGTTTGATAATGCGATTTTATGAATCCAATTACGTTCAGGGTAGATCCATTCAGTACTTATATGATTTAGGTAATTTTCTTTATATAAGGTCGGGTCGGGTAAGTAAAACCTTACTGGTGACAAATATATTACTCGTACCTGAAGCTAATAATGTTTGATATACATTTGCGCATAAACTTACTCTATAGATTTTAATTAGGTTTCTCCAACTGATTTAAAGTAGATTCTTTTTTAAGTAGCTCTTACAAATTTAGTTCGAAGTATATGTAAACGAACGGAGTCAAAGTTACCGACGGAGTCTAGTGGATTAGCAAGTAGAAGTGGCTATGGACAGTGTACATAGCACGTAAAACCAACGCCCAATAGCGCCGTGGGGCTCTGCAATGAAAACCACGTACCAAAAAGAATAAAAAAAATCGTTGGACGTTCACCCAAAATGTAATGAAACTACAATTATGCTTCGCATATTCTGATGATTAGTTATTTTATGTATCAGGGTAAGACTAGGCTATATATATTTATATATACGCGTACGAAAAAGCAGTGGAAGACTTTGGGTATTTGTTATTATAAGATACAATATTTGGGTTCTGATAGGAGCATTTTAATTAGTTACTTACCTGTGTCTAGCTAGGTATAAAACTAAGTTGTAAAGTTTGCATCATGTAGCGGTTCAAACAGTAACGGGAAGCAATCCTAAAGTGGAAATACGTTTAGGAATTTCATTGTAGGGGCGCATGCAATACATATCCGGTATTAAGAGGAGTTTGCTGGCAAATGGTTACATAGAACGTCAGCTGCATCGGTTACGCAGGCTACGCGATACCGCCGCAAGCCGACCCGTTACGGACGTATAACGTTTCCCTGCACACTGCGGCGTATTTAATGATTCGATACAAAGTTCTAAACGAAAATCGTTCGCTAATATTCGAGCATGGTATGTAACATCGATAAAAGATTCAGGAAGATAAGGATTAATCGAAGAAAACGATGCGGCTGACCTCGCATTTATTTTTCTTTCTGTGTTCGAAATTTTCAGGTTAATGTGAAAGAACGTTTCAGAAGTTTGGGGGGTGACTGGCAATTATAAATGAATGGGTCTTGTAATATGATTATAGTTTGGTCTTGGGCTTTCATTTAACCTTAATTCTTACCATTTCGTGGGTTAAAACCAATATGTTTAACATTTGACAGGTTAATAAATTAATCCTAAATGACATAGCCATAAGGTACTTTGCATATAGAGTTTAGGTGTTAATACTTAAACTCAGTACCTATACTATTAAACAATGCTTTTACTTCTAAACTTATTCTAATTTGGGACCTTATGCGTCCAAGGCGGCCTCGCACGTTACTGGTAAATATATACAGCAATGCGTGACAATCATATTGCTGTACGAATTTATGTAGTTTATGTAGATCAGAGTTTTAATTACGTGAAAGAATTGACACGTAAAGAAGAATAATTCTATCGAATGTAAACTAAAAAGTGTATTTGAATTTTCGTATTACATTCGCGATATTTGCGTAAGTTTCCCAAGTGCAGGAAATATAAATTGAAACTTTTTAAAGTAACAGACCACTTTAAGTGCAATACCAGGTAAATTTCCACTCGCACAAAATGCTCTCAGCGCCACGAGCGTCGGAACAACGTTACTTGACCAATGTGTCGAAACTTTAGGATCTAACGGTGAATACTGAACGGAGAATTCGGAATAGACCTCGCTCGATGTTTCGTACAGAGTCTGAATTTAGAGCGTGTTCTCGTCTCGTACCTATATACATTGAAATCTAGACGAAATTGGATAAATTAATTTCACAAGAATAGACAAAACAAGCATAGATTTGTAGAAAGTGTTAATACTAGTTTTACTCTACTTTGTCTGTGTGGCGATCCCATGCTATATGTTTACCGGAATCAAAACCTATTATCCTTTTCCAGGGTTCAAGGTTCAATTTTAACGGAACCAGTTCACCAGCTATGAAGTAAAACCACCTAAATAACCAGTTTACTCCAGTAAACATTAAACTAGCATATAGCGTTCTAATAATAGTTCAGATATTCGATATGTGAGTGCCAAATATAATAACTGGTAGGATGTGCTTGTATGCATGGGGAAACAAATATACGAAATAATTAAACCTACGTACTTAATGTTACGTATTTAGTTTTGTATACATCCTTATTAATGGTCTAATGCAAACATTCGGCACCCATCTCAAGACGCGTTTATTCTAAACACATCTTTTTATAAAGCACACGCCTGATTCCGTACAAGAAAATTAAACCAAGCAACATAAACATTTCATAATCATCTAAACGGGATAATCCGAACGCATTTTAATTTAATCCCGTACGTAGGCAGATCTAGGCTTTGTCATCCCCAACAAAGAACATACCGGAACTGGTTTAAGTCGGCTTAAACGGAACAAATCTGTTTAGGAGGCGCGCAGTCGTGGCTGGCGGCACGTCTGCGCTGCTTGGAGCGAGGTAATGTCATGTACTTACAGGGCTACCAAGTGAAGAAACACGCGGCAAAATACTGGACTATATATTTCACTTCTATATAATAAGGAAAATTAACACAACATCATATACTGACTCTGTTATAAGTCGCTCAAAGCGCTTGCATTACTGCAATACATATATTCAACAGCCAAACACAGCACAAACACGATTATCTTCATTTAAATATTTGTCCTAGGTGGGGATCGAACCCAAGACCTTTGGCGCTACCTTAGATAGGATCACTACTACCTGCCTACCAAATACGAATATAACTGATTCTCGCATCGTATACAACTCAATTTCTTTTCTTAATAATATTTTTACAGTGTGACATTTCCAAGTACTTTTTGCATTATTCATATATATTATGTTATAAATAAATTTTCTAGTCGTATGTAGCTTTGCTTAATTGTATATTAAGATCAAGTGCATATTAAGATCTCTGAATGTTTCTATTTATATATTTAGAAGCTGGCAATGTTTTAGTATAATCTGTTACATTTAATTAAAGTAATATATGTATATTACATGAGATATAAGATCACTCTTTATGAGAATTAAAAGCTTTATCATTTCTTAAAGTTCCTCAACAATAAGTTTCTTTTAAATATAAACATAAATTTCTAATCTTCATGGATGTGAAATTCTATACGAACAACATTAAAGTATATTGTTGGAATCAGAAATAAATAAAAAAGGCAACGATTAAAAATAACTTACAAAATTTTAATTCTAAAATTTCAACACATCCTAGGCAGGCATATAAGTTGCCCTATCTCTTTAGTATAATTTAAAGTTAGCCTAAGGCGGGTGTGGTTTGTTCAAATTGGTGTTTGTGGTAGGATTTCGAGGAGAGGAGACAAGACAGAGTTGTTAAAACGGTCGAGAGAGACGATATGTTCGGTTGGAAGCCCTACCCTCCGTCCAGGCGCCGTCTGCAATTGAAGCATGAATTTCCGAGCGTCCCTCGAGCGCCGAGCAATCAGACGCGAGGAGCGGTGCCCCGGGACGCAAAGGGAGCATACCATTACGATGCAACCAGCAATGTTAGCATTCTACTGTTCACTTGGTTTTTACCTCTATTTTGTGCGTTTTAATATGCGTTAATGCGTAATTATCGTTTAATCATTCTATTCCGGGAAATATTGATCCCAGTTAAAAGCCAGGCCAGTATATAATAATAATAAATAAATTCCCACAACATCAACCTCCTATTTTGTTCTGGCTCCTAGTAAGTCGCTTAAAGCACTTGTGTTACAGACGCCAGACAACAGAGGCATCACAAATATATTACTTAAATATATATATTAAACACAAATATCATCATATAAATATTTGCCCTGTGCGGGAATGGAACCCACGACCCTTGGCGCACAAAATAGGATCACTACTTGTTGCGCCATCGGGTCCATCATATATAATTTTTCTGTTTTGTTAAATCTTAATATAATACTTTAAAATGCTACTTAGATACAAAAAAAGTCTTTCGTAATCCACTTCATTGATATCGCAGTCACGATCACTCCTGTTTTGTGGTTCTAATCCTCATTATTGTTCCTACAAAGATGAGCGCGATTTAGTTTAAATATGACACGACTCCGCTAAAATAAACCTATGATATTACAGCTGAATATCTCTTTAGTACACACAGCAACAGACCAACCTACCCGAATCCGTCAAAACCTCGCAATAGATATTGATCTATAAAAGCGAGCCATTAGGTTCAAAATTGATTGTAATATTTGACAGATTTGTGTAAATTGATCTGTTTCCCACCGTACGCAATAAAAAGAGCAATAGGCAGTTGAGAATGCATTGGATTTTGGATTCACCTTAGTCAGCAGACGTAAAATTTAAACAATACCGGTACAAGATCGTAAACACGGAGTTAACTTAACAAGGTGTTTAATTGTCCGTCAACTAGAAATATGGCCGGTGCTAAATGGAATGTTCTTTAAATAGTAAGTATTACAACGTGCAGTTGGTTACATTGTTGCCAAAAGTGCACCGAAGTTTATGTTGCTGTGTATCGAAATATCGCTTCGCGTTAAGTTTATGGGTCAAGTGCCGGATTTTGTATCCGCCAACTGTTCGCAGTTTTCAAGAGCTCATTATTTTTCAATGAGTTACGTTTGTTTTGTCCAGGTTTCTTGGTAACGAAGAATGTATAAATAAAACTGTGCAACAGAGGTAAAAAAAGGAGTAATTGATAAAGTGCAAGTTTTATTGCCACTATGCTGTTTCGAATTTATACTGTAGGTGCAGATAAACATTGTTGGAAATTATAACAGTCTATCATCATTGGAAGTCCACTGCTAGACAAACGCATTCCCAAGAAAGAAAGAATTTGCCCATAACTGGACAAGTGTGTTGGGAATGCTGCTGTCTCCCCCCCCCCCCCTCCCTATTCATTTTAGCTACGTTGTCTCGAATGGATATACCGCCATCTGTCGGTTCTCGTACCTTAGGCGCTTCTTACGACACCTGGTACAGGGGGAGGAACTATTCTACTCTACCGTCTCATCAGAATAGGCAAGTGTAAAACAAATTAACGTCGTAATCCAAACCCCAAAAACCCCTAAGAATGTGTTTAGACACAAAATTACAATTCAAAGAATCAGCATTGGAAATCAAAACAGTGTATCACAATTTGCAGCGAAATCGAGCGCATTAAAACCGTAGGAGCTTGAAACCGGATTGGTGCCAAAGAAATGCATCCCGAGCCTTCGGAGACCTCATCTCCCATTCATACTTCCCTATTCCGGTCTCATTAACCCCAACTAAAATAAGGTTACGGGAGTCGTTTAAGCGTGCGACTTCCCTAGAAATTTCCGCTCGATCGCCGCTTTAATTTGCCAGCATTCGGTAGAATACTCCTGGAGTATTGCTAAGAATACGCCCCACTTCTACGTTTTAAATTCAATTACATGCTCGTCTGGCAGGTACGTAACAATTATATTGCACTCCGGGCACATGTGGGTCTTGAGGTTTTGTGTCTGAGGATATCGTTTTAGTTTAATGAGGAAGTATGAGGTTGGAATGTTGGAATTAATACTTATATTGGTACTTTTAGTTGACTGACTATCAGAGCAGGATTGGTTAGAACTAAATGCTGATGATGGTATTTAAATTTTTTGTTTGTCTTAGCATTTCAGTTAATTCAGATTATAAAGCGTTTGAGAGAAGAAAATGTGTTATTGAACATTTAATCAATGAAAAAAAACTAAAACATGTTGTCGTCAATCGATCTTCATTAAAGCGTACTACGCCATCTATCTAATAAAATAAGTATCAAAATAGGTTACCTCATCCTTGCCCTTGACGACGCACATCTTGACGTCATTTTCGGGCGAGTACCACACGAGCCGACGCTGCTCCGTCAGGTCTGTCAGACTGAGGTTGTAAACCACATTCCTGGAACAAACACAACGTGTTCATTAGCAATAAAAAATTAGTGTAAATCTTTAAGACCGTTTACATACGAAGTGCGACGTAAATGTGTCACTAATTCATGCTAAACTTTTATTCTTCCTTTTAAAAGAGTTTTGTAAAATTAGTTTCCATCAGACCGTTTAAAAAATAAAACAATTCTATTGGCGTAGCAAGGTAGAAGAGATGATTTCGGCTTTATCTTAGAGTATTGTTCATGTAAGTGTATCAACACTTACATAAAAAATGCTCTAAGATATGAAATGTCTAAAAAAATAAAATCGAAATAACAACCTAATTACCACTAATTGTTACTAACACCTGTAAGAGTTTTGTCTATTGTAAGCCGCGCTTTGTTGACTGGCCATTTTAAACCTCCCGGACAGTACAACACCTGTTCTGGGTCTATAAACTTGCTTATCAATTTTATGCCCAATCGCGAAGAAGAAAGGTTCATTTTGCATCGCCTATGGTTTCTTGTTAGCTTCGGCCTGCGGTTTTATTTAGCTTGGAGTTGGGATTTCAGGTGAAGTTAGTAGGTTGAGGCTGGGTTGAGTCTTATGGTTTTCGTAGCAAGTGGTTTTCTAACTAGACTGTCTATTACATAGGCACAAAATATCTCACTATTAGTATCCGTATAATATTCATTTACCAAACCTAGGATTGTATTTTGAAATAAATACTATTGTAAATTTATTCGTTTTTTTATAAACTGCCTTTAGCCACGAATCTGCGAGAGAGAACAGATGTCAAAGTGACATTACTATGCAGAGAAATTTGTCTGAATTGTGCCCAAAGTTGGGCAATTTACGCGTTAAAGCGGGCCGACAGCTTGCGAAATGCATAACTGTGCTGAAAATTGCACACAATACAAATTGTACATCAAAACTGGAAAATGTTGAGGCAAATGTTTGGCTGCCTCACCAAGTTGGGAATAACATTTGTGCCAAACGTGCAATTTTCATTAACAATAATGAGATGAACGTGTTGGGTATTTACCATTTTTGTTGTGCTTCCGAATTTTGAAAAATGAAATTTGATAGTTGTTCACTTATCCGAACTAATTTATCAGTTTTCAACTGACGGTGACATTAAAACATTGAACAGGTAAGTGATGTTAAAGTTGACGCATAACTGAGGTTATCTTCTCCGTGATTATGTCATTGCGACATAATTACAAAAGTCCTCCAACCCTTAATTAAGATATTTGGCACGAAATTTCATAAAGAAATTATGATGTAAACTTTCTCAATTATAACCCAGAAATAGCCGGTGTGCCTTACATAATGTTTTCAAAATTTACCACTTCGAGCTCAGCTTGAATTTCTTCAGGGAATATAATTTGAATTGATTACAATGGAGTCATTAAATGACTGTTTCTTTGAGTTTTAACGGCGACTTTGTGATGGATTGCTATAGTAGTTAATAGAGCATTGTTAGATTACGCATGATATATCATTTTAATTATTTTAATAGACTTTAGGATAATGATTCATACTCTGATCATAACCCTAATGTTCATACTGAAAGTATATATTTCATCTTTTTCCAAGTTATTTAAATAAATCAGACTACTGCAATGTTATATAAGGTATAAAAATATATTGTCAAGTCCAGTAAATCTTGCGACAACTATGTGCTTTTCAAAATGAAATTCCCCAGCGCCATTATCTTGTAAATAAGGCATTTACTTTGACGTCTTGCAACCGTATAATGCATTTCTTTGGGGTGGTGTTGTACTGAAAAACGGCTGTAATTTGCCCAAGTTAGGGGAGCCAATTTGTGGGTCCCATATATTTCGTGGCCTAAACGTTTTTTGTTGGGAAATGGCGTGACGCAATCAGGTTTGCTCTCACCAAAATCCGCTGGAAATAAGTTTGTTAAATTATTGCTAGTTTTTCCTATAAGTTGTACTAGCGTCCGTTGTAAAAATGAAAAAAGATATTAATTCAATGTATTTTTAGAATTCATTTATAAATCAGTCGACCTCAGAACATATTATAAAGGTATACAAACATGTTTACAAATATGATCATAAAATAATTTTGGTAGCCATCGTTGGTCGAGAGAACAACAAAGAATATATCCTTTGTCAATTACGCGCTTCAGTGGCTCCCGCCAAAAGGCGGCGGCCATCTTGTCTGTGACCGTCAGCGCCATCTATTGTTCGGACATTCACTTTTTGTGCGCTTGTGATTCGGGTCTCTCCCCCCTTGATTGATGGCCTGGAGATACAATTATTTCCATGTCAGAGTTGTAGTTGTGATTATTTTTTCTGATGTCGTATAATGGATTTCCTTTTTGATCAGTTTCGTCCATTATATATTTTCATGTTGATCCTCTAAATTTTATCATTCTGTAAAATCAATGATGGAAAGCCATCGAATACATTATAAAACACACTCATTTGCAAAAAAAGGGCGGTTTAGATTTTAATTCTTCTTTAAAAAAATATGGTACGAAAATGATTTTAATCATTTGTACGTTACTGGCCGGTTTTAAAAATGCCGTGGTGTTTAAAACAGTAAGTTTCAAAATTGAAATTTTTGTTTGATGCTTGTTTTTACAGAAAACCACTTTTTATCCTACATTTTTGGTGCGAAGTTCGAAAAGGTAATATCAGTTTTCATAACTTTTAGTAAATTTTTATGATTTAATTTTATATTCTTAATTGGCAAAGCTTCATTTATTGCTGTTTAGCTGTCTCAATAATGTAAGAGAAAGTGGTAAAAGCTACCAAAATTATTGCGCTGCTCGAAGAGGGTTGCAGCCAATGCTTCGTGGCTCAGAGGCTAAGTGTGAGTCGCTCGACGGTTCAAAGGACCTAGCAGCGGTATCAAGACACCGGTTCTCCCGAGAGAAGGCCTAGTTCTGGAAGTAAACCATGTACCCAACCACGGGATGATGGTTTTCTTGTGAGTCGCGCATTCAGAAATCGCAAGTCTTCATATGTGGACCTTAAGAACAACCTCGAAGAAGTAAGAAATGAGCATATTAGTCTATGGAAGGTCAGGAGGAGGCTTCTTGCGGCCAATATACGCAGTCATCGCCCGGCTCGCGTCCCTAAGTTACTCCGTGAGCACAGAGTTGCCAGGCTTAGGTTTGCTCGATATTGTTTGTCATGCACTCAAGAAAACTGGAATAGGGTATTGTTATCCGATGAAGCCAGGATATCTCTATTCGGTGAAGATCGAGGTCGGCGAGTGCTACGAAGACGAGAAAAACGCTTTGCAGATACATAATGGAAGGTCTAATTCCTCGTGCACAACCCGCATTGGCCGCTTTAGGCGAAGACTCAATTTTTATGGATTACAACGCTCGCGCCCACCGGTCTGGCGATGTGGAAGCGTATGTGCTAGAGGTCGGCTTTCGTCGTTTGGATTTTCCAGCTCGAAGTCCCGCCCTTAATCCTATAGAGCATGTATGGGACGTTCCGAATCGATGCTTGAGATCAGTACAGCCGGCTCCGCAGACCATCAGAGAGCTGAAGAATGTGATTACCGCGGAGTGGGAACGTATTCCACAAGCAAGTATCCGGGATATCCTCGCTAGCATACCCAGACGAATTCAAGCTGTGATTTCAGCTAGAAGGGGTCATACTCGATACTAAACATTTATCTGCTTTTATTTTATTAAAGAAAGAACAAACAAAAATCTTTGTTAACTTTTACTTCACGAGCATATACAATACTAGCCAGCATACACTACTAGTAAACTTTAGCATTAGAACCCATAAATTTTATCAAAATTTTATGATAATACTGACGAAAACGATTTTTTGCTTATTAATTTACAAAATTGTGAAAGTAAAACTACCTATAATTATCAAACAAACCAATAATTATCAAAGTAACATTTGAAATTGTTCATTGCTTAGGTGCCCGTTTCTTTTGCAAATGAGTGTTTATTTCTTTTTCAGTTGCCTTCGAAAGTGTAAGTCGTCACATTTGAGTGTCTACGTATTTAAATTGAACTTCATTTTAAAATGGAAATATCCAGCTTGACGTTCACTGTAATTACTTTAACGAGACGTTAGTCAACACAGTGACACTGCGTTAATAAATTAATTTCCCGGCACGGCACCCGTCGGGCGGCAATCAAGTGACGTTCATCAATAAACATTGGAGACGGGCATGATCGAATCTGAATGAAACATCAGGTGCGGTCGCGGTTTAAAAACGAGATTTACATAAATAAAGTGAAGGTATATTTATATACGTAACTCCAAACTGGTGACAATTCAGTATTATAAGTACTACATTAAAACAGTGTTGTTTTACTTAAGTAACTTGATTTCTCACTAGTTAGTGAATTAAATTGCAAGGCCAGATGCGTAAGTGTGGTACCCAAATTTTGTATGTATAATTAATTATGAATATACGATGACTTTTTAAATCAGGGCAGGGCAACAAATATAAGTATATGGTAATTTTTTCCGGTAACTAGGACTTTTTTTAGGATTGCATTTTAAATATTAATGAAAATAAAGTTGTGTTTGCAAATATACATTGGAAGATTTAAGCAAATTTTAAGAATATGCATTATATTTATGACCATTGGGTCCTAAATATAATATATATATATATATATATATATATATACATATACATAGACGTTGTCCTTTCTCAACAATTAATATTGAAATAGTATTATGTAGGATAATTAATAAAGAATAATCTAACTTTGTTTAAAGGTTATTTGTCAAACGATTGACAGTTAAGTCAATGACATTAGTAGACGTCTTACTAAAAGAGATTATATGGTCGCTAAGTTTTCTTTGATTTCCTATCTATCCAGAAATCCTTCTGACGATAAATTTGATAATAATAAGTCTAAATAATTAGTATAATAAGTCACATGACACCGTAACGCAAAGAACTAGTCATTCATTTGGAGGCCCGATGGCGCTGATGGCTTTAACTTATTCGCTAAAGGTCGGGGGTTCGGTACCCTAACGGGACAAATATGTGAGTGATGATTTTTGTGTTTGTTCTGTGTCTGGGTGGTAAATGTATCTAAGTATTATAATTGTGATATCTCTATTCGTAACACAAGTCTGTAACACAAGTGCTTTAAGAGACTTATCTTCAGTCAGGTCAATATACGAGTTGTTGCGTGAATACATTATTATTATTTTTATAAATATACCTTGTTAGTTTATGTATATTAAGAAGTATTTACCATAAAACAGTATTAACCATGTTCAACAATAAAACAAATTAGATAACATAATAAACCCCCAAAAATAAAACAAAGGAATAACAAAGCAAGCTGATAAATAATTCAATCCTTAGGAGGGATACACACGTTTTATTTATTTCCTTTCGTCGGAATCTCAACTAGTGTGGAACGAAGCACCAAGGGATCACTGGGGTCCATAAAACGTCTCTAACTAGGAGCAAAAGAAAACATTGGGGGAGATGGCATTGTCGTCGCAAGAATAAATTATAGATAGTGCAACAATGTGACTTTATCGCCGACGAGTCCCCTAAAATTGCCATTTTGTAATCCACAAAAAGCCAAGATAAGGCAATCGGGATAATTATGGTGATTTGTATTTTTTTTCTGTTATTGTAAGTGGTGTCACCGTTTTACGAAGTTGTCATACTGAATGCATTGTGCCTATATCCTATGTTCTGTAGCAATATATTAGCTATTGGAACTGCAAGGCCGTGTGGTACCGGCAAAATAGTACCTCCCCTAGTACCAGGTATCGTAAGAGGCGACTGAGGTACCGGCACCGACAGATGGCGGTATATCTACCTCAATCAGTGTTGATCAAATCCAACAGGATCAAAGTAGGCAGCAGTTGCATTCCCGTAGCGTTGCTTCGCTCTGCGATTGCCCACCACGCTTGCCCAGCGCGGCAATTATTGGCAAATTCCTTCTTTCTTGGGGAGGCCTGTGTCAAGCAGTGGAGGTTTACGGCTGCTATGATGAGGAACTACCACACATTTTTACAGCTTCTAATAGATGGTCTTGGTGTTACTCTCTAACCTTCCTCAATTATTGTGCTGTCAATAAGGGAATAGAGCATAGAAGTCACTGGAACTAGTGCGACAAACTATCTTTTAAACTTTAATGTAACAGTATTAATACAGACAGACAGTGTTATTTAGCAAAATTAATCTAAATTTAGACTTTTAAAATACAGTATAAATTTGGTAAAATAACTTTGTAAATGACCTCTGTAAGACTTTGGGCCAATATTCCTAACTAGCTATAGCCTGCGACTTCGTGAATGTCAGTTTGATAAATGTATTACTATGTTCCGATGCTCACTCGCCAGCCATTGTTGGCGCGTTATTTTTAAAATTAAGATATCTCCTAAGATTTTAATTGAAATCAAGTTATGTCAAGTATGTAATGTATACACATTTAAATACTTCTTGTGAATAAATTGAGCGTATTCATAAATTATTATCATGTTACTAAAACATTTCAATTAAATTTTAATACCATTAAAAAGGGAGCCGATGTTAGAAATGATAGACGGACTTTTATTAACTTTTAAAGAGGAACAAATACGTCATTTGCGCAATTTAAGGCATTCTTTCAGTGCATGCAACGAAAGCTTAAAAAAAAAGAATATATTTTCCCGTTTTTGTAACATTCCCCATTAAAGCTCCGCTCCTATTGGTCGTACCGTGATGTTTTAAGCCCAAAGCCTTCCTATACAAAAGAACTATCGGACACAAAAAGATTTTTTCATTACGAACAAGGAGTTCTGATTCGCATTCAACCAAACAAATATTCTTCAGCTTTATAATATGAGTGAAGACATAGACATTATACTGTATTAAAAAGTAACAAATCATTAAGGAGGAGGAGGAGGAGGAGGAGGATTTCACAGGTAATTGCCGCGATGGGCAGGCATGGTGGCAATCGTAGGGCGTAGATTTGCGACAGAAATGCTTCTACCGACTCTATTTTTCCGGGTCTATATCCCTCCCTCTGATGCCTTTGGTACCTCAGTAGTAAAAAAAGAACAAAGCATGGTATATAAATAAAAAATAATCACACATCCTCTCATTCATAGATCTGACTACGAGGTAAGTTATTTAAAGCACTTGTGTTATGGACGTAAAACAACAGGTATCACAGATATAATACTTAAATATATATATTTCACACCAAGACATAGAACAAACACAAATATCATCATGTAAATCCTTGACCTCTGGCGCACAAGATGGCTTCACTACCATCCTAGCCATCTTGATCGGCAAGTATAGCTATTTGCCTGTTTTATACACGCCATTGTTAATATTTTTTTAGATAAAACATACGGCACAAACTAAATAAATAGAATTGCGGCAGCCCCCACAATAAATTCCAATTTACGCGGATAAATTTAATACTGAAGTTCGTAATTCGGTTTTTATTTGGAATTATATTAATGCCGGAATTGCGTATTATTTCATTTACATGTGTAAACGCGGACATTTTTGTGGTAGAGCCGTTTTGTATTCGCAGTGGTTCGTTAGCTCGGCATGACAAATGCGCACTATAATATATATTTTTATTTGTACCGTATTTTTATGACCTGTTTGCTAAACGCCAGCTCTCGTTGGCTCATAGTATAAATACGAGGATTAGATTGCATTCGATTCGAACTGGACTTTCTTTTCTAGCTTCCTTAACATTTATTCATCACTTAGACAAGAGCGCCGTTGGAACGTAGACCATGCCAGATAATAGCATGCCTTTAATTTCGTTTAGCATCTATAAGAATGCCTTTTGTTTCGCTGTTAATTTTTCATACCTTTTAAATATGTTTAGGTGAAATATAGGACTCAGAATCAAAAAGTATAATTACACGTCTGGTCATTGTGCTTATAAGCAATAGCTGGAGTAGTCGAAACTTCTTCCTCACAATTCCGCTTTTTTACGTTGAAAGACTAAGTCAATCAGTATTTGTAATTCATAAAAAAACCATCTAATCTAATCATCATTATGCTAGCCATTGGAAGTTCACTGCTAGACATATGCCTCTCCAAGAAAGGAGGTATTTTCCCATAATTGCTGCGCTGAGCAAGTGTGTTGGCAATTGCAGAGCGTATCTTTCGCGACGGGGATACTGCCCATCTCCAATCCATGCTTATGTCGGTTCTGGTAACTTAGTCACCTCTTACAACACCTGGTGCAGTGGCTAGTACAATTCTACTCTGCCGTTACCTCACGGCAGAAATAAAATGCAAAAATATATTTTCAAAATCTCTCTATTATATTAGTGTAGACCAAGGAATGGGACATGAATTACTATTCGATCCAGCTGACACTCATTCAATGTCATCGCATAACAAAGAACGAAAGCAAATTACTTGCCACGTACAAATGGTCGAGTAATCAATCACAGAATCACACGGCGAAGTTAAATTGCCGCATCACAGAAGCACCAGACGTCATGGTGCCGATGAAATAAACGATGAATTTTGTTCAGAAACAATCGCAATAAATCTCCGCAACATGTGATTCCCAATTCTCCGCAGCTAGAAGTTTTCCAATATTCACGTGTCCACGTGCCATGTAAAAATCAACATGGCCGCCAATCCACCTGAGTGCCTATTTGACTGTCAAATGCTGATGACACACAGCGTCTTGACGGGCTTAAGAGTACTCGCAAATAATATGTTGAAGGTGAAAAATTTGAGTATTTCGATCGATGCTTTACATATTACTTACTTTTTTTAGGCTACATACGAGTAAACTATTATCACATGATAAAATTAGCCTGCGCTGAGTCTTGATACATTAACATTATGCTATTTCGGATTGATATGTCGTCGTTCTATTGGTTCCTGTACTCTAATCGCCTCATACCTGGTATAGAGGAAGGTATTATTCTAATTTGCAAGTACCCCATTACGGTAAAAAATAGTATAAATATTGCTACATTTATTGGGTTTGTCTAAAAATATTTTTGTTTTTATTTGCACAATATATATACATTTTTAGTTCATAACTCTGGAACCACAGCATTGATATGTTTGTAGTTGTCTAGACCAGGTTTGTACGGTATCGAGAAGGTTGTATGGAAATTTATTTAACCTAATGTTACAAACATAAGGCAAACAGTTTTCCATACAGTTAGTAGTTTATACCATTTTATTATGTACTTTGACGAAGTTGCGGACAGATGGTGGTCTGTAATCTTTATATATGAAAGGAGAAGCTGACTGACTAGCTGATATATCAACGCACGGCTTAAACTCTAAGAATTAGAAAGAAATATTTTTGTGCAGAGGTTCCTTTTATTACGAGAGCTATGAAACATTTTATAAAAATTTACCCTCCGCTATAAAGGTAAAACGGGGATGCAAAGTTAGTATTATAAAACTTTGCTGTTATTAAAGTAATTTGAATGAAATTCAATATAAAGTTTCTTCATTGAAAGTCATGACACATGTGCTAGTGATAGCATGTGTTAGTGAGTATCAATGGGTGCATAGTTAGTATCATTTATGTTAAGTTATACAACTTAACGCGGACGTTTGTTTGGTGTGAGTTTTTAAATAAAGGAAATGGTGAATATCTACATATATGCAATCTTTTATTTATGGAAACGGACAGTTGATCCTTGAGTAAACCCAACTAAAAATAAGACGTGAAGTGTGACTGAGTCAATACAAGCGCATGTGCCTGAATGTCCTACTGATATTGTTCTATTCGGAACTCGTAAACTTTTCCAATATCGCCGTTGTGTCGAGTGCATGCAAACAAATTGCATCTGCCGATACTCGAATTCCTGTGCTGGCGGCGCGAAATTTGAATTTTTGACAAAGGTCCGATTAAAAAACCGATCAAGTATGAACGGTGTTTATAACTGGCCATTTCTATGATATTGGTAGAGTATTTTATGGAACATTTGACGGACGGTTTTCTTCGGCAGTTGTGCTGAAAAATCTTCTGAAAAATTTATTTTTTAAATTTAAATATTCGATTAAATTTTTAAAGAAGAATACGTTTCTACATTGCTTTAATGCTAGCAGAAAAATGTCAATAAACCTTATTTCCGTTCCTTTCCTGTCAAATATGATTTTATTTAAATAGACCCATCATCGGCACTTTCAAGTAGTCAAAACAACAAAAAAACATATATGTATATATAAGTATAGATTTGCTTATTATAATTTAAATAAATATAGTCAGTTATTATCTTCGTATCAGCCTAAAGGGGGGCATTGCCAGATATGCGGTTCCCCAAGTGACTTCTGATGGGACCGATCTGCCTGCATCCTAGGGATTTAGTCAGATCATTTATTCAACTTAGTAGTCGTCTTAGTAGTAGTAGGACGTCCTTTGCACCGCTTAACCGTGCCTGGTCTTCATTCCAAAACAGGTCCCATCGGCTGATGGTTCGCGACGTATGCAGGTAAAGCACCTGGCTTTGACACAAAACAGTTAAACCCTATTTTCTGGTTTGAAAGCATGTAGGTTACAAGTGTATTTAATATAGTATTAACATTGGTGTTTCTTTAATTATGGTTCTGTTGTAAGACTTTCATACCTCCTCAATTAATGGACTATTTAACATTGAAATAACTTTGCGAATCGGACAAGAGGTTACTGAGATTAGCGCGTTCAAACAAACAAACAAACTCTTCAGCTTTATACTATTAGTATAGATATGAATTACACTCGTGTCATAGTGTTTTTCCGAGATTAATTCCTCAACTACCGAACCGATTTTGATAATGTATATTTTAATGCGTACAGTTAGGTTCAATTTAAGGATAGCTTATATCTTAATATATAGTCGCAATATTTTATCCGTGGTAAACATATAGGTAAGAATTTTTAAGACAGAAGAACGTCCGTTGGGTTTGCTAGTAATCATATACAACATTGCTATAATAATGTGGCAAATGAAAAAAGATTACGGCTTATTATTAGAAATATTTACCAAATTTATTAGCAACCATGTCAACGTTGTATCTTACATTTAGCTCTCCTTTTATTCACAATTTATCCTAGCTGTTTCTATATATTGTAAATTTAATTAAGTTGAGCAAGTTATGTCATGAGATTTTAATTGAACATAAATAGACCAAGACTCAGTTTTATTCAGCACGTACTGAATGATAAAATAGTGTTGTATTGTAAAATACGTTACCGATATCCGTTGTTGAATCGCAGTCCAATTTAGTGTGATCTTCCGTTGAATCGTTACTTTCTCCATTTCCCAGACAAAGCGCAGACCTCACTAAACTGGATATACCAAGCGGTCGCATACATAATACAAATTCTTAACATTTTAATTAAAACCGTTCAAAATGTCGACCGCGCTGGGCGCCTATTGTCGTCCCTGTCTGACGTTTCGTGATTTATGTCGTGCGAACAGGAATGGTTATATATATAACGTTTAGTAGGAATACGCGAAATTAAACTTGTCGTTTTTGCGGTGAAAGAAAAGGGTACAATTAGCGTACTGTCCAAATTTTTCCTGTTATATGGCAGAAGATTTTCAATAATATTATACTGGCGTTTATATTAAAAATATTTCTAGGTTCCGTTAGATAAACTTATTATGAGAATTATGTTATTTTTTTAAATTTAGTTTGTCGATATTCGTTCCTAGATAGTTTTTTTTCACCCAAAACTGGCTAACAATTCATCACGAACACGAGTTTTATTTACGAGCTAAAAGCCTCATACATTTGGAAACAAAGGAGTAGGCTACGCTAGAAGGATACATTAGGGTGGTAAGCGATCGCGTAACTAACCATAAATAACTAAGGGACTTTTTACCGAGGCCCTCTCCATTAGCAATTTGCCACCAGCCTTTTTGTACTAAGGCACTTGCCGTCATATTTTCACACTGAATAATGCTCCCTCTTTAATAAAAACATCCAACGCCACTGCTTTTGTTGTCACATGTACAGGACCATAGATAAAACAAAACCAACTACAATATTTAAGAACTATGAAAGGATCTTAGTCAAGTGCGCTCAGGTGTGCCGTATGTACTCGTATCGTAATCACAAAAGAATATAGACAATGGATCTTTACTTTATTTAAGAATATTGCGTGTCATTTAAGCAGTTATATCTAATTTTAATTAGTTTATTGTATTTTTAAAGCATGTGAAATAAGCAGTTTAAGGTATGCATTTTTTTCTACATTCCTTTAACTGTGTCAAATTTCACGTTCACCCGTTCCTTAAAAAGGGATAAATAGTTTTCATTTCCGTATTAATATATTCCGTATTATATTACCCATACAAAAATACCCGCCTAAGCTCGACAGACACACACATATAAAATCGACGAATCTACATCAGTCTACGTTGTCTACTTCAATCGTACATTCTTCTGGCTCGTCTTTTCTTAAACAGACCACTTTTGATGGGAAACTCTTTTCAATGTAGCGAATCTTTTTGATGATGCACTTTCTTAATACATTTAAGAATTACTTATTATTATTTTTGTATTAAAGTATAATATAAGAGTAAAAGGGACGTGCGGTACCAGCGAAGTAGAATAGTACCTTCCTCTATTCAGGTGTCGTAAGCGGCTAATGAGGTACTTGAACCTAATCCCCCTTTCTATGGGAAGCCTTTATCTAACAGTGGACTTTCTATGGCTGATATGATGATGATGAAGGGTATAAATTCTTTTAATTTTCTCGAGCTCCGTGCTCTAGAAGGCATGCCCAACGCACTAATCCAACGCACAGCCCAAGTGTCTTAGCCCATCCTGTGTGACAAGAACTGGGATATTTTCAGTGGCGGGAACATAAAAAGTTACAGTGGTAAATTTTATACAAATGTCTTATACACTTCACCGCTTTCTATCGCCAACAGCAGTGTTCGCATGCATCCGATTTGAAGGTTAAGAGAGCTATAGAAACTGGATACTGTGACATGATATCTTCAGGTCACAAGCTTAGCAACGTGATAGTCCTAGTGATAATTAGCGTTTATACGCTGCTGTGACGTTTACTTTCAACCGTCCATTGTGTCCATCAGTTGTACGTTAATCTCAAAATAGTTTTTTTTGCTATACTAATAAAGGATAAATTGCTTTAAATGCTAACAAAATACGCTATGGAGCTTATCATAAAGAAATTTCTGAGAAATCCACAGTGCGAGGGCACGTACAAGTACTTGTATTATCGTAGGTACACACCCGCCACCGTAACCTCCGTTCTTAAGGTATACCATTGACCTAGTATCGATGTGTGTCGCGGCTCTGTCTCATCTGATATTAACGACCCCACTGTATTGGATTACACGATCGCACCTGGAGCAGATTTGTCTTTAATATTTAACGCGAAGTGCTGTTATCGAATCGCTGTATCTGTGCTGTCCCAAATATTGAGAGGTTCTGGGGTATTCTTATCATATTATTTCCATACGTGGGATCACTATTGTGAATCAAAGAGTACCGGCATGTTATCTTCTCTCGCTTGAAATAGTAAGCAAGTTATAGAGACTAACGTTTTTTGAGAAGTATGCTGAGAAGTACGAATGTATTTAGTTAGAGCTGTTATTTTTAAATATCAAGTAAGTAATAGTAATGGAAGTCATTTATTAAAAGGTTTAATCCTATTTTGATTTTTTTTTATCCATAAATTGTATAAATAAATTATCTGTGGTTGTCTCTTTTCTCTCCTTTTGTTTATTTTAAACTATGCTAGAGATATAGTGGAAATATGGTAGGTAGTAAAATAGTTTTTATTCTATTGAGGGGGTATATTTGTAAAGTGGTACTGCTAGACATAGGCCCTTCTAAGAAAGCGGAAATGTTGTTGACCAGGCGCAGCGCGTAGTTTTCTGGCAGGAATACAGCTGACTACCTCCGCCCTGTAGCATTTGAGCTACGCTGTTACTTGCCCCTAATTCTTTTGCAACTTATGATAGGTACTATTCTATTCTGCCGGCGCCCGACTTCCGTAAGTGCACAAACATACGTTTTTTTTTCATTGAAAAGAAAGGTCAATGTCTTTTCTCACAAAGTGTAGTTTAACCCGTAGAATTAAAACGTCGCTAGTCCAAAACAAATTGCAATTGCAAGGAACGTTGTATAATTCACTAAAGCGTTTATGTCAACAAATTGCCAAGAGTAAATAAGGATAACCAGACACAGTTCCACCAAATTAAAGATACACTGATGTGACATCTACACAGCCGTTAAGTTTACATGTGTGACGCAGGTAAATTGTGGGTAAGAGAGTAAACAGGACAACATTATTATTTTGCCCATATGTTTTCCCCGGCGTTCTTTTGATTAAACAATACAAGAGTTGGACGCAATCCGGGACCTCCCTAGAAACTTCCCGAGGAGCACCTATTTGTTGGGCCTAAACAAATAAAGTAGTTTGGGGGAAACAGATCAGCTAACTAGTTAAGTGTGTGAGGGAGCCACCTCCGTCTTGATACCATAAATCTTTCATTAAACTTTCAGAAAAATGGCCATTCAGAATATTTTAGTAATTGAGAGCGCACTTGTGTACTTAATATTTATTTTAAATTTCATAATCTATATTTATAATAAGAGACACCAACTGGCTGACTGAACTCTAACATATCAACGCAGGGCCTAAACTAAAAGGGTTCAAAAATTAAAATTTTGTACAGGGGGTTTCTTTTACAAAGTAGAGGAGCACTAAGAAAGGACTGGAAATTAACCCCCCAGGGGGAGTGCAAAGTTGGTATGAAACTTTGGTGTTTTTGAAGTATATATATGAAATTCAGTACATATCAACGCAGAGCTTAAACTTTAAAGGAAAATATAAAACAGTATTATATAGACTACTTATTGGGAAGGTATACATCAAAATATATCTCCCCTGTACCAGGAGTCATAAAAGGTGACTAAGTTACCAGAACCTACAGACGGGGGTATATCTACTCGTAAAGGTGTAGTTAAAATGCACAGGGCGGGGATGGGCAGCAGTATCCCCGTTGCGAAAGCTGCACTCTGCGATTGCCACCACGCTTGCCCAGCGCGGCAATTATGGGTATAAATCCTCCTTTCTTGTGGAGGCCTACGTTCAGTAGTGGTCTTCCAACGGCTGACATGATGATGATATATCATCTATAAAACAAAACCTAGGGTGTTGTTTTATAGTTATAAGTATATAATTGTTATATACCAATTGTTATAAGTATATAATGTATATTAGGTTTGTTCTATAACTTGACGAGGGTAAAACACGGGGTGCTGCATAGACATATAAACTATAAAGTAACATTACTTATTTTAATATAATTAAAGTTTTATATCACGCGTAAAATACCGTTGAACGTGTAAACAGAAACCCTAAATGTGTTAGGAAGGTCTTAGATTAATAAAAAAACTAAATCAATCTTCAGTAAGTTTATTATATTAATAGTTATCCGAAGAAAAAACTTAACATGTGATATTTTTTCCTATGCCTTTAAATATTATTTAAAAAGGAAATTAATCTGAATTCTAGTAAGAGAGTATCAAACACCGGTCATCAAAGAAATATTTTAATTCTGCCATCCATTTAACTTGCAAGTAAAATCATCAGATTTGTTACGCTAAGTGCAAGCAATCACTTGAATTAATGAAACAAAACAATACCAAAGAAAGGTTGTTTGCTGAACTCTCGGCGAGGTGCATGAATAGAAATTGGGTTGATTTATTTTACTTCCGCGCCGAGTTTCCATATAACCCTTTATTTAGTTAATTCTAATTGAAGGGCTTTACTCCGTTCGGGTATTTACACCCTTTCATTGTTTGTTTGATAAAGTTATTTGAGTGCATACATATTTATATGAATGTGGTTTGCGAACTTTGAATTTAAATTTTGCATTACAAATTACAATTCTATTGTTGAATTCGTTTATTCTCTATAATTGGAAACAATTTACACAGTAATGTGTGGTACGAGTGTTGTTAATTCTACTAGACAAAATAGATTCTGTTTTTTGAAATTGGATAATTTTGAGTTGCATCTTTTTTTTTGTTTAGCAGCGAATGTATAAGTATACAATTATTTATTTATTATAATATTTAACTAAAATCACAACTTAAATATTCTTACGAATGTTATAATTGTGATTATTTTGTTCTTACGAATTATAGGAAAGTGATTGCCATTATTTGTATCATAAATATCATCGTAATATAACAGCTGTTCAACGTCCACAACGTAGGACATAGGCGTTCTCAAGAAAGGTCAAGCGTGGTGGCATTCCCATTTTCGTTCTATTGCACTTAAGATACACTATCTCGATATCAACCAAACCACCTCCTGTCGGGTCCGTTACCTTAGTCGCCTCTTATGTACAGAGGAAAGTAGGTACAATTCTTCTCCACTGGTACTCCACAGCTTAGTTTCATAACCAAGGATTATTTTTTTATGATTGACATAGATATTGGGACTACAACTTAAAAGATATAACATATACAATATAATAAGTCTTTATTTCTATTTAGGCTCCAGATCTTTTCCAGAGACTATTAGGTTTCTGCCAGAAAAAAAGTATTAACGGAATGGCGTCGTAAAACAGTTGCTGGGACCCAGTTCCTTAGGGACCACAGGGACTAGAAAGTGAAGAATGTGCTCATTATCACTGTTCGTAATCTAACTAATTCCTCGATTTGTTTTTTAATCTACGTTATAATTTATATTACGATTAAACATTTACAACCAATACGTTAATGTAATTTATTTGTATGCTGCAACTCGTTTTAGAAATGCTTGCTATTTATACGAATTTATTAAAAAAAACACTTTAATTAACTGTTTTATTGATACGATTAATTCACATACAATTTTAAAATTTAAATATCAATCATTATTTTATTTGTTACTAGCTACGCCTCATTTCCGTGGACAGTTTTCGTTTCCGTGAGATTAATAAATATTAAAAGTAGCCTATGTTGCTTCATATAACATCACCTTTCTGCCAGTGAAAATGTTGTTAAAATCGGTCCTGGCATTTAAAAGGTTATATCAAACAGGTAGACATACAGACAAACAACTAAACGTGCAAATGTTTATTATAAGGACAGCACGTATTTTTATATACCTAGTAAAAAAAGCTGTCATTTTGACATCTGCAACATACTCTTGAATATTAATTATATATATGTATAGACAAGAAGATACTCGTACAATTACAAACATTTTAGGTATTGAATTTAATCTCAATAATGATTATTAAAATAATAGCTCCCCAACAACAACTAGATCGTTAGCCCCAGAAACTCTGGCTAGACTTGAGTATTCTCTTCTGGCTATCCGTTTTCAAGAGTTTTATGGAGGCTCGTATTAATGAGTTCCCGAAACTTCACCTCTTCCCTACAATAGCTGTAGTTAGTTTGAGAAAGAACTTAGAGGGACACCGGCGTTATTTATTACGTGAACCAGTTACGTGACATGGTTTTGCACAGATAAACTAATTATAAATGTAATTACAATGCTGTCATGGAAAGAAATGGAAAGAGACCCACTTCGGGTGTCAAATTTGTTTGCTCAGAGTAAAGTGTGTAAGAGTACCAATTTTAGTATGCCAATAAAAACGCTACTGGTTTTGTATTCAAAATTGATTTGGGATGCGCCCATACCTCAGGTCGCCATCTTGGAATTGACATCTGATTCGTACAGCATTAGGTTCGTCCAAAAATACATAAATTGAGCTTATTTTGATCTTTGGATAACTTTGATAAAGCGAAAAGACAATTTGAATCACTTGATGGCATATTTACCTTCGGAATAATATTCCGATGGTAATAAATCAATCCTTGTACCGGCTTTAAAACTCAGTTTATTTATTTTTACATTTATCGTTCGACGTTTCCGTTACCTTGCGGCAAATGTTCTCAAGGCTGACAAAACAATATATTTTGTTAAACAAAATATGTAAATAAATCCGTTAAAAGTACCTATCATTATTAAGCAAACGTGTAAATGCTAGAAAATATTAAACGAATCAAATCGAATATCAGTTAAAATTTTTCAATACTTTCTAGACAAAACTATATTATTTTAACAGTTAATATATTATTTTTCAGGCATTCGCCGGACGCTGCAGCGGCACGCTCGGTGCGCTCGCCCGGCTCGTAGGCTGTGGTTGCAGTTCTGACCTAACCCAACCACCATATAGTTTTAATTGACCCTATACATGTTATTTTATAATTAATACTCTTGTTCTCTCTCCTTCTTCAGTTTTTAGTACAAACATGAAAATCTAGTACTAAGTAGTAAAAACGCGCTCTATATAAAAACTGGTGTAGCGGTAACATATATAATACGTATTCACGTTCAACCGTGAGGAACAGAGCAAGCCGAGAGCAACAGGTTGAGTAGAATTGTACCTCCCCCTATACCAGGTGTCGTAAGAAGCCACTAAAGTACCAGCATGGCGGTATATCCATGCTAAAAAGTTGGCTCAAATGTACAGGGCGGTGATGGGCAACAGCTTCCCCGTCGCTCTGCGATTGCCAACAACGCTTGCTCAGCGATGATGATGATTTACGTTTAGTTCTCAGAAAAGCCTATTCAGAGACAGCAAATAGAATTTCGCCTTAAGCCACGATCACGATGTTCCAGATTCTATTGCAATCTAGACCTAGAATTTGGCAGAGAGGGTTTATCTAAAGCTATTTAGGTATATATAAAGCTCCTCTTAGTATAAGGTTCTAAGAAATTTAAATATAAGGCCTGAAAGTTTTCAGGGCCGATGTCAGTATAGGATCAAGCTTGATTAATGAGAATTGTGGCTATCAATAAGATGGAATAAGAATTGATATTGATTTAGGCATGCACTGTGAAAGAAAAATATAGATCAGTGTTAGTAATATGCCTCGATGGCCACACGCTGTGGAAATTGGACATGCATCGTGTATGAACACGAATAGCAAGAAGAGTAAGTCAAGTCCGAAGCTAATGGAAATCAATAGCATCTGCTAAACCAGGTGGGAAAATACTGAGTTAATACTTGTATATGTACACATAATATGTACTATCACCATGACCCTAAAGTACTAAGCAAAAGGCATAAATCCAGTTAATTAATTTTACAAAAATAGCAATTATTGCTGCTATAATGTCTTAACGGTGTTATTATTTTTCTTTATTAGCTTTTTTATAGCTATTTCAATGAGGTTAATGAAAATATTGCAATGAAAAGGGTGTATTAAATTGATTCTTAGAAAGAGGTGATAAGATAAATTCGATTAAATTCTATCAGGCTTCTGTAAGGAGAAATATAAAGGTCTAGTAGGTTTCCTTAAAAAAAATTGTCATCAAATAAAAAAAAACCGTGAGAATTCCTTTTATTCAGACCATTAGACCGCAGATTACTCTTTGCACTGGCACGTTAATGCTTGGCACCGGCAATTATTTTAAAACATATTTTCTTTCTGGACTTGGTCTGTGTTCAATATGAAACTAATATACCTAAAAATACATAATTTTTTTCTGAATCCAGTTAATGATAGTGTTTATTTATATATATTAAACAACAAATGATTTGAATAAATAAATAGAAATAAAGCGAAACATTTAAACAGAGAGCCAAAAGACAAAAGACAGTTGTGTAAAATGTATCGAAAGCGAACTTTGCGCAACCACGATAAGGCAAAAACAGCGTGCGCGGTTTACGCGGTAAACGCCCAGTAATATTTTTTTTTATTCGCTAAACTGTTTTCGTATACGAATTGATTCCCCGCTGCGGCTCGCGTGAATATGATTAATTAAGAAGTGATTTATTCATTCGGCTTTTCGTTCGTTTCCGATTTGTTTGCGAAAGTAAAATTCCGTATCAAACGTATGGTACAGTGCTGTGCCATAGCCACGAATGGGGGAACGTGTCCGAATAATTGGAGGTCCACCGAAATAAAAATACTTCCAATATTATTGGAGCGGGTGGTTTGCGTTTTTATTTGTACCGAACAATTTGATGCAACTAGGTCAGTTATGTTACTAACTCTTTTTGTATTTTTCATATACATTTCTTAGTTCTTTTTTGCCGTTTCATCGTGATAAATGTTGTTTGGCTTTGATTTGGAAAGCGTGTATATATAAAGGAAGTAAATAAAGTTTAGCACATCCTAGTTTTTTTAATGGATTTGTTTTGCGACTTTTGCTTATACTTAAGCAAATTAGTTTTGGTTCTAAAATTAACAGGTACAAATATTCAGCAAAAAGAAATGACTGCAGTTCGTAGATATTCTGTATAGCGCCTGGCCACTAAATGCTAAGCATATCTTTTTAACACAGTTTAAAATGCTAAGCGAAGATTAAAGAAATCCAGTACACAAACTAGCATGTTCACTGAAGCGAGGTGTTTACGTAAAGCGAATGATACTCGGCGATAACGCCGGCCGGGTGGGCCGACAACGTTAATTTTGTTAAAAGGGCACAAAAGGCTCACACCCTCTATGCCAGAATAACATTACACGGGACGCCGGACGAACAACGTTTCCGCGCGGTAAGCGACCTTATAAAATTAAGAGTTTAGCCAGGAGAATCGCGGAGACTGGTGCGAGATTGGCGGGACAATTGTATACAATATACAATAAGCTACTGCAACTAGAAACAAGTCTACTGTGCTGCAGAAACCGTAAATCACTAGATAGTCTCGTGAAGAAAAGAGATAGCTGCCCAGCGAGTAGAAATAACAAACAATGCATTATCTAGCTGTCTTGTCGACATCGTTACGTCTAAATCTTTTTCTTTGTACATCTGTTCAATAAAACAGTAATAACAAGACATAATGGTTCTACGCATAATAAAACTACTTTTTAAAGGTTTTATTTCAGGGTTTATTTAACTCCTTACATTTTCTGATCGACGAAATTGATAATCTTCAAGTTTTTTATGTTTTATAAGAGCTTAGGTACTCTGTTGTGGGTCATGGTATAATGTCATGGTACGATCTCTTTAATTGCAATTGCTGCAGTTAAATACTTTTACACGTAGCACTTATCCGTGGACCTTTACGGTATAATCGCAAATAAATACTGCATGTCTATGCTCATATTGTTAATAAATACTGAACAGATCGCTTGTGACCATAACTTTCCGGACGGAAATAAAAAATCAAGTTTGAATCAATAATAAAATTCGATACCTAAATCGTTAATCTAAGTCTCTATCAATTTCTCATTTTTAAAGTCTACTAATTGTACAAGCTTATATAAAGATTAGAACAACCCACTTAATTAGATCTTATAACAAAGAGTTACGTTATCCTGTATGCTTTTTTTGGGGCCACACGAACATGAGCGTATATCTATGTCGTTTTTGCAGATTTTGTCACAGGACGCGTTTAAAATGTATCAGCATGAAATTATAGTGGTAGTCATGAGCTTAATAGTTCAACTATAACATGTTTTGACAGGATAACAGGAAAACGTGTTTCCTCGAAAACTACAAAAGGAGGCGGTTTAAAATAGCCCTGTTACAAAATGTTGGCTGCGATAGCGGAGAATTATTTATGCCCTGCAGGTTTTGTATGAAACTTCACAATATTTTTCACGGTATTTCCCCAGCTTTAATAAATCGTGGTAACTTAAATTTCTTGTCTTTCATTCATTTTAAAACTAGCTCTTTCGCGGTTCTGGCCGCATGGATTTTGGTTATTAGCATTTTTCCGTAGAATGGAATTATTTATTAATATATGTGTGCAACAGTTCTTTTGATTTTTATATTCTCACGGGAAAGGGATCTATACGGGTGAAACCTTGTATACGTTTTGAAAATGTAGAATAGTTTATTTAGAATACTGCAATCATAAAGGCATTGTCTAGATATTTCAAAACTAGATCTGCATAAATTTATAAATTACTACAGTTTATTAAATTTAAAGTTCAAAAAAGGATTTATCCCTCGCTTTTCCTATTTACATAATTAAAATATGTTTATTCCCGAATTATCGGCTCCAAGGACTGGATAATTGCCAACAGGGATAATATCGTTTCAAAATCTATAACTACTCCAATGTTCATCTAGACGTGAAACTAATACTATAATATAGTTAGAATTTTCCTCAATTTGGAAGTTTGAGTTGGTTCGGGCGCGTCGCCCAAATTTTATGCCCTGCGGTACAGGGCTTGCCAAGTTGCCGACGGTTAGTTGTCTAATGGTAATTTATTACTCGGTAGACTAGTTTTAATGTTTCGTTTGGATTATACCCTCAAATGAAATGTTCGAGGTTATAGTAACTAGTGATAAAGTTTTAATTTGACTTAAGATCTTTATATATTAATAACAATAATAATAATAATAAATTCCCACAACATCTCATACATTGACCTGACTCCGTGGTAAGTCGGTTAAAGCACTTATGTTACGAATGCCAGACAACAGAGGAATCACAAATATACTACTTAAATACATATATTTTACACCCATACAAGGAGCAAACACAAATATCATCATATAAATATTTGCTCTGGGTGGGAATCGAACCCACGACCCCTGGTGCACAAGACAGGATCACTACCATCTGCGCCATCAGGCCCGTCATTAAAGCTTTATGAGGTAGACCACATACAAATGTCGTCTGTATTGGTACCTAACTCTATTCTATTTCTACCACCAAACAGGAGTGTTCGTGTTGCTGTGTTCCAGTTTGAAGGGAGAGAGAGGCAGTGAAATTATTGGGTGATGTGAAATAATATCTCTTAGAGTTACTAGGTGGGCAACGCGCTAGTGATATCCTTGTATATTACGAGCGTCTATAGGCAGCTGTGACGCTTACTATCGCCGCGGGCACGCACGAGTAGGCTTGATTGTCACCCTGGCCTAATAAAAACAAATACATGTCACGCAGTTTGGCCGGGATTCATTTATAAAGTACTAATCCAATTTAAGAGATTTTTGGTTTGATATGTAGGTGCAGTTTCATTTAACTTGATACACAGAATATTATTTATAGTCTCAACAATTTTTTCTTGATAAACGTAGGTATATAGAAGAGACAGGACGTCAATTGGGTCAGCTAGTTTCATATTTCATATAGTTATGGCAGTGTTTAGTATGATGAATATTAAGGAAGCAAGGAGTTTATGTACTATTATAAGACTATATATTGTTATGGACTCAATAGGGAATTTCTTTTATTTATTAAAGGTTTACCAACAATGGTTACACTTTTACTAAATAACTGTAACTCTTATAAAATCCTGTTTAAAACAATTATTACAGACATGCATGCAAAATATTAAAAAATTTAAGGGTAAAAAAAACCAATCTTAAATGTTCATAAAAAAAGAATTCTATTCCAGCCAGGGCAAACATCTATGTGATGAAAACTTTGTTTGTTCCGCCCGATCTGAGTGCTAAATATATGTAATAAAATATAATTATTTTTAAATCCTCTTGTGTCTGATAATCGTGACAAAAGTTTTTTAAGTTATTTACCTTGGAGTCAGGTCAGTGTATGAGATGTATTGGGTGAATTGATAATGTAATTTTATTTATTTACTACACCTAGGAATGGTGTTGTAAATAAATAAAATTAAAGTAAAAAGTTTTATAAATAAGGAGCTGTTTTTTGTAATAAAAAAATGGAAAACGTTTAATTCCTTATCTCAATTAGTGAATGTATTAGAGTGGAACACGCAGGCAGCTGTAAAACAGCTTATATTAGTACGGATGCAGTCGTTTTAGTTTATCAGTGTAATCTACTATGGTTTTTATTTTCTTTTTATTTATGTAATTAAGTTAACAGTATTTGTATTTTTGTAGTACATTAATAAATTCATTATATCAGCTATTGGAAGTCCACTGCTGGACATAGACCGCTCCAAGAAAAAAGGATTTTTGCATATAATTGCCGTGCTGTGCAATCGTGCTAGCATTCGCAGAGCGCAGCTTTCGCGACGGGGATGTTGGTGCCCACTCCCGTCCTGTACATTTAAACTGCTTTGTTTCGAATGGATATACCGCCATTTGTTGGCTCTAGTACCTCAATCGCCTCTTACGCCACCTGGTGCAGTGGGAGGTACTATTCTACTCCGTGGGTACCTCACGGCAAACATTAATTAATAAATTATTATTATATTATTAATTAAAAGATCCATGATCCACTTCAAGTAGATTTTTTGAAGTATCTTCGAACCTTAGATAAATCTTAATCCAAAATGGCTGCCACCGAGATAAGGTCGGCCATCATTAATTTTGCAAATATGTATTGTCACCTCTGTGGGCATTGCCCTGCAAAGATGGGCGCGTTGACAGATCAAAGGCGCGTGCTCAGCGATTCATGGCGGGAAGATGTGGATCTGCCAGTAACGGGTCAACGCTTAGTTTATGGTGGACGGGAGCATGTGTAATCGGGAACAGCCCTAAAGCCCTATGAAAACATAGAAGTATCTGTGTGTGAATTCAATTGAAATCATATTTAGGTTTTGTTTGACTGATATTTAACACACATGTAAGTAATTATATACATGTATATATATATCCTACGAATATTATGAGTCAGAAAATACATATGGTATCATTATCATAGCTATTGGAAGTCCTCTGGTGAATTTTGCCCATAGTTACCGCGCTGGACAAGCGTGTTGGTAATTAGGCAGAGCACAACTTTCGCGAAGAGGATGCTGCTGCCCACCCCCGCCTTATGCATTTGAACTACACTGTTTAGGACTCGCCTCTTACAACACCTAGTACAGGGGGAGATATCATTCAACTCTGCGAGTACAACACAGCAGATGGATGTTTGTTATTCTTTCACTTCTAAACGGTAGAAAAATCGAGATAAAATTTGACGCAGAGGCAGCCTGTGCTCTGCATTTATTTTTTGGACTTTTGGTTTTTAATAATGCTAACTCTAGAATTCTACTTTGACTTTAAGTCTATTTGTCACCTTCTTCTTTATAGGATATTAATTTCAATAAATACTGGGTGAAAGAGCTAATTGAGACGTAAGGGTCGACATTCAATTCCGATTCGATCATTCGATTTTTTCGATCGACACTGAAGATTTTTGTGTAGGTTTAGGTTGTTTTTTCTAATCTTTATAGATACTGATTTCTCTGTTTATAAAGTCTGCATTCTAAAAAAATATATGTGATGTCATATTTTAACGAACGAATCGTATAATATTTATTATGTGTTGAATATACGACTAGATCATAGATAATACTACAAGATCATTGATCCCCATTAGGACTTTTTTGTCTCCTACTAAAGGTTTACGAAGAACCGGTAATTAGTTTCTCGGTATCATTATAAGCTTTTATTTTTTATCGAAATTGGATCGTAGTCTAGACAACGACCCTCCGGGCTATGTCGCTCGTTATACACGTTTGCTGGACGCTTTTTGAACACTATGGGAGTCCTTGTCGTGTCTCCCCTCCCCCTTTCAGAATTTTATATCGTACCCATTGTAATGTAAATCTGATTCCAAAAGGAATACAAACTCTGCTAGAAACGATGAATATTTCAAATTATTTCGGAGTTTTTCTTTCGGTAAGTAAAAGTCTAATTGCGCATTAAGGATTGTAAATAAAAAAAAATCTAAGACATTTTTTCTAAAAATGTCATATTATTCATTTTTGTCGGGACTTCGTAACTATTAAAGTAAAAATGTTATTTCATCTGTACTCTTTTATTTATTACTTTTCTATATTGATTACATTTTCAACGACAAACTGAAATTAATATAGTTAATGGTTATAATATATTTTCTCTTCTATTGTTTGGTTTTTCTTATTCTTGCTTATTACTGGAATTGATGAATAGATATTTGTTATCATTAATAAAAAAGTGAAGTAAAATTTATTAAGTTAATATGTTTACGCCTGCACTATAATCTTATCAATTATTTGAAATAAATTCTATTTTAACAGATTATTAATTTTTAAAATGTATATTGCTGCTAATGCGAAAATTGCTATATACTTACGAGTATAGCAAGCTAGGTTTCAGTACCGCCATTTCATTATAGAGAAAACATATATCTTCTAAGTAAAGTACACAAAGAAATTCGAGTTCCTTTAATTGATAATTTTATTGGCTTTCACATTTCAAACACTCACGTTCTCATCTACGGGATGGAACACAATATAATTCTTATATAATAATTCTCTCACACCTCAAAAGGGTTTCTCTGTATTATATTATAGAACTTAATATCATTTTGTATAACTATATCTATACTTCGCTACCTTGTACATTTGACACACATGTTTATCAGGAAATGGGTGACACGTAACAAGCGATATTCAGGCCAAAGAAAGAACTGCAGTATCATGTACAGCGTAAACAGAACAGATGTGACGCCGGCTGAGGGATGCGAATAAATATAAAATATCGATAGTTCCGAATAAACTACAATATCAATGCAAACAAACACAGCGGCCAGACGTGCCCGCCGCGTGGGCCGTGTGAATATATCAAATGTATCGACATATTGGTGTTTGCGAATGAATTTAACTTTTTCGTTTGTTACGACTATCTCATAAAATATGGCAATATTAATGTGATCAAGTTTTTATTAGAATACTCTTAGTGATAAGGGGGTTGAGAATAATATGTGGAAACAGTACTAGATACGATGAACGAACTATTTTAACAGCTTTATAAAGCATTTTATATCCACTTTATAATATAAAAACCTTTTAAATTGTCTATGAATACTAATATTGATGTTATGATATATTAAATTTGAAATTTATGTAGTAATTGTTTTATTATTTTGAGGTCATGCAGAAGTATTAAGTATATTTCTGTGTATATGATAAATATTTAAATTTATTCATATAGTAGCAGCGCCGCGCGGTTTCAGCCGCGGTAAGTTTACAACTTCTACAAACAAACCTAGGAACCTTTTTGCTATATTGTTATTGGTCTTAGTGTTATGCTATCTTATTACTCTTTTTCGTTAAAAATAAGAATTTTTCCAATCGGACCAGTGCTTTTTGAGATTATTGCGTTTAAACAAACAAAGAAACTCTTCAGTTTTACAATATTAGTATAGGTAAATAAAAATTGCATGTTACGGTGTTTATCAGGGATGAAATTCTAAACCTATTTTAATAGAATTTTTTAATGTGTATAATATGTTTCAATTTGGGAGATACGATAGTTTATATATCAATTGATAGCCGCAACATATTTTTTGTAATAAACAGGTACAGGGCACGTTTATCGGGTCAGCTAGTTTAAATATATTTTTGTAGCTTATCGATAAAGTGAACACACGACCGCCCTCGCGGAACAGTAATAAAATGGCGACTGTAGGCCGGCGGGCGCGAGGGGTGTTTTTAAGTCTTGCCTCCATCCAAACACAAGCCAAAAATCTTTATAAATGCAAACGAGACGCCGCTATACAAAACACGCTTGGTGCGAGTGAGACGCCGCTAGGTGCATTCGAGTTGCGGTCTTGGGTAGATACAGCACGTTTCCAGACTGTGGTTAAGGGCGCCTGCTAACTCCACCACCGGAGTGGAGTTGAAAAACAAATAACTAAGTATCTCATTTGAATGTATAACTTTGGACTCTTAAAACGAAATAGGTGTTAGCACGTGCAATTTGCGAGGCTATTTCAGGTAATTGGACTACAAAAATACTGATGGGAAAAGGCGAGACTTGTGTGTCTGTTGTCTCAGGCGAATTTAATTATGGCATTAAATATAAATATAGATTAAGATCGAGAAGCAATCAATACAGTACCATTTCATAATTTTTTGACGGGCCGTTGTCTCTCTATTTATATTATGATATTTGAGTTTGTCCTGTATTTGGGTGTTAAAATAAGTATTATATTTCTTTTGTTATCAGATGTCAGTAATACAAGCTTGCTTCAAGTGATTTATCTAGGAGTCAGGTCAATGAATGAGATGTTGTGTGAATATAATTATCAACATTATCATTGGGAGCTGTATCATAGAATCATTAACGCTATTGATTTGTATAAATGCTATAATATATGTAACATTTGTAATTTTATCCAATGATAAAATTTACTAGAAAAAATTAACTTGTCTCAAACTTCGGGCGGGACCCAAACCTGCATCTTTCCCTGAGACATATTGATTTTTTTTAAATTATATATCATCTTGGTTATAATTCAGCGTTTTTATATACATAAAACATTTAACTATACAGAATACAGAATGCTATACAGAATATCTTGAACTTTAAGATAGGACATAGGCAACTTTGGACCCCGGAAAATTGACGTGGGATCAAACACCTTAACACATACGCAAAGTTATTATACATACGGATATAATAACTGGATAACGGACATTTATTATATAGTGGTTCATAAGCTAGTCATTTAAACAGTTAGTTCATACAAAGTTATCGCAATATAAATGAAATATACGAACATACAATTTTATTCTGAAATCTAAGGAAAATGGATTACATTAAGTTTCTTTAAAAGCGTACAAGTGCAGTGGTTGGAGAGTGTTTTTGAAAAATGAGCAAACTTAATAGAATATTCTTTCTAATAAAGGATTTTATAGTATTTTTACTAAATTTCAAATATTTGCGTAAATCTTGTTATGAATTCCTTTTGTATTCGTTATTTGAATAGTAATCGAGCACAAAGGTTTGAGATCTTTTTTAATAATAATCTACGATTTGACGTACCCGATGGCGCTGATGGTAGTGATCCTACCTTATGCACCAAAGGCCGTTGGTTTGATTCCCATCCTGGAGAAATTTATTTATTCATTATATAAAGAATTGTCCGGGGTTTATATTTGTTATGTGTCTGGGTGTTATTAATACGAATTAAAGTATTTTTGGAATTTGTATCTTTAAAGCTTTAAAGCTGCTTATCTTGGAGTAAGAAAATTATTTAAATTGTATTATTTATGTTATTTAAGTTGATATAGCAACCGATAACACTCGCTTTTCACTCGCCACTTTGTCAACGTATAATTAATTTGTATCGAATCTGTCCGTCCGAATTATTCTGTCGCTAGGGTTAGTTTAGGTTCGAGCGATGCATATAGATAATTTTGGCTAAATAGGTATACCATTAAAGCGTAACAATTAGACACAATCATACTGCAGTTTGTTAGTACGTTAGGTAGTAGTAGTTGGTGAAGTACATTAGGTTTAATTTAAAACCTGAACGCAAAACAGCGAGTCTTTCGTTCAAAATGTGGAACTGACCTGAGCAGTTATCATAAAAATAGGTGGAAATATTTGTTCAAATGTATGTCAAGACTAAAAATACTAGGAGCATTAGGGTTTAATTATTAGGCTCTAATTAGTCTTATATGACGTATGATAAATAGAAAAGAATAAATAATAGGTTCATTGCTAGTTGATAGTTGACATTATAGGTAGAAATATAAGCCAATTTAATTTTGAAGAATCATTAACCTCTTGCAATAATAAAGTGATTACCTTAAATATAGCCAAGAGGTACTGGCGGAATAGAATAGTTCTCACTGTACCAAGTGTCGTAAAAGGTGACTGATGTACCAGATAGCGGAATTATCTATCAGAAACAGTGTAGCTCAAATACTTATAGGTCGAGATGGGCAGCAGAGTATCTGTAGCAAAAGCTGCGCTCTGCGTTTGCTAATAAGATTGCCCAGCGCGGCAATTATGGGCAAAATTCTCCCTTTCTTGTTGCCTATATCTAGCAGTGGATTTCCAAAAGCTGCAATAATAATGATAATTATAAATATAGCTACCAACTAAATTATATGACAGTGGATGCAGGCAAAGTCGTAAGCATCAGCCAGTATATCAACAAACGAGCTTTTCCTCATTATGATTTTATTATGCATTTATCGTCTGACATTTTTTATCTCATTCTCAATTTTTTATGTTAACTCAAACTTTTTAAGAACCAATCGAGTGCCGGAACGTATTTTATCGTCACAATTTTCGTCATAAAAAATACTTGACCTCATTAATGCTCCGTTAGCGAGTACGTTTTCCTCGACAAACTACCTCTTTCTCAAGGGAAGGTAATAATTTCAATTTAGAACTCTCTGAGGATCTTAATTTTTTCGGTTAAATTCACGACGGTATTAAGGGACGCAAACTTCGGTTATGCCGGTTTGTCCTTTGTGCTTATGTGGAATTATATTTTTTATTGATTTTAATGTTATACGATAGAGTTTAGCTGTTTTTTAAGGCATTCTCTTTTGAATATCACGGCAGTAAAACACTGCTCTTTTGCATTGACATCTCACCGAAGTTCTAAAAAGAACACTAACGTTAAGTGATTATATTATTTAAGAATTTTGATTGATTTTGTGTTGTGTCGTTATTCTTGCTAAATGGTCTGGTGAGATACATTTTGTTTTGTTATTAAATTTAAATTTAGTTCTATAAAAATATTGGTACTTTCATCATCATCATCATATCTGCCATAAGACGTCCACTGCTGGACATAGGCTTCCCCAAGTAATCTCCAATAGAACCGGTTATTTATGGCTTGAGTCCAGCGCGATTCTGTGGTTTTAGTTCATCTAGCAGGTGGACTCCCTACGCTGCGTTTGACGGTACGTGGTCTCCATTCCAGAACCTTACAACTCCATCGGCCATCGGTTTTGCGTTCTAAATGCCCTGCCCACTGCCACTTCAACTTACTAATCCACCGGGCAATGTTGGTAACTTTGATTTTATTATGAATCTCATTCCCGATTCGATTGCGCAAAGAAACTCTGACTTAGTTAAAAAACTGGTACTTTGCTCTGGAGCAAACTCTATTTTTAAAGTTAATCTATACTCCAAGATAAGGCCTTCTAAGTTAACAACATGACATTTTTTATATAATTATTTAACGCTTTTTTAAGGAAGCCATATAGATTTTGATATTTATCAGATTGTAACATTTACAGAGCCATTTCAGCCTTTTTCTACAAATTATATATCTTAGAAGATGTAGCTAGAAGGTTACCTTTCCTGCAATAGATTGGTTTGTTTAATTTTGAAGCTAAAGAGTGATTATTTGAAAATATATTCTCTGCTGTGGGGTGGCTTTCTCTATATGTCACAGGTATAGTAAGAGGCGATATAGGTTCTAGAACCAATAGACAGCGGTACATCCACCCGGAAAAGCGAAATTAAAATGCGGGGATAGGCTACAGTATTTCTGTGGCGAGGTTACACTTTGCGAATGCAGAATGAATGCGCGCGGTCATCATGGGCAACATTCTTCCCTAGCTGGGGAAGATCTACGGTTGAGACTCAATTAAAAATGTAATTATTTTTTATTTATCAAGTTTATATAGTATCAAGTATATATATATATTTGCTGTTCAGTGTTCACCGATTAAAATTTCTTGCAAATGTAGGTTAATCGGTTTTATACAAAGCTATTGGTTTTCAAAACGATTTGCGGCACTGCTATTATTAAAATAGTTGACTGCACTGAGTGCTGCTCTGGTGAAAACTATTTAATGTAGAAGTAGTTGGCTCACAATATTCCTGCGCTAGCTTCGCCGCGGGACTGGAATGCTACAGAAATAATGTGAAACATCACCGAAATGCACCGGTTAGTATTCAGTGATCCTGCAGTTACTGACAATTTACTTTTTAATTCCAGTCCGCCCATTCCTGTAGCAAAAGAATGGCGTAAAGGCCAATTATTAGGTTTAAACCTCGATGTCAATGCAGTAACTCTATTGTATATTCCTTTATAGAGAGACTGGACTGTATCCGCGACTCTATGGACCACAATTTATATAATACTGACCCGTGAAACGTTGGCCCGTATGAACTGTAAATATTGATTTTAAATTCGTATAATTAGAAGAATAACAATTAATATTATTTTAAGCAATGAATACGTTATTAAATGATACAGCGTGTATTTTGTCAAACGTTTGATAGTTATGACAAACGATTTTAGTTTTACTATAAGATTTTATGTCATCAAAATAAGCTAAGGTTACATAAAAAAAATTATTATGGTCGTAATTCTTTTTTTAGTTTTCTAATCTTTTGCGAACATTCTTTATTTCTTGTATATAAGGTTTATATGACATCATGACAACAACAAACAGAACAAAGAATTCGTAAAATTGGTCTAGCTGTTCAATAGAAAGTGGAATTCATTTTTATGTAGCCTCTTTCTTTAGTGTTCAAGCTGTCTCTATGGTAAATTTTTGGCGGGCCCGATGGCGCATTCTGTAGTATCCCTATTTTCGATACACATATGTATATAGTATCATGTTTTTGTTGCTAATATACTCGTAAAGTATCATGTTTGTAATTCCTCTGTTATCTGACGTCAGTAACACAAGCTACGATCTTGGAGTCAGATCATGAATGAGATCTTTATAAAAAAAAACAATACTGTCGATACATTTTGAAATATACATATTTTTCAATCAATATCATCATCATCATAGTATCAGCGGCTCCGTAGGTTTTAAATGACTGGAATAATGTAGACTATAATATAACGCGCACGGAATAGACAGGCCGCATAATTCATCTTAATTAATCAGAACAGGCTGTCTGGTACTCACCTGCCTCCCACCAACAGATAATTTCCGTCCCGTAGCAGCAACCTGAAGTAGTCTGTGTGAGTCTCGTTTCCTAGGAACTTATGGGTATCGTCCACTCCTGTAACAAGATAAAAAAAACAGAGTAAATACACACATATGATCATATAATAAAAACAACATTCTTGTAATATTGTTAACCACCAATGGATTTACGGAGCAAGTTTCTCATCACATCGGGCTTCGATTTTTAAACCATTAAAAAAATAAAAGACTATCGAAACTTATATAAGTTACTGTCAAAAGATAATATTTTTCAAAGCGTGCTCCGCAAATTCTCTGAAACACTTTCCAATGTTATATTGATCTAATAATAACCGAATTTCACCTCTTTTTATGCGTACAGTCATTGCAAATCCCTTTTACAATAGTCTGCCACGCCACTTGAAAAAGCTTTGAAAGCATATTTAAAGTTTTTACGGTATGAATTTTGGATCGCCTTATTTGTTCTTTATTATATACCTGTTTCAACATTTGACACGACTGAGTTTTAATGAAAGTCGATTGAATTTTCGCTAAATAAAGTTTAATTAGGTCAAAAAATATATTATATATTAGTTAGGTTTACCTGAACGTAAATATAAAGGCAACTCAAATCATACTATCATTAAATAATTGGATCATATTACAATTTAATGTAATAATAAAACATATATGATATTAATATAATTATTCGAAACTTTGCTCCACTCAACCCGACATGTAATGCAAAAGCATGACTGTCATTATCAGGCCTTCATCGTCATATGAACCATAGGACGTCCACTGGTGGATATAGGCCTTCCCAAGTGACTTTCAGTGGGACCGGTTATATGTAGCCTGTGTCCAATAGTTATTTTGACTATGAACGATATTGTGATGAGAACTAAAACGGTATTATGATGATAGCCATGAAAGCCTAATTGTCGTAATTTTATCGACCTTAAGCTACGGAATGTTTACTAGATAGCTTAATGTCGACATTGTTGATTTCACTCGAAAAAATACCAAAAATATACACGCAAACAATTAAAAATATGAAGCTGGGCCCATGACTAATGATGCAAGTAACAATTGTTGCGACCTTTAAAGCTGAATAGATGGAGTTAGTGTTAAAAGTACAGATTATTTAGAAACAATAATTTAACTGGACAGACGATCTTACTCCAATGACGGTTATTCCAATTTTCAGGCCTTGGTAATGACGATTATTTATTATTTACCTTGTAGATAGGTTATTAAACCTTAAGAGCACTTTTTTAGGGCAACACTAAAGTTTCCGCTTGGCCGTTTGATTATTTCGCCTGTTGAATAAATCAGACGAACTCAACTCCTTCAAGCGCTCACAAAAAGGCGAAAGGCTTAACTTCTTCTTAAATGAGGTCTGGAATGATGGGCGTGGTCCTCATTAAAGACCTTTTGTCGCAGAGTTAGCCTTTTGACATTTGATTCCATTGTTCTCCGCAAATAAATGTAAACTTTACACCGGTCGTCTAAGACGAGTTTTTGTTTGTGAAACTGGACACGAATCTTTGCGAATTCCGCGATAGCGCCGTAGAGATGGCAGATGACATTATTCACAGAATTTTGCCTTAATAAGGATGGAATCCATTCTATTCGTTTATTCTATTGCTTGATAAGAAAAAAATGTCGGTGTCTTGTTATTCTTATTCATAATTAATGGCGCATTGGAAGTCGTTTGACGTCCTTGACAAAACAATGTGATTTTAATTTTTTTTTCAATTTTGGTAACTTAATCATTGGGATATAAGACATTGCTGACTAACGTTATGAAATTGTATTTTTTGCATTCACTGAGATATCTATCTGCTCGCGAAATATGACGGTATTATAAGTAGTATACTGTACTAATAAAACTATATAAAGTACTAATTATTTTAGATGTCAGGTTGGGATGTTTATTTCTTTTTGATATAGGTACAAGAAATCATTTGCCAAATTAGTTATTTGCTTTACATTTTAATTTATCAACTTACAACATATTCGGAAAGAAAACCGTCTGTTATATAAATTTCAATTTATAAAATAAAGCAAAAATCCGCATCTCTCAAAGGTGGCTACATAATTATCATTACCATCATACCAGCCATTGGAAGACCACTACTGGACATAGGCTTTCCCAAGAAAGGGTGAATTTTGTCCATTAATGTTCCAGCTGGACAACCGTGTTGGCAATCGCAGAGATTTGCTGCTGCCGTCTCTTACTCCACCTGCTACACGGGTAGGTACTATGTTACTCTGCTGGTACCTCACGATAAACGTAAATATGCACCTAAGTTTTGCTACTATAACAAATTCTGGTAGTAATATTTTGATTTAACTTGCATTGGGAACAATTCCTTTAGAAACGTAACGTTCATAAATGCTTTTTTTTAATGACTAAACACAATAGTACTGTGAGATACTCCTAGAGTAGAATAGTACCTCCTTTTATAACAGATGTCGTAAGGGGAGACTTTACTTCCCAAGCAGTGTAGCTCAAATGCACTGGGTGGGGATGGCAAGCAGTATTCTTGTCGCCAAAACTGCGCATTGCGGTTGCCAACACGCTTGCCCGGCGCGGCAATTATAGGCAACATTATCTCTTTCTTGGGGAGGCCCATGACCAGCAGTGGTCTCCCAATGGTTGTAATGATCAACACAATAATATCTTTGAGAACTGATATAAACTAATATCATGAAATCACTCGACTGTCAGCGTATACATTGAAGTCTAGGTATGTAACGTTTTCAATTGTAGCATTTTCTCGGAGGAGCACACCACAAAACCTTGACCTATTTTAAGGGGTGAATTCCCAGACCGCACCGCGGTAGTAAATTCTGATAAACGTAATAAACAAAGGGATGCAGCCCTGAGACAATTGTATAACAAGGCGTATTATAGTCTTACTATGATATATCCCTTGAAATAAGGCTATGGAATTATGTCATGATAAAATATAATATTAGGTCTAGAATTCTGCTGTCAACATCTATTTCACCATAATTTTTGAACAGATTCTGTTCTTATTTGCTTTTGTTGCGTGTGTATCAATAGAGAGATAGTAAAAATTATTAGTAAATGGAGTATAATTTATTGTTCTAAACCATTCTTAAACAGTATAGTTTATACTAACAAAGGATTCGCAATACAGGGAGAAGTATATAAGTGTTATGTAAGTATATACAATAAAACAAATAGAATTAGTCAGCTTACAATGCGTCACTTTGGTAACTTAAGCTTAGTGCACACTATCGATTTTTTCTTCCATTGTACGATGGCGTGTCTAGACGGTCTGGATAATTGTATTGTTTCATTGTGGTTATCTTGCTCTGCTTTTAGTGCAGTCATAAATGTTAAATTATCTAGATACTGGCAAACTTTCTCTTTGAAGACGAGAATAATGTTTCTGTCAAGTATTATTGTATATAAGTACTAGCTAGATCAAAGAGATCAAAAAAGAGATGTAAAAGATAATGTTGTGACAACAACATTGAAAGGAATGTTGATATGGTTTGGACATGTAGAGAGGATGGATGAAAGTAGAATGACTCCACATATATCTTTATATCTGTGCATCTCTTAAGTTAATGGAAGAGTTGGTTAATGGAAGAGAGGACGATCAAGGCAAACGTATCTTAACTAGGTAGAAGAGCTATTAAAAAAGGGCCAGATCCGAAGTACCTTACCTAACCTAACCAAATCTATAACATGATTCATCAAAAATAAGCTATCAAATATAAACTCGTTACTGCTAAACTCTTACCATACCTTCAATATAGCCCAAAATCAATACTGGAAACCGCCAGCTATAAGAGGTATTATGATAGAGCCATTCTGACTGACCGAACTGTACATAACTATAGACCAGACATTAGTCTAGTTGATCAAAAAGATAATACAGTATACTTATAGATATAGCTTGCCCAAACACTCACAACCTATATATAACTATCACAGAAAAAATACATAAATAGAACTTAAGGAAGAACTAGTTAAAATATGGAATACGAATAAAGTGTACATTATACCACTGGTGCTTTTAAGCACTGGTGTCATTCCTAAGCACCTACTTGATGTCTTAAGAACCCTTGACTTACCAAAAAGCATTTACATCACTATGCAGAAAGCGGCAATTCTTAACACCTGCCGTGTTGTCCAAAAGTTCTTGCAAGATGATACTCCCACGGGCTTAGGCCATGTAAACTTCAGGATCATGATCCTGAAGTTCACTTGGCCGTAAGCCCGTGAATTTTAGTTATATACTAAAACACCATCAGTGTTTTGAGACATTTAAATCTAATAATAAAGATAGTACTTTTTATTATACACGAAAAAATTACATAATTAGAAAGAATAAAAAGTGACAAGATTTAACACAATAGGCGACCTTATCGCTCAGGGCTCGCTCTTCCAGGCAACCTTTAGACGGATATATAAGAAGATAATACGATAGGGCAGTTAGATGTGTAACTACTAATTTACTAAGAAAATAAAGTCAATTAAATAATAATATCTTTATAAGAATAAGTACATAAATACAACTTAAACTATTGCTTAATGTTAAATTATCTTTTAGTAACAGGTACAAGGCGATTTAGGCTTTGAAACCGACAGGAACAGCGTAGCTAAATTGGGAGGGGATGCGCAGTTGTGCTCCGTAGTAAAGCTTTGCTTGGCGTATTTGCCACGATCGCACTGGTAAAGAATCCCCAAAATGAGAAACAGTCTCTTGAGGCGGTTTACGTGCGATGATAATGCTTTCCTAAGGTTTTCTTGCGTCATCAAGGCCGATGATTATGTTCATGTATTAAAAGAAAATAAACATTTTTTGTTGTAAGTACAGGTCGATAAATAAGCATACGGCTTGCACGTCACTCGCAATATCACAAGTGTATCCGTAGTGCGTTGCCAACCTTGTGATAAAAAATGTGAACATAAATGTCAGTAATTTCACTACCTCTTTCACCCTTCAAACCGGACCTGTACGCGTAGTGTCAGTAACGATATTCTTAGAAATTATGTCAGTTAATCCTCATCATCATACCAGACATAGAAAGTCCACTGCTGGACAATAGGAAGGAGGATTTTTGCCCATAATTGCCACATTGGGCAAGCGTGTTGACAATAGCAGAGCGCAGCTTTTGCCACGGAGATGCTGCTACCCATCCCCACCTGTGCATTTGAGCTGCACTGTTTCGAATAGATATAACGCAATCTGCCGGTTCTGGTACCTATGTCGCCTCTTACGACACCTGGTACAGTGGGAGGTACTATTCTACTCTGCCGGTACCTCAGGGTATATTATGTTAGTTACTACAATATTATATAAAAATAAATTATACATTATTAAGAAACCCCAATATCATGGCTATCGATTATAGGTGATTTTGGTGACCTTAATGACTTAAGTTTCTTAGTATATATCGATGCCCCAATGTCTTATACCTGAAACACTTCAAAGCCGAACGATATTGCTTCTCCGCCCGACTGAACAGGTAGCAACACCGGTGAACAACTTGAGGAACTGCTCCTCAACATGAAAGTGTTCAGTAATGCGTGAAACAATACTCATAAAAACCAACGACGTTTCCTGTTTGCAGGCGTAAAAGAGTCAAGTGAGAATAAGTCGACAAGACGGAATGGTTGAACGACTCGTGTGATAAAAACGGAGATTATTCTAAAAGGGCCTTTTTATGTCGATGGATGGGTTCACGACTTTATTTCTCCGAAGCTCGACTTTCTTATTAGAGCGTCGGGACGTACCACCGGGAAAATCATATCGAACATACGGAGACTTAAACTTAAGCCTAAAATCTGTCAGTAATCATATTTTTTATTTTGTATTGTTGTTTTTCTACGATTTCAAATTACAAGCTCAGCGTGTTAATTAATTAATTTTTTTTAATTTAAAATAAGTTTAAAGCTATACATATAATCTTGTTCCTGTAATAGAATCGATAGCACATCCCAATAATATCCAAGTATTAAAGACAGCGTAATTTTTTTTCCGATACCCTAGAATGCTAGAATCAAAAATTGTAAATAGGCTTTCAGACAATTTAAGCAAGATTTAATAAAAATATATAAAAAAAATCACAAATAAAATTTCACACAAAACTTACACTTTATGTAGTTACTTTAAGGTAAACTTATATTTTATTTTAAATTAATCTCGAGTATAATAAAAGGGAAGTTTGTAAATAAATTTTCCGTTGTTAAGCAAAGAGTTTTAATTAAACGATAAATTCATTTTGGAAACCTTGCCATATGATAAAGGAATAAAATAAATAAAATATGAACAATAAAGTTAAGTGAGTCCCCTCTAATCGAGCTCTGAGGAGACATTAAAAAACTAATTAGCGTGACGTCATTAAAATGTATGGTGCGATCCGCGGCGAGGTACAAATTAACCGAGGGTTGGTCCACATCGAGGAACATTTTTATATTTTAAAGAAAAGTTATCAATTAATAGAAAGGAATGTGTAAACCGTTATTCTTAAATTAATGAAATTATGTTGAACAACTTCATATATGCTTTAAAAACAGTGTTTTTTAAATTTATCTATAACTCGTGTTTCGCTTTGGTGATACAGTTAAAACATTGAGTTAAAAAGCTAGAATCTACAATGCAATGTCGTTCTATCTGACTTTATTGTATCAGACTTTAGAGTTACGTGATGGCAGCCACGACAATAGTTTTCGGAAAACTTCATTAACGCAATGTCACCTACGTCTTTTTGTTTCTAAACGTGTGTATTACTTAAAATATGTAAAAAATCACACGTTATTTCTTATTTAAATAAAAATTATTAAGAATTGAATCCTACGAAGTTTCACAAGTAGACTATTACATGACTTTTTAAAGAAAAAGATACGCGTTGCCCTTGAAACCTCTATCTACTTCTTTACCTACTTTGAGAAGGTTTAACCTGTTTATCTCAACTGCGCTATGAACATAGAAAAATGTATTCCATTTTTTCACCTCACATGTCATACATTAAACCGTCTCTGAAATAAATCGCTTGAAGCATTTGTGTTGCGGACATCGGCCGGAGGAATCGAATAGAGGATTTACAGATAGAATACAAATACATATATTCAACACCTAGATATAGCTAGAACAAACACAAATATTTATCTTATAATTTTTTGTTATGTGGGTGGGGATCGAGCTCACGATTTTTTACACACAGAATCACTACCATTCACGCCATAGGTCCCGACATAATATAATTTGAATTAACGTTCTCTCTGAAATGTTGACATCGGACAGCGTTTAGATAGAGGTCTAGTGAGTCCGAGTGTTGTTTATTCCCAGAGGTGCCATTCTGTTGAAGCGCGTTGTCGCATGCATTGTGCACTCCGCTTTACATCGCATAAATCTACCGAAATGCTAATTAAAACGCGAATGCCCAGTGGAAATGTTGCTATTTTGTGGCCACCTCTGTTGTTTTTGTATTCGATAATGCTCCCGTATACGAAAGTAAACTTACTGCTATATATTCACATAAATAAACAGAGCACGTGGTGGGTTATGTTGATTTGAATTGGTTTTCTTCCAGACGGCTTAATTTCTTCTAGAATAAATATATAAATACTAGACGGCTGATAAAATAGATAGTTGAAAGTTAGCCGTTAAATGTCTACATTTAAATTCAGAAATTAATCAATCATTTAGTCAGCATTGTTTTAAAAGTCATACATTTACTATATAAATAAAACGACAGATAGATCTAAAGAAGACTACCAATATTTTGCAATAATAAACCTTAATTGCAAGTAACCGAGTTCAGAGTTGTTGGTAAGATTTAGGCAGATTTGTATAGGTTGACAAGGGCCAAAATTATTTTTTAAATGGTTTCAATGGTTTTAGCCGCAATTTTGTATTATATGTAATAAATTTTTATTTAAAAAATAGGTTATGGTGGCAAATATAAATCATGCGATGCAATTACATTGAATTGTGTCATTATTGTCAAGCTATAAACTTAACAACTTCAAGGAGTATAATAAGGCAATATCTTTGTTGAGGTGCACTGTAAGTGGAATGCCTATTTATATATGCTTAATTATTATATGTGATTAATCTATATCGAAGTCTAAGAAATATATAAAAGTAGATAATTATTGTTAAAAACATGTATAGTTTAACTTTGCCTTAACCCTAAGTTTCCAACTGACTACCAGATAATAACGGAGTTTTATAACAGCAAAACGTAATAAAACACTAAACAAGAAGAAAAATTGGATCTTATAAGAGTAGGTTTAAAGTGCAATGAAAGCTCATTCTCATTAAAGTTAGATTTCTTTAAAAAGTCACTAAATGGTTTTGTAAGAAACCTGTTAGGATTAATGTCTTAAATCATTGTAAGTTTTTTAAACTGTTAAACGACGTAAATAGTGAAATGTTGAGAAGTTTTCTTTGTAACACAAGAGTAGTTTTTAATATAAGATATGTACAGTATTACACAAAAAAATAATACATTTATTCAGTTACAATTTCAGTAATATTAATAAATTTATAATGAAGAGAAAAAATACGGAGTGGTTTCTTTCTTGTTTACAATTATACAGATATGTTTAAAATATTAAACTAAAATAAAATTTAGTTTATGACAAAAACTGTTAACTGTTAACTGAGAAATATTTGGTCTTTCATAATTTTTTTGTTAAGAACGCCGGTTGGGTGACGGGAATGGCGATATGGAATTCCGAATTAGCAAAAAAGCTATTTGTGCATAGTTTGAGTGTTGTAACTTCAAAATTCGAATATTTTTTAACTATAATATACTAGTAAAGTATCAGTTGGGGGATTTTAGACAGATCATTCGTACATTCATATAGCGAAAATTCGTATTTGTTTATTTTCAATTTTTTGTACATCAAGTTTTAAAACACAATCACAATATGACGAATTATATAAAGTAGGTATACATAATTGATCAAATACAAAAGGCGGCCTTATCAGCCTTGTAGGCTGATTTTATCTTGTATTTATTTATTTAATAAGTATTTATTTATTCTTACGGTCGCGGGACATTTCAAATTAGATCGGAAATAGTTTCAGCATCCGTGATGCTTGCACACTTCAACAGGATATTAACATCTCTGCAGCATGGAAATAGGTTAACTGCTTTGCGTTGGATGTTAAAAATGGATGAGTGGGATTCGGCAGATTAAAGAAACTTGAGTGATTCAAAATTAAGCATTATTAAGTTTATATATGTAAACTCCTTTATTAGTTGTAAGTTTTGATTATAATTTGTTAATTAGAATATAAGATTGGATGAATGAAAGCTGTGGATTTTGAATGAATAAATTTAATAAATCAGCATTAAGGAATATTAAAATATTATGTAATACTGTATGTTTTAACCATGGAAGGAGATTGGGAGAGAGTAAGAGAGCTAAGTAAGAGTTGAGTACTTACAATTGATTAAAAATGATGTAAAAATAATAATTAAAGAAAACGTTCAATGTTATAATGATAGAGATTACTAAAAACGGGTTTAGAAAAAATGCCCGGTTATTATTTGCACAGGTTAACATTATCTGATGAACTTTTACTAATTAATTTCCCATTTATAAATAAGATTGAGCTTATTCAATTCTAAATGAACTACTAATAGTGTAATTTTTTAATAAAATTATGGAAATTGTACTATATTTCAATCATATTAAGGCTGAAAGATAAATAACAGAAGAATTCTAAATATAATGTCATCACTACCATTTTGAAGCCAATAGGCTATTTAAACAGAAGATAAAGCTAACAATAGATAAGCAAAGACAATGTTGCAATTTGTTTTATGAAGTACACAAACTGTGACAACCTCCTTCAATTACAACTCTTTCAACATAAATACCTACCACGACGTAATAAAGTTTGATACTGGCCAGATTGCAAGGAAAACAACTAATATAATTCCAACGAACAAACAAGATAGCAAAGAGCTAACCCACTATATTATCGTTAAAATCTTGTTACGCAGTCGGGTAGTTCCTTGAAGGGTACAATATAAAAACGGTCTGGGAATGAGTCTGTATCTATCTTCATTAGGAGAGTTGTTCCTCTGGCAATTGCTAAATGTTCATTTGGTTTTTTAGTCTTGTGCGACTTACTTTTTGTGTGTTCAAGTGCATTGTATAAGAAAATTCGTTTTAGTTCATTCTGAATTATTTAACGTAACAAAACTTTATTTGTTCGGGTGTGCATACGAAGGATTTGTAATTAAGTTACAAATCTTGATAAATGCAGAGCCTTTAGAATTTTAACTACACTGGTTCGGATGGATATATCTGTCGGTCTCTTCCAATACTTGCCAGTACGCATTGTACTTATGATAAACCACGCTAACTATAAAGGTTTCTATAATCCAAGTATATACGTGTTTTAACCCTCGACCTACTTAGCACTGGCCAAGCAATGATACAACACAAAGATACCCGAAACAAATTATCCAAAATCTCCACAATACACAATCCTCTAGCTGGGCAACGTGTCTATTGTAAAGGACACTTTGTACTACCCCCAGCCCTTCTCGTTAGCTTTAATGGGCACGGCCATCCATGGTAACGACACCCGTATGTTATCACCTTTTTACACAATGTTCCAAAAACCGTGTACCTGCTGATTTAGGGAAAAAGGTGGCGTCGTAAAAGTGTCTAAGGAAAGTGGTTCAAGCGTGGATAGTTCGGTTTTTAATCAAGTGAAAATCTATGGTGAGTTTAATCAAGTAGGTGCACCATTAACTTCAGATAGAGTACGGCCTAAATTACTGTATGTTATGCCGAGAAAACTTTAAGTGACTTCTATATCAGAAAAGAAAATGAAATTAGAGTTGAATTATTGCTTGTTTACGAGTGCATCTATTGAAGCTTCTGTTTGAAATGTTTATGCATTTTTTTACTAAAGTCTAATAAAGGTATATATAATACAAAAAAATAACAAAGCAAATATTGTAAATTGTTTGGGGGCCCTTATCCCGGCAGTGAACCTCTAACGGATGATGTAATGGTCCAAATCCAAATGCAGTCTGTCTGGTTATTCCAGCTAATTGGTTTTTACAGGAATTTCGCTAGCACATTGCTTATTTTATAAAGTAACTTGCTATTATTTAAGTAAACGTGAAGGGTTGATCGAAATAGGGAAGTATGAATAAAACCAGCTTTGAAACAGACGAAGACACGGTAAAAGTTAGTAAAAGAAAACATCCGTTCCCAAATTATTTACTTATTCAAGATCTTTCGTCGTTACTATGTACCAATTTGTACGAAATAATATAATCCATTTTTCTTTATAAATACTTGATTATGCATTAGAAATGTAATTACCCAACACATTGATAAGGTTCTGCGTATATTTAAACAGATACAGAAATTCATAAAGACACAAAGATAAAAGCTAAATGCATTCATCAAAATTCTAATGGCTATTTTTGACAACGAGCAATCTACCTCATAATTTATTTGTTGTGTAATCATGTAAATTGAGCCTTATGCCGACTTCTACAAAGGAGAAATTAGCATGTAACAAATATAAGTAACACAATCCTTGCTGGCTAGTTAGTCTACCTATATTTAGCCAGTTAGTTGGTATTTAAAATACAACATCAAAATAAGTGTTATGTTAATTTAAATACGTTAATAATTTGGCTTTCTCTCGTCAGGATGAATGAATTAAGGACCGTAATTTTGCTTGTTGTTCTTAAAAATATATATTTCTTTACTACTTCAGTACATTAATTATTTGCTGTACATATTATATACATAAACTAATGGAATCAGACTAGACCCTAGTTAGATTTCAGATAATAATGAGTTCATTAAGTATAATTTAATATTATTATGATGGTTACATTAATTAATAATACCTTTAATTACTAATAATAGGTTTAGTTGTAATTTAGACTACATTCTCAGGGGATTGTTGTGAGATGTTAGGTAAACAAAGTGGCTTTACTAAATACATTTTGCTATTAAGTATTATAAGTAATTAAAGAAAGTGAGTTGTTGAGATAAGATATGGATATGAGCTCTAGTAGTAATTAATAATAAATAGATTTTATTACGAATCTTATACCCAGGCACAATAAAGACTACGTATAACAAATGAAATGAGGTACCGGCAGAGTATAATAGTACCTCTCCTGTATATCCATGGCGGTATATCCATGCAAAAAAGTCAGCTCAAATATACAGTGTGCGGATGCAGGGGAACAGCTTCACCGTCGCGAAAGCTGCGCTCTGCGATTGACAACACGCTTGCCTAGCGCGGCAATTATGGGCAACATACCCCCTTTCTTGGGGAGGCCTATGTCCAACAGTGGATGTTTAATGGCTGGTATGATGATGATGATGATAACAAATAAAGATTCAGCATATAAATGTTTGTCCTGGGATGGGATTAAATCCACAACCCTTTGGCGCATATAATTCAGACGCTACTGAATGTGCCATCGGGTCTGATCCAAGTTTACATGAGACCTCTCACAAAGGTCGTCTGTATTGGTACCTCACTATTTCTACCGCCAAATAGCAGTGTTCGCATTGCTCTGTTCCGGTTTTGAGTGGTGAGAGAGGCAGTGAAATTACTGATAAATATGACATTGTATCTTTAGTTCACAAGGTTGGTGATACGCTAGCAATATAGTGTGTAGAGGCTGCAATCACGTTTGCCATCAAGTGGACCGTATGCTTGTTTGCTGACTTCATAATATAAAAAAAATTTCAATGTAGTAATGCCTATAACATCCTTTAAAACATGCCGTTTTGCTTCTGTAAGGTGGGCGTCGTAAGAAGCGACTGTGAGCCTGTTTTTTTATTAGACCAGGTTGACAAACAAGCATACAGTCCGCGGGACAGTATCATATCACGATGCTGCGTTCAGCGAATGCTGTCCAGTGAAACAAATGTCCCCATTAAATTAATTGTCTACTGGTTATTCTTCCACTATAGAAAATGTTTATTACAATGTATATTACGTACAACTAATTAGCTGTTAATTTCTTCTTATTGTATTTAATTCCTTTTGAGATTTTTATTATTAATTTTAAATGACTGCTAATTATTTATATTGTTTTTGCTTGCTGTGCTTACATCGTATTTGACGGGCTTGATGAAAAAGATAGTAGTTATCCTATCTTTTGATTATATTTGTGTTTGTCTTGAGTCTGGGTGTTAAAAATATGCATTTGATTATTATATTTGTGATTCATCTATTGTCTGATGTCCGTAACTCTTAACCGTGCTTTAAGCGAACTACTTCGGAGTCAGGTCAATGTATAAGATGTGTAAATTGATATTATATTTATTTATATCTAGTAGGTTGACCTTAATGAAAAATCTCGGTTTAAACAGTACAGTTTGTAACTAGTGTTGCAAGTCAAATAAAAAAATATCTCTTTAGGAGTTCTAACAACAAAATGTTTTAATTCACCCACAATAATATACATGCACAGTCGATTGCGTATTAAATGTAATAAAGGCATGCTTTAAAACTTATTTTTGATCCCCGTATAAAGTTTAAGCAGAATAATTTCTAACACTAAATATTTGGAAGCACTCAGTGTTTAGAGCACTTGGTATGTGCCAGTGTGGCTTAATGCTGTTTAGTCTGCCATTTACCCCAAGCTTGGGTCCGGGACACATGGTCGTGACGACTGAACGATACTTCTATTTAAAAAGTACATAACAACACTTTATATAGTTTCAAAATGTATGTTATTTAAATTTAAACTTTAAACTTGCAGTTAGATTTATTACAAGGTTATATAAGAATCATTCTATATGTTATCCAAAAAATAAACATTACAGTAAAAATATTGTAAGCAAATTGCGCTTCCACCTTCTTAAAAGAAATTATATGTACTTTGACGGGCCTGATAGCGCAGATGGTAGTAATCCTGTTTTGTGCAAAGGTCGTGGGTTTGATCCCCACCAACAACAATTTATACGATGAAGATTTGTATTTTTTCTCAGTCTGGGTGTTGTTTATATGTAGAGGAATCGTAAAATATTATATTTGCGATTCTTCTGATTTTCTTAAGCCGGAACACATGTGCTTTAAGCTACTTATCTCGGAGTCAGGTCAATGTATGAGATGTCATGTAAATCTATTTATTTATAAATAACAAAACAAATATACAGTCGTGCTTGCATTTAGGTATCACACACACACATTTAGCAGAGACAGACATATTATTCACGCACACTATTAAACCAATACATATAAGTGTGGATACATGGAAGTGTACCGTTTCGGTTATATTAGTTCATTGGCAAAATCTTTTTGACATTCGTAATGGTTTATGCCGTGTGGTACCGGCGAAGTAGAATAATACCTTCCCCTGTTCCAGGTGTCGCAAGATACGACTTAGGTACCAGAACCGACAGATGGCGGTATATCCATTCAAAATTGTGCAGCTCAAATACGCTGGGTGGAGATGGCCAGCAGCATCCCCGTCGCGTAAGCTGCTCTCTGCGATTGCCAATTCGCTTGGCCAGCGCAGCAACTATGGGTGAATTCCCCCTCTCTTGGAGAGGCCTATGTCTAGCAGTAGACTTACAATGGCATAAATGATGATAAATGGGTAACTAATACAAATTAAGTATAAGTTAAATATAGCTTAACCTTGACCTGAACTTGGCGTCGTTTAATGATTATTGTTATATGTAGAACTACCCCATCGCTCATTTTTTTAAGCCTTGAACGTGGGTGCAGTCTTCAATGGAATACCACAAAATATTTTTTTTAAATTATTATAACATATTATATATTTTTATTTTTATAACACAGGCAATCACAGAGCGTAGCTTCGCGAAGGGGATGCTGCTGACTATCCCTGCTCTGTTACATTTCAACTCAATTGCCTTAGGTGGATGTGCCGCTATTTGTCGAATCCGGTACCTCAGTTGCCTCTGGTACTTCTACCGGTACCACACATCTATAAAATTGTTAATGGTAATTGTATTATCTAAGTTTTATTATGTGTGTATGTTTTAAAAAACGGAGGACGCAGAATGTTAGAAAAAAAATATCAGTGTTGCCGGTCCTTCCTACAGTGTGTTCAGTGTTTATTACCTGAGCATTAGACACTCGTATCGCTACTTAGGCTATAAAGCCAGCTCAAGTTTAGCCTGAAGCAATTATTTAACTCAATGCAGCCAAGGATTCGGCGGCAGCTCTATTGGCTGAGGTCCCTGTGCACGCAATCAATTTGTATAGCTTAAAACGGGCATTTATAAACACACTAGCCTCCTCCGAGTATGTGTGTGTAAGTGGAGTCTAATCCAGGACAATTGGTGAACTTTGTCTGTACTCCACAACCATACAGCTCAACTATTGGATATGGAAATTTGTGCAATAAAACTCATTATGAGTCATGAGAGAGGCGTACATCAAAGCATCAGTATACTAATTGGTGTTTAGCTCAACGAGAAAATATGAAATAGATTCAAATTTAGAAAAGCTTGAGAAAGCTAAAAAATCTGGATGGAACAGCAATTTTTAATTTTATATTAGCAAGAAATAGTCTAAATGATTGGAACGATGTAGAGACATGGCAAAAAATTAAATGGTGAATATCTTTTTAATAATACTAACAATTAGAGAAGAGTCTCTAATTGTTGGTATTATTGGAAAGATTTCACACATTTAGTTATTTGCGTCATGTTAGACTAGTAAGGCATTAATACTAGTGCTACCAAGGAGTATGTCAGACCGCACAATGAGCAACTCTTTGTTTGATTACTTCTCTGTCGCTCTGCGTCCTCTCTGAAAGTTGACCGTGGACGGATCATTTATGGGTGAGTTGAGATTTTATCATGTCATTGCATATATATTCGCCCCGAGGTACCGGTATATATCATATATATGTTGTTTTTTTTAATCAAATATGGAATTATATAAATTATGGTTCAATTTCAAAGTGAGACTCTTACTTTTTTTCACACTTTAAACATAACTTGGAGATATACACGATTCCTGTGGCCGTGCTTTTGATAAACAAATTTATATTTGAAATAATTCTAACAATCTCCTAAGCAATTTCTCAAGTAGTTCAAATCGATCAATTATAATTATAGGATCGATTACGATGGAATAACAGCATGGTAATAATTGTTATTCCAGGTATATCCACTTAAGAATTTTACCATGCTCTCTCTACATTTTGTAAGTTAAAAGCTTTCGAGTAGGTTCGGGTAAAGAGGATCGTTACGATAAGCTTACAAAAGGCCCGATCGATGCAGGATAAATTAATCTTAAAATATACTCAAAGACCCCGACGAGTTGCTCAGGGAATTCTGACGAAATTTGGGAACAATCCATGGTAACAAATCTCTTGAAAATGTGTAACAATTTTCTACGAGGATATTTATAAATGTTTACACAGGGAGTTAATGAGGTGCTTTTGAACTGAGCCTCTATAATGGCTTATTAATGGGCATTGTACAAATTGACGATATATACATAATGATGCGTACATTACATTCGTTGTATAGATATCGAAAATAAGTTGAAAATACATTCTTATATTCATAGGTGACTTGATGACTTGACAATTTCGTACCACTTTGAAAACAACGCAATCTTTGTGATGTAAAGTTGAGTTAGCAGTCTTATACAAAATAACGATTTCCGCTTTTCCTCAACTACAGATGCACAACAAAATTTAACAAATATTTTACCAGCATTCAAAAGCGACGTGTTACGTACGTGTCTATTTTTTCAATCGGAAATCTTGTATGAGTATTTTTAGATCTTCCAGCTCGATGTAAGTATAGTTCTTTCAGCTCGATACGATAATATAAGCTGCTTTCGCCGTAGAGGGAAAAATAGTACCTCTTTTTCTATGTGTTGTTACAGGCGACTGTGGCAAAACCGAGATATTCAGCATAAATCAAATGCAACAGAGATCACCGGTACGCCGCGTGGCAGTTATAGGAAAAATATCCTTAAATATCCCTTGAGGTAGCCTATGCAGCAGCTAACAATTTACGGCTAAGAGAATATTATTTTTATACTTAGCTTTTTCAAAGCTTTTTTATATACTTCTGAAAATGTATTTACTATGTGCCTTTTATACAAATTATTCGCATCTATCATCTTCATGTTCGTGTTTCAAATACCTCACGTTTTAAATTGCAGCTGCTGATAGGTTGCAGCGGGATTTTTCTAAGTGCAGCAAAATTGCAAGTGAGATGAGATTATACGAGTAAGGTGGCACTGATTTAATTTCCTGTGCAAAGCTGTGCAGCAGTGCCCCACTCCCCTGTGGAGTCTAGGAATTAGTGGATTCTAGATAAGAGGTTGGTACTTTACGTACTCGTACACTCAACAATGTGGAAATAGATCTATACTAATTTTATAAGTGCGAAGGTCTGTTTGTCCGATTGTTATGCTTTTAATTTTGCCTTCATGATCTCTACGAAATAACATTGGATACTTTAAATCATAGTACAGTAGCCTGTCTCTGAATTGTCGTTTAAAGTTATTTTTTGGACGGATATAGGATACAATAAAGGAATCACAAATATTAATAAAATTAAGATTATATTATTGACATTTTATCTGTTCCAGTATTCATTAAATCTAGTACACTACACCTTAACCAAGTCATCAGGGTCATCAATCACCTGAATTTTATTATCAGTCCTCAAATATATGAACTATATTAAAATATTCCAAAGTAAAGGTATTGTGAGTTTATACGAGAAGCCAGATATGAATGATTAGGGACCCTTTGCAAAGTTAGCACTTTAAAGCAATCTGTTTGTTAAGAAATAGCGGATGAGCTTTCTTAGTGTTTTTTCACTCTAACATAAGACTAAGTTTTTTTAGGCGAAAAGTATTGGTACGATGAGTACGTTCCGAACTTCGTAGTGTAGAATTTTCCCTTTGAATTATTTCATTAACGACATAAGTTTCTTTGTGTGTATTCAAATTCGAGATTTGATTTTTGGAATTATCATCGTGAAATTCGACGTAGCACGTGCTAGATATAAGCAGACATAGTTGAGGAATTTCCAAATGTGGCCTGCATCCATCACAATTCTGCGGTTTTATTCAGATCATCATGAATACATCATGTGGGTGGATGCTACGTTGTGCTCACGTCTTTTATGGTTGTATGTTCACTTTTACAATCTAATACTTCGGGCTACGTCAATAACTTAAGCGCTTTTGTCTTGCAGAATATTTTATTTATCTGATAGTAAATTATGAATTAGCAGTGAGAAACCGGCAGATAGCCGTGAGGTACCGGCAGAGTAGAATAGTACCTCCCCTGTACCAGGTGTCATAGGAGGCGAATAAGGTACCAGAACCAACAGATGGCGGTATATTCATGCAAAAAAGTCAGCTCAAATGTACAGGGTGTTGGGCAGCAGGTTTCCCGTTGCGAAAGCTGCACTCTGTGATTGCCAACACGCTTGCCCAACGCGGCAATTATGAGCAGCATACCCCCTTCCTTGAGGACGCCTATGTCCAACAGTGGACTTTTAATGGCTGGTATGATGATGATGAAATAATTATGAACGCAATTTTTTTTGTATGAGACAACATTTAGTATCCTATATTCTTTAGACTTAACAACTATAAAGAACAAAATTATTATAAGGAATTTTCAGGATTTTATCTGACTTCATTTGAAGTCAAATAACATCTTGTTCTAAATTCAGCATTTGTATTCATTTGAAAGTAATTTTAATTACGAATTCTTGCATATGTAAAAACTGTTTGGTATTTAAATCCAGGGAATAATAATAAATCTTTTTAAAAATAGGCGTTAAGTACCGGTAGAGTAGAATAGTACCTCCCTCTGTACCAAGTGTCGTAAGAGGCGACTGAGGTACCAGATCCGACAGATGGTGGTATATCAATCCGAAACAGTGTGGGTCATATGCACAGGATGGGGATGGGTAGATGCATCCCCGTCGCAAAGGTTTCTCTCTGCGATTGCCAACACGCTTGTCTAGTGCGGAAATTTTGGGAAAAAACACTCTTTTATTGGGGAGGCTTATGTCTAGCAGTGGACTTTTATTGGCTGTAATGTTGATTAAAATACTGACACTTTTAATAGATGAACAGCTTCGACCTCCGAGGGTGTTTTTAAGAGTAGCAAATACTGAGACGTAAGGTGCAGGTGATTTGAGGGACCGTGCGATGCATTTAATAAGAATAACCCTCCCCCAGTTTTATGAGCCGATTAAACCACTTTATGGCACTTTCGTTTTTGCGAATTAATGAGGCTGCGCGGTCTTGTTTACTGTTTACACAATATTTTACTGTCATCTAGTTTCAACGTTTTGTTTTTCTTTGCGAGAACAACAATAAACTTGTTTATATTTCTTATTACTGGTCTACCGTTTGGCTTCTGAACGTAATGATAGAAGGTTCGTATTATATTAATCAATAAATTACAAGCACAGTGATACTATTGCCACCAATGCTTTTCTTTTAAATGTTTAAAACATTCAGAAGATACATATTGTAGAGATAGTGCAGCTTTAGTGTAAGATATGTTAAGGAATAGATTGGAAATTATTTGATTTTATTTATGTATCATGTTTCTGCTTCGTCTGTCTTACTATATTAAAACGTTTTCTTACGGTTCTTAATAAGGGTACTTTATAATTAATAATTGTAATATAAAATAAAATATTAAATTTTCCTATCCCTTTTTTTTAACACTGTAAAAATTATACGTTCAAGAAAAATCATTGTTTTTTTTTGGACATCGACAGCATTTATTACTGTAATACTACAGTACGTAATACAAACAGTGGTCTGTTATCGTTTACCAAAATCGGCCGTATTCTGGTCGGAAATACATGGACCGTGTCCTTTGCTCGCTCAGTATACAGACTAAATACATATTTACCGGCAAGGCGGCGGTCGGCTGTCGGTGGACACGTATAGATGCGACTTCGCCGCCAGGGGGCGGGACGGCCGATTAATCTTGGTGACGTTGTGCAAGAGATGGTTAGTGGTTGTTGCCGTTGAAAATTGAGATTTGGAAGTACGTACAACGGTCATTTGAATCTCATGTTTTACAAGTGTATTGGCGAAGTGCTGGAGTTGAAAATAAATACGTTAAGGACACATTCCATCTCACAAGATCGAATAAGCTTATTCGAAGTGAGAAAGAAGAACAATGTATGAGTACAGTACCAGCTGAGCAGCAGGTGTCGTAGGAGGCGATTGAGGTACCGCAACCGTCCAGATGGCGGTATATCCACCCGATACAGAGTAGCTTAAATACTGTACGGTGGGAATAGGCAGGCGTAATTTTGGGCGCAATTCGCCCGTTCTTCTCTAAGTCCAACAGTGGTCGTTCTACAGGTACTAAGAAGATAATAATACCTTTAATAGATTATATGATGAGCTAATGTAATATTGTAAGTGTAAATACTATAGATATAATAGCTTCAATCCCTACTAATATTATAAATGCGAAAGTAACTCTGTCTGTCTGTCTGTCTGTCTGTTACGCTTTCCCGGTTAAACCTCTCAACCAATTTTGATGAAATCTCGCATGGACAATCTTTAGACCTTGAGAAAGGACATAGGCTATTTTTGAACTCGAAATAAGGGTTGTCAGGGGTTGCAAGGGGGGATGAAAAGTTGTTTGCATGGATCGCTATTTTTGAGCTAGAAACTTAAAACTTATTTTTCAGGCCATTGATTCGATATAAATAAACGTGACATTCAAAGTTTATATAATTTGAAGTAAATAGGTATGGTACCCAAAAAACTATTCCACGCGGACGAAGTCGCGGGCACAGCTAGTACTTTATAATTTTTGAATAGTAAGGGACAGCAATGGCAAATTATTATACGGAAATCTCTGCAACAGACGGTCGCTGATTATTCAGTAATATTATTAAAGATATGTAGTATAGATTATTAATGAATAATTGATACTGTCATATCTAATAACAGTTTATTTCAATTAAACTATGGATCTCCACTTGTTACGATCTTGGCAAACCTCTCTCGCTTCCTTTACTTGTATTAGTTTTTTATTCTTGGAACTTCTGACCTGGACCTGGTTAAGATATGTTGGCATCGGTCGTCCAACCCTTCCATTAATTTCCGCTCTATATATTTGTGCAGTCATTATATTTTCATCTATCCTTTCTACATGTCCAAACCATTTTAACATTCATTTCTCTATTGTTGTCACAATATCATCTTTTACACCACACCACATCGGTCTACATTATTCTTTAATCTATCTCTCAAACTCTTACCATACATACTTCGAAGTGCTCTCATTTCAACAGCATCTATTCTACTCGCGTGCTTCTTCTGCTACATCCAATATTTGAAAGTGAAAGTACAGAAAGTACTTACAGCTGCCGCCTTTCTTCATAAATGTAGCAACAAATAAATTCTTGGTTTATCTAAGAATATATAAAACACGTTTAATACATAAATTTACACAACATCTCATTTACTTAACTTTGAGATAAGTAGCTTAAAGTTCGTCTGCTGACATCAGACAGCTAAGTAATCACAAATATAATTACTTAAATACACATTATACATCCATTAAATGTTCACCCATTTTATTTAATTTAAAACTTTTTATATAGTATATACAGTGGATAGTCTGTTAGAATAACATGTTGAATAGCTATTTTATGTAACAGACTTCGACGTCCATGATTTACGTTCGAGCTGGAAACGTGGATGCTGGAGCGTTGGAGATTAAAGACATAGAGTTAAACTTTAGAAGGGTATACTGAGATATTATATAAATAGTAGTAGTCTATGTGAGAGTGACATCTGACCAAACTAAACCGTAAATGGTTGGCGCTGTACACTTAAACGTTAATTAATTAATCCATAAATTAATTTCTGAGAAAAAATATCTGATTTTTGATATTGACTTGTAATCATGTTGCATTTTGTTATTTTTGTGTTCATTATCTATATATATATAAAAGAAATAGCTGACTGACAGACATATTTACGCAGGGCCTAAACTATAATGGCAAGAAAATTAAAATTATGAACATGGGTTTCTCTTATTACGCAGGGGAGTAAGAGTAGAGAGTGATTAAAAAAAGAATTTTTTTTAATCACTCTCGAAGTTATACGATTAAAAGTCAGTTTATAGGTTTTTGATTGAAAGTCATCAAACACGTGTAAAATATTTTTTCAAAAATAATTCCTTAAAGGGGGCGTTGGCAAAGTTAGTATGAAAGTTTAACAGCTTAATGCGGGTGAATACGCGGAGCGCTGCTAAGTAAACATAATAAAACCACTTGAAACTGTTGTAAATGTCCATTTTTGCATTTTATATTTATCTAAATCCATTACCTTGCAGTACCTATTCTCAAGATTGATATCGATGTTAACGTCATAATGTTAAGTTCCGTCATAATATAAGTTAATTTCCGTTAAGTTCGTGACTAAAATTTTTAATGATTTTTTTTTATTAGCGTTTTCATCCATGAAGGTGCTAATTGTGTTTTAAAAACTGTAAGCACTGTGATGTTGATCTTTTAAGATAAGACCCAAGACACATAGTTTTCTAACCATCTATATTTAGTTTGGAGGCGCAGTTTTTGAGCATTCACAGAAAATGCTCTGAAAAAGCGCATAGCCAGAGTTAACATACAAGTTATCAAAATTCTGCAGCCTGTAAGCATGCACTTGATAAACCATAGCGGGTAACAAACCTCAAGTATTGGCGAATGAAAGTCGTTTGGCACCAAGGAGGCTTTGTATGGTTATTAAAACTAGAAAAAAAAGGAGAAGTTTCCTTTTGTATACGTGTCTATTCTGTACCGAACAATTTATTTACAACACAATAAGTATCCAGCTATTCATAAACATACCTACAACTTTTCTACAAATTACAATCTTTGCACTTCGAACAGAAATTGAGGCGAAGTTTCGCATAGCAAGTTGTAACGACCACAATGAGATTCAAAATAAAACTTGGCCAAAAACGTGCCAATTTAACTTGGCTCTTTCTTCGATTCAAAAATATTTGTCCAGCCAGTCCGATCTTAGGTCCTCTACAAATGTTTCATGAGTGAAACTTTAGCTATGAAATCTATCAAAATGCAATGACTACAAGCGAGTAACTTTGGAATCGAGTGGATTTAAAACTTGGAGACTTGAACTTTTTCATACTTTGTAGATAAATGTGGTTTATCTCGGGATAGAGAAACTTACGTTTCAGTATGTCTATTGCTAACCTTTACAGATACATATTGAAAGTTTCAAAGGCGAGGCGAGAGCTAAAGCTTTATTCATTCTTTTTATTTCAATACTAGCTTTCTGCACAAGTCTATGTCCGCGAGATCTTTACTTTATATCTTATATCTGAGGACCTCTTGTTATTTTGGAAATAAGTGTATTTCGCTTCCCGAAAGCTTAGCTGAGCAAAAGGTCGTGCTAATTCTATTAAATTACATAAAAAGCCAAATATATTCCGAATGAACGTGTTTTTGGTAAAAAGTATCTTATATACTATGACAGACTATTAATAATATCTCTGCCAAAAATTTAACTAGATATATCCAGCCATGCTGGTGCGAATGAGTAACGAACATTCATCAACACTCACAAACTATATTAATAATAGGATTATAAGATTTACTTTTGCCGCATAATAGCTCCTCTCTTTTCTCTTTCTCTTCAGAATAAATATTAACTACGTTATTTAATCACAAGCATAACGCATTGTATCAGATAACATCTTTTGGTAGGAAGCAGTTTCGTTTGTCTCCCTATCAGAGCAATGGGGTTAGAGGGGGAGGGGAGATAGTGGGCGGAGGGGGTGCTGTCATTTGCACCAACTCAGGGCTGTCGAGTAATACAACTTGTCACCAGATTTTATCTCGTGGAAGCGATCTTTTTATAGCAGGGCTGCGCTGTGGATTCGATTTAGCTGATCCCACTGTACGTTGATATTATGTTAGCAAGTTAAGCTGCTGTGTTATTTTGAACGTCTTATCCATAGACGCGATAGATTTTTAAGAGATAGTAAGAAGATCAGTGTTCAAACAATATCACCGGAGATTTATATCTGTCTTTTTTGTTGTTTTTTATATATATTCTATGGAGGCCTAGATTTCTGTAGTATGTTTAAATTTATTGGCTAGCTGTCCAGGTTGTTTTGTGAAATGTGATTTGTGGAGAATAAAAATAGCTTATGACCTTTTTTCCGCTTGTGATGTGAAATGTTTTCTTCTATCATATTTTATACATAAAAGTTCCGTATCACCATTTTTTTTTGGAATGAAGTTCCTAACTACTGAACCGATTTTATTCAATTTTTGCTAATAGTTTCCAGATTGATCCAAATTTAGAGATATAATAGTTTATATCGAAATTAGCACCCCCATTTTACACCCCCTCCCTCCCAGGAATGATTTTTGATACAATATTTTCCACATGTCTCATGACTTGACGAAGACTCTATAAACAGCAAAGGTTTATCCTAATTTTGCACTCCTGTTAGAGGATGGTTTTTCAAAAACCGATTATATTTGCAGTTTTTAAAAATCTAATTCTGAAAAGTCGAATGGATGTAATCTTATTTGCTTGCCTATACATAGATAAGTGTTACCGAAAGCTTTTCGTGCCCTAAACTATGTGATAGAAGGAGTATCTATGGGCGGAAGTGGAAAATGGCGGCGACTGGCCTGCATGGATACACTTCCGGCACAGTGCTGCCCTCTGGGGGACAATTAATCTTGTGTACTTACTTATTTTGCTCAAGGCAAAGTCAGTCGAACTTCCGTGGTCTTATTACTGAGTTGGTGTTTAGACGACAGAATATTATACTGTAGACTGTTTTCAGAACCATCTATGAGTTTGACGTTTGATTAATTAGCGTATGTATGGTGTGGTCAGTATAAAATAAATATGTTTGTTGTTCTGGTTGTCCAAATGTTTGATTGTGCCAACATAAAAAAGTGTATGCAGCATCGAAGTACGATTCCAGTCCTTGAAATCTTGCCAAATGACGTTAAGTGAGTGTGTAATTTCTGCACAATAACAGTGATATATTTCTGACCCGACATATTGCTCTTTTTGTCGGGCAGTATAAAACTAACCTTATAAACATTCCTATAAGTTCTAGATAAAAGTTCCCTCAGAAACCTTCCTCTTCATTAATTCCATCAGGTAGACCCCTTACAAAGGTCGTCTGCATTGGTAACTCACTGATACCTATTTTTACCTCCAAATAGCAGTATTCAGATTGCTGTGTTCCGGTTTGGAAGGCAGTGAAGTTACAAGGTAATGTGATATTATATCTTTAAATCACAAGGTAGACTATTACTATAGAGCTAGTGACACCCTTGTGATATTACGAGCATTGCATACAAGTTGCGGCGACGCTTACTATCAATCGGTCTGTACTGGTGTTTGTCAACTTTTTATACTATGGTGATGTTTCACGTCATATTTTGTGTTTGTCTACAGCAAGTCGTTAAAACTATTTATCGTCATTTGTTTCAGGCGTCCTTTATAATTATATATAAATAAGTTCAAATTTCGAACAATGGTTTTCAGTTGTAATTGAATAGCTTTATGAAATATGAAACTAACTTAAGAGACTTAGTTAAAATCACTGACCTGAAACTCATGCGGTGTAGAAATGGAATCGTTACTCTAATGAGTCTTGTGCTCAACCACGACCACATTATTAAGTTTCCAACAATATTCTAGATTAGAAACTGAATTAGTGTTCTCACACGATTGTCATATTAAGCGGGAATTCTGGAGGTTTATTAAGGCTGCTATACTTGCATAATCCATGAGTTGCTACCTAAAGCCCGCTGTATTTTGCACCTGCCGTGGCCCCAATCCACTGACAGATATGTGATGCTATATTTTGCAAGTCAACTAGAAGTTCAAATAGCCTATACTTTAAATTGGAGAGTATGATCTATTAATAAGTTTGAAGTGATAAATGAAGGTTAATTTTGACTGTCTAAACATGCCTAATCATATGTCACTGTTTTCATATTAATCGCACGAGATATTTTGCCTATAACTGCCATATTGGGCAGGCGGTGCCATTTGCAGCAACAACGTAACTGTTTTGATGTAAATGTTGGCTTTGTCGGCATATAAGCTAACAGGGTATCGCTATTTTACTTAAGGCGGCGGCCGCGGCCGCTATTTTACCCAATTAGCGGGAGTCATTAATCTACTCTACCGCCTTCTCACGTCAACATATATTATCTATATATGTAGATTCAAAAGCTGACTTACTGACTGACATATCAATGCAGGGCCTTTACTATAACAGTCAGAAATTAAGGATGATTGCAGTTTTTGAAGTTTTTCAAATAATAATATAAAATATTCGGTGTAAAGATTCATTATTAAAACTTATGCAAATAAAACGGGTGGTGCGTGCAGTTAGCATGAAAATGCTTAAACTTAACGCGGGTAAAACCGTAAGGCGCTACTGGTATTTTATATTCAGAATATATTTAAAGTGTTTAGTATGAATACATTTAAACCACTTTATAACCACGATATATTTAAAGTTTCCAATGAGATATTATTTGTTCCCAAGGTCGCTTTCGAGTACAAAAAATGCAACGCAAGTCGTCATATCGAATGTTAGCGTTGCAAATTGCTTTTAATAGTTTGTTAAAGCTATACAGTGGAAACAGAACTTTAGGAAAGTAGTTTTGTATCCTTAGTACTTAGAGCGCCAGGCAAAGCAGCGGTAATGTGTAGTATGCCTTGGCTCGTCGAATATTTAATGCCTACTAAGACTTACCGAGTTGTTTTCACTCGCGGCGGATCTACGTGGAAAACACATTTATATTTGATCTTCTTAATTAGATGTTTGAGTAAAAACTTTAGAATGTATAATGTACAAAAATAAGAGATGTTTTAACTTTCTTATCTAATTTTCAACCTAACGCGGTTCGAGCAAGGTTTGAATCTATTTAAACAAAAAAAAATTTAGAAAACGGTTCATTACTGCCACATCTACCTTTTTGAATAAGTTTTAGGTAAATGCTGTCATTTTTTTTTCCTGTTTTTATTATAATGTGAATAAAGCGATATCGACGTAATTCTTTATCATTGTTCCAAAGTAATCCTTGCGGCGATAAAATACTATATGGTGGACAGTTTTATAAATAATAAAAGAGTCAATATAAGTGAAGTTATAATATTTAGCAGATCGATAAAATAGAATAACGATCTGAATTATCTGAATTAGCTATTATAAAATACCCATTCGATCATTCATACCATTCATTCGTTATTTGTTATAATTTGCACATTCGTTCTTTTTATGTAATTTTAAAAATGTTAACATTTAGTAGCTTCATGTCAAGGAGATTAAGCTTTGTTGAATATATATCATTAGAATTTGCTCTATTCTTTTAGATTAATTATTACATAGCCATATCTATGCCTGCTATCTCTATTTTTGTGAAATAAATGGATCTCATCATCACAAGGGTGTATATATACATTAAAGGATGTCGCGTGCAGGGCTTAGATGAGTGAGTAATGAGTGAGTCGACTCATCGTAGTGTCACTTCAAAAAGACAAACAGACACATGAACGAGCTTTATAATTTTAAGAACTTTAAATAAACACCGAAATGAGACTTTGTAAATAATTAATGAAAATGTGTATTACAGAACGAATGACTGAACGATAAATTAATTAAATATTAAGTTAATGATTTATTGATAGATTGAGTTGAAGGAATTAATGATTATAGTGAAAATATGTTTCTTCAAAATGTCATTTACACTTAACCGACCTCTGTTGCTTTTAAAAGTTGATATGGATGTGTAAATGAGAGCACGATTTAAAAAATAAACGAATGAATGAAAATTGAATTGAATAGCTAGTGAATGAATGAATGATATGTAAAATCTGAATGCATGATAGCTTACACCGTTCCGTGCCGTGTTATAATAGCACCAATACTTTGCCTTCTACAGCTTTAAAACGGCTTTAGCTGAGAAATGCAGGCTTCACCTGCATCCCGTTATTATCGCGACCCGCGTGTGCCGCTTACCATTTATTTTGAGGCATTAGATGTGAATAAGGGCCTTTTGTAACGTGTTAAGCAGCACAGCTTAACAGCTGTGCTGCTTTCTTGACGTGTAAAGTACGATTTACTTATATCTAAAGATCTAAGTTTTGAGTGAAAATGTCTTTGAAGTTTATTGGTATAAATGAAGTTATTTAGCTAACAAACTATCAAGATGCGATTCATCTATAATTTAATACTAATCTTGTCTTTACTACAGCCACGCCGAGAGGTACCGGCGGAGTAGAATAGTACCAGATGTCGTAAGAGACGACTAAGATACCAGAACCGACAGATGGCTCACGGGCACCGAAACAGTGTAGCTTAAATGCAGAGGTTGGGGATGAACAGAAACAACCCCGTTACGAATGCTGCGCTCTGCGATTGCCTACAAACTTATCCAGCGCGGCAATTTTGGGTAAAATTCGTAGTAATGGGTTTATATATGAATGTATGGAATACGATTGTCTACTTATACCGAAGCTAATCTCATTGTCTTGTGTTCTATGCCATATATAGGTAATATATATTTATATATATGTATATATATATATATATATATATATATATATATTGCCTATATATGGCATAAAACACACAACATATATACACTCATTTGAAAAAAAACGGGCACCTAAGCAATGAACCATTTCTAATGTTGCACTATTGGTTTGTTTAGTAATAGTTTGATAGGTAGTTTTACATTCAAATTTTGTAAATTAATAAGCAAATAATCGTTTTCGTCAGTATTATCAAGAAATTTTAATAAAATTTATGGGTTATAATGCTAAGTTCACTAGTAGTGTATGCTCGCTAGTAGTGCATATGCTCGTGAAGTAAAAGTTAACAAATATTTTTGTTTGCTTTTTCTTTAATAAAGTAAAAGCAGATAAATGTTTAACGTTATAAATCGATATCCAGTCAGTGAGCCGTTTTCAATGAAGACTAACTTTGTACGATCCATTGAATTTATTCCTGCCCAAAACATAACAGAGTAACATAACACCATAAGGTGTGATTTTTCAAAACAAGCCTCTGCAAAGCGTTCTCCTCGTCTTCGTAGCACTCGCCGACGTCGATCTTCACCGAACAGAGATATCCTGGCTTCATCGGAGAACAACCCTATATACTATAACAACAATACCCTATTCCAGTCTTCTTGAGTCCATGACTCAAAATTTCGAGCAAACCTAAGCCTGTCAACTCTGTGCTCACGGAGTAACTTAGGGCCGCGAGATGAGCGATGACTGTGTATATTGTCCGCAAAAAGCCTCCTCCTGATTGTCGATAGACTAATATGCACATTTCTTACTGCTTCGAGGTTATTCTTAAGGTCTACATACGAATACTTGCGATTTCTCAATGCGTGACTCACAAGAAAACGATCATCCCGTGGTTGGGTACATGGTTTTCTTCCAGAACCATGCCTTCTCTCGACGGAACCGGTGTCTTGATACCGTTACCAGGTCCTTTGAACAGTCGAGCTACTCACGTTAAGCTTCTGAGCCACGAAGCATTGGCTGCAACCCTCTTCGAGCAGCGCGATAATTTTGGTAGCTTTTACCACTTTCTCTAACATTATTGAGACAGGTAAACAGCAATTAATAAAGCTTTGACAATTAAAAATATGAAATAAATTCTTAAAAATTTACTAAAAGCTATGAAACCCGATATTATTTTTTTGAACTTCGCACCAAAAATGTAGGATAAAAAGCGGTTTTCTATAAACTAGCATCAAACGAAAATTTGAATTTAGAACGTACTGTTTTAAACACCCCGGCATTTTTAAAGCCAGCCAGTAACATGTACAACTGATTGAACTACCGTACCGTTTGGTACCGTAGTTTTTTAAACAATAATTAAAATCAAAACCGCCTGTTTTTTTTGCAAATGAGTGTATATACGTAGGCTACCGCATGCTTCGAAGCGTAATTTTTAAGGTTAATCAACGGGATTCCACAGTGTCATTTGCAATTAAGCTCGATATAAATCGGACGAGAATATTTACTGAACCATGCCGGCTTTCATGCGAATAATAAATCACCGTTTAAAAATCGCTCATTTCGTACGCCGAACCGAGTAATCGAGTTCTCGCGTTGCAATCGACACATTCGAAATCTTAATTGTAAAAAGAAATTTTGTGAATGTTCAATTGCGCATGTAACAGTTCACAATCTGTACCATTGCAGGGTCGGTTCTATTGAAAATCTCTTATTTGGCCGTGAGGTATCGGCAGAGTAGAATAGTACCCCCCCCCCCTGTACCAGGTGTCGTAAAAGGCGACTGAGGTTCCAGAACTGACAGATGGCAGTATATCCACGCTTGCCCAGCGCGGCAATTATGGGCAACATACCCCTTCTTGGGGAGGTCTATGACGTCTTATGGCTGACATGATGATGATGGATTTAACATTACGTCTAACGCCGCATGAACTTTAACGAGATCTAAAGTAGTCTATGTCACCCGGAGTTCATACTATCCACATGCCAAATTAATATCAATAAATCATGATAGCGTAATCTACAGACATACAAAAGTTTCTATTTTCTTTTATATAAATAAGTCGATAAACCATCAGCGTGTTAGTAAGCGTCACTGCAGCTGTATAGACGCTAGAATGAACAATTGGATGTCACTAGCGTGTTACCAACACAGGTTTAAATAAATTATTTCTTATTACTGAGGAAATTTTCTACCTCTCTCACTATTCAAACCAGAACAGAGAATACAAAGACTGCTGTTTGACAGTAGAAATAGCTGAGGGAGGGGAACTGATAAAGACAACATTGAAGGAGGTCTACCTAGCTAGTAAATTAGTATAGATCTATTATTTTGTTCAGTTTTACTTTGTTTAGTATATGAATACATAAACTACTAACCGGTTATTTAGAATCCACTAAGTCTAGGAAACTTTACGGGAGATTGGGGCAACTTACACAGGAAATTAAATCAGTGCCAGCTTACTTGTATAATCTCATCTCACTTGCAATTATGCCGCATTTAGAAAAATCCGATTTATTTACAGATGCAATTTAAAACGTGAAGGTATTAGAAAAACCAACATTAAGATAATGGATGGAAATAATGGAGGATGTGCGTGAAAATAAAAAATATCCGATATTAGAATACCTTTAGTTGAATCCTTGTATCCCAACAGTTATATAACTAATTAACCGGGTCATCTCTCAGTCTCATTTACAACTTACGTAACACTGCTATCTAAGAATCTCTTCTATAACTTGATATTCTAAACATTTCTGAAAAAACACAAGCTTTACTGTATTAAGTAATTCTGATTAAAATAACGAAAGATGTCTTTAAAAAGTTTTGGGTATATGATTTAATAAAAGTTTACTTTGATATCTTAACTACTAGTTAAGATGTCAAAGTAAACTTTTAAAATATATATTCAGATTCGTGTAAGGTCTATGATTTTACTTTTAATAATGTTAAATTACTTTAAATAATGTTAAATTATTAATTGCGAAAACACCTTATCCAAGTACTAAAGAAGGGCCAGGATGGAACTACCAACAATAAACGAGCGTGTAAAGGACTAATGAAAGTAAAGGAAGCGAGTAAACTATGCCAAGACGAGATGTAAGCGAAGATCTGCCTATGTACTTTAAAGTTTAAAAATTTTGTAATAGTCAGTGAATTTTAAAAGATGAAAGCAGATAGAGTAATCTCTGCGTCGTAAGGAACGACGGATCAAATCCTAAAAAACATTGAAATCTAAAAATTCTTGGGGAGCCCTATATACATCATCGTTATAACAGCAGCCATAGAATGTCTTCTGCTGTAGATATGCCTTCTCATAGGTAGGTAGAAATTTATCCATAATTGACGCGCTGGGTGTGCGTGGTAGCAATAGCAAAGTGTAGCATCGGGACGGGAACGCCATCTATAGATTCCAGTACGCCAGTCGTCTCTTACGACACCTACTGCAGGAGGAGGTTCTATTTTTCCCTCCCGATATGTCACAGATAATATAACACAAAATATGAATTTCAATGTTTATTTTTAAATGTTCCCTATCGTATCGTATATTAAATTTTATCTCGCCTCTAGAAAACTAATATATAAACGCGCATAACAATCTAAAACATTCCGTTGGCAGGCGCTCGCACCGAGCTGGGGGTAGACGGTAATATTTATTTACTCAAATAAATCGCGTCGTCAAGCCGTGTGGAGGAAATTAAAATTGGCGGCAGGTGGGCATAATGAGAATCCCATTAGTCGGGGCGGCTTGCATGAGCGGGCTCGCAGGTACGAGTAACACTCCGCAGTTAGAGACGGTGATTTTTTTTTAAATAGAACGTTTCTTACATCGTCTCGATTCAAGTTATGAATCGATTGTATGCAAATGGAATTAAGAATTGCGCACGTAAATATATTTTTTTCATAAAGAAAAAAAAAACCGCCTATGACGCCAACTATTAGATATCGGCCTCCCTAAAAAAGAATAAAAATTTACCCTTTATTGCCGCAACGCGAAAACGTGGTGGCACGATAGCATTGCGACGGAAATTCTGCTGCTCAGCCCCGCCCTGTTTTATTTGAACTAAACTGTATCAAGAGCATATGTCATTTATCAGTTCCGGTACCGCAATCGTCTCTTATGGTACAAGGAGAGGTATTATTCTTCTCTACTAGCACCCCATAAATAATAATGTCAGACAAAATATAAATACTGGAAATAATCCCAAGCAGTATTACAACATGGATTTACATAAATTCAAGAATTACATAAAACGTAAGCTTATTGCTACCGTTAAAAACCGTTTCTATTTATAAGGAAACTACTTGGAATTACTTTGGCTTCGACTTTAAAGACAAGTTTTCATAGCGCCGGTTTCAAAAAAGGTTCTAATGACGCCAGTGTTTCTCGTAGGTCATTTTTTGGAAGCTCGCGTAATAAACCAGTTTTAAACTCAGTTTACAGACCCATCTGGTGCTGGCAGATTACTTTAAATGTCATTCATTGACTTTACTACACACTATTTGTTCATGATGGGATGGGACACAGGCGTGATATATCTATGCATTTGTTCAAATGATTCTTGTAACCTATAAAGTCATAAATGGACATGATAGCAATGGTGAGTAAATTTCTATTTAAAGAATAAATATTCTAAAAGTGCTTAAACAGGCCTATTTAAATAAAGATATTTTTATATTGTACCGGTGCTATGCAACCTGCACAAAGCGTGATACTGCGGTTTTACTCAGATCATCGATCCATCGACAAATTGGACCACAATAAAGTAAGATATTTGGTTGAAATTACAATACTGGCGTTATCAAGCATTAAACTTGCTTGGTGGCAACTAGTCACTGTATTCTTTTATATTCTTTAGACATATGGTGCTATTTTTATACAGTAGTATTGTGAATCGATACTGCAGTTTTGGTATGAAAGAATAATGACGCGACCTTTTTTTTGTGAGCGGATAATGACGAGACCTGGTATTTTCATAATACATCTAACTTGTTAATAAATTCGAAATATCGGAATTGTTAACGATTTGCTTTTTTGTTTAACCATTCTTTGAACATTTTATTTTAACTGTATTTAAAGTGTAGAGCGGAATAATTAAGCAATGCGAGTACTGCCGCTGTGGTCGGTCGGAGTTAAACTTAATTACCTATACACATGTACTGTACACGTATTTTTTTAACACAGTTACCAACAGCTCTCGATAACTAGATTAATGCACCAGTAAATGGATTCTAATAAAAATCATGGGCCTCACTAACATGGATCAGAAATAACGTTTTAGTATGTGGACCAAATGTGGAACAAGCCGTGTACTGCAAATAACGGGGCGAATTTTTAAATATTGGGCAGCCCAAGCAGTTAAGCAGAAACCAAATATTACTGAATGTAAACTCAATCGAATCATATAGGGATAAGATCAATCTACTATAGATATAGTATTTGTTTATAATGCGCTATACTTGGACTGCTAATGTAATTGATTGAATGAGGTTATTGTAATACAGTAGTATTTGCTTAAAATACGCTACACTCGGACAACTAATGTAATTTGAAGATTGATCAAATAAAGGTACAGCTATGTAGCACGTAGCAATTCAGGCAAAATCACGGTTCTCAGGAAGTTAACGCGAATTTCCTGAATTTACTTAACATCGGAAAATCGAAATTTCACGTACTGACACGCGGTGATATGCGTGCGTAATTCAAATACATCAAAACGAAGGAAGACATAAAAATCCCCGTTTCTGATAACGCTGTTTTGAAATAATAAACCCATAATAAATCTTTTTTAAGAATAGAATTTATTTATGTTGTGTTCCAATTCGTGCTTCAGCCCATTGAAGTTATGTGGTTTTAGATGGGAAACAGCGTATGATGATGCATGCAGTTTGTAAAATAGTGTTAAAATAGAATAAAGGCTTACAAATACTGCAAATAGAAGTTTATAAAATACCCAAAGTGTTACATTGTTCAATCATTCGAGTAACACAAATACGTCATTCAATTGATTCAGAAAAGAAGAACAGTTCGCGTACCGTTACAAAATTACCTTTTCGTTTAGCAATCGAATATCAGCGCATTGAATATCGCGGGAAGTGGAGAAAACTCGGAGACATCTCGACGTTATCGACACAAACTTTCCGAATCGACCTGTCGATTCGTATACCGAAATATGAATATTTATTCAGTCGTGAAACTTGATTACGTAGGCAATTTTCGTTCCGTTAACGATATCCTTTGTGGTGGTGATAGAGTACTTATTGTGTGATGACATTTAGCATTTTCATTGTCCTCCCGATTATATTCAGCGGAAAGCTTTGTTGATTTATTTATTTCAACATTATAAAAACAAAGTTATCATTTGATAGTTTTTATTTTTAGATGATTATATTTTATGATAATCAGAGTAGAAAGGAGAGAGTTAATAACAACAACGCCTTGTTCCAAGGAGATACTATTGAGAAAATAACTGAAATAAGAAATGCTTGCCTTTTTCTGTTTGAGATATTTTTTGTTAAATAAATAAAAAAATATGAGTCGTGAGGTACCGGCAGAGTAGAATAGTACCTCCTCCTGCATCAGGTGTAAGTGGAAAGTTTACTATCGTCTTGAAATAATATTGTGTTCTGAGTTCTCCTCGTTATTGTTACCCCGAATATAACGCGGGCGAAGCTGCGGGCTACAGCTAATTTAGTAATAATGTTTGACCCTTTAAAGTACGTACAACAAAAATATTGGCTGCCTTGATTACGATCTTGTACGAAAATAACTATAATAAAATTACTTGCCTTCTTTGTTTCAGATAATTTTTAAATAAATCATTCAGCGTTGATTTAAGTACGCAGAACAAAATATTTCTTTTTGTGTTAACAGAGAAATCTCAATTTACTATTGAATTAAATAATACTTCGTTATACGTCCATAAAAAGATATCCGCTTAATGATTAATCTGCATCTCATTGTTTGATAAAATATGCCGTTCGTTACTTTAATTATTCACTTCCATGCAGTATTGTCCGATATTAAGTCTATATTTCGCAAACTGGATTAATTTTACAAGATATTAATGGTCTGGTGCCTTTATTATTGCTTTTGGTAATTGGACAGATAGGGAAATGCGTGCGTGGATGATTGGAGCGATTTTTATTTCGCCAATTAAGATCTGAATCTGGTTTAATATTTATAGACATTTATTGGAACACGGACATCCCAACTATCGCGATTCATTGAACTATGATTTGATCTAAATATAAAATTTAGTGGCTTATTCGCCTATAATAATCGTTATTAATTGACACATATTTATTTATTCTTATCATCATAGTGGCACAAGAAAGGGGAATTTTGCCCATAAAGTCTATGCTGGACAGGCGTGGACAATTGCAGATCGTAGCTTCGCGACGGGAATGCTGCTACCTAACATGCGCTTGCTGTATAGTATAATATTTATGCGCTATTGTACAGGGGCCTATAAATTATTTTAAGCAATTTGCCATACCGTTATAGTATATGGCATGTCAACGGAGTATAAACCATAACGATTCCAACAAGCACACGAACCCTGAAAGGAAACGCGAGTATCCCAAAACAGTTATCTATATCACTTCATCTGCCAAATATTATGTAACCTAAATCATGCTATTTTTATTCTGTGAGGCCTAAATACTATGTGGCTGAGGGACCAGAAATGGCAATAACCTGGTCAGCCTTATGTATTATTAAATTATAAAGCGGAAGAGTTTGTTTGTTTATTTAAACGCGCTAATCTCAGGATCTACTGGTCCTGCTGGATTTGAATAAATCTTTTTTTGTTGGATAGTCCATTTATAGAGGAAGGCTTTAGGCTATATAACATTACGCTAAGACCAATAGGAGCGAAGCGTCAGTGAGAAATGTTGCAAAAACGGGGAAAATTATTCACATTTGAGGTCTTTCGTCGCATGCGCTGCATAAACGATTTAAGTTATTCAAAAACTATGTATGAAAGAATTATTCCTTTTTAATAATAAAAAAAAGTCCGTGACAGTGTATGTCTATTTCTCAAGATTTACTCATAATAACATTATTTGTCGAAGAAGGCTTGCTACCATTATAATGTGCAAGCAGGCCGCGTGGCGGCGGGTGAGGGGGAGGTGGGCCGCGCCCCACCGCCGTGCTTGCCACTACCACTCGCGAGTGTATCTTTGCGAGGTACCATGCCGCGCGGCTCAGACACGTGGTCGGCTTCCTACGGAACGGTTGAATACAGTGTGCTTTATTTTAAACAAAAGTAAAAATATAATTTATGCCGAAGTACTTTAAACCCATTATTTTGAAAACATTATTTTTTTACATATCATTAAAAAAAATCTTATTCAAGATTATACAATAACATAAACCAACGTGAGCATTCAAAAAATAATCTTGATAGAGTTTCCGACAACCACGCGAACAAAGTCGCGGGCACAGCGAGTAATAATAATAAATTCCCATAACATCTAATACATTGATGGAAGTAGTTCATTGTAAGTCACTTAAAACACTTGTGTTACGGACGCCAGACAACAGAGGAATCATATATTCATAAAATCATAATCAATAATACATATATTTAACACCCAGACACAGAACAAACACAAATGTCATCATATAAATATTTGCTATGTGTGGGAATCGAATGCACGACCCCTGTCGCACAAGATAGGATCACTACCATCTGCGCCATGGGGCCCGTCAAAGTAGTAGTCAGGTCAGCCTTATATATTACATACAGCTTATATAGTAATTGTTTTACAAATCCTCTATATATAAATTTCTATCGAAGTTAGAGTCAGTTCACCGCCGTAATATCTATCGAAGCCAACAATGTTTCAACTCAAGTTCAATACAATTCCTGAGTGCCAATTTGAATATTCACTATCGGCTATATTAAAAGCTGATGAAAGCTAGTTGGCAAGTTTGTCGATATCGGAGAACTCACCTCAAGTGTTGTTGATTTGCCCTCAACTATTTTTAATTTCCCCCAGAATTCGTTATTAGTTTGCAGTTTACCAGCGAGATGGCGTCGTGATGCTTGAAAATGGCGGCAATGTATTGCGCGGCGATTGTCAATTTTTCCAGCGCATATGCAATAAAAAACCTCCGAGTTGAGTGACACAGATAAGTTAGTGTTCCGTAGCGGAATTTTATTTTACTCAGAATTCCCAATTTGGGAATGATCGCAACAAATGTGGCACGAGTAATAAAAATCGCACGTGTAAAACAAACAGCAGTTTTTGTTTTTTTTAACTAATAGTTGCCATAGCTTTGTTAAATGATCCACAGATAAAAATAAATGTTATTAATACGAGATAAAAATTTAATAAATAAATCATACTAGGAGTTCAAAGTTAAAGTCAAATAGAGATAACATTTTGTTATATACATATTTTTTTGTTTTTGTTATACACATGAGAAATTATAGTTTTTAATATTAGTCAATTTAATAACTATTTTTATATTAAATAATTATGGTAATTATTTATTATGGTAATTATATATAATATATTATTGCCGTGGGGTACCGACAGAGTAGAATAGTACCTTCCCGTGTACAAGGTGTCGTAGAGGTCGACTGAGGTACCGGAACCGACAGATGGCGGTATATCCATCCGAAACAGTTTAGATCAAATGCACAAGGCGGAAATGGGCAGCAACATGCCCATCGTGAAAACTTCGTTCTGCGACTGTCAACACGTTTGCCCAGCGCAGCAATTATAGACAAAATTCCTCCATTCTTGAAGAGGCCTATGTCCAACAGTGGACTTCTAATCCTCGATATGATTTGATAATCCAGTACTGTTAGTTAGTTAAACATGTTTCAATATTATTAACAAAATTAAAATGTATGAATAGATCAAAATAATTCAAGTTTTAAACAGAAAAAAAAATTTAGCAAAAATACAAATATTGTTTATAAAGAATATTTGCGCGGCGTGTTTGAAATTGTTAAAAAATAGTATAGTTTCTTTTATCGCCCCATCTCATATTCGTTGATAGAGCCTCCCAACTTTTCCCTTCGTAACCTAAACCGAGTGTAACTCTCGGGGCGTGTAACGAGTTTTGTTAGTAGCTGAAACAATTAGGAACTTTTGTAATTTAATTCATGCTTATAATAGAGCGACATGTTGGAATGTGTAATGATATTAAAACTCCGCTACAACATTAGTTAGCGAACTCCTTTTCTTTCAGTTTTGGTGTCATTAGCTCAGTGTTTTGATGGCAATTAACATTAAAAAATGATATATTGTTTAAAGTTCGAGTCGAGTTGTCGCACAAAGTACATATAAAAGGCAAGAATATCGTATGTTTTTTGAGTACTTGAAATACGTATAAAGTATATATTGTTCTTTTTTAAATAATCATTTACATACTTTTATATGACATACTTATTTCATCCTATGAAAGAAACTAAAAAAAATAGCCGTGAATATTGCTACTCCATTAAATATCAGCCATATCAGTTATTTTATAACCACAAGGTTATCATGACTGCAAGGGCACCGGTTGGCCTTTTGATTTTCTCACTTGGGTACAGAACAAAAACAAATGTTCATCTCATATATGTATTATTCTGGGCGGGGATCAAACCCGCAACCCTCGGCGCATAAGAGATACTACCAAATGCGCCGTTTCACCCGTCGTATGATTGCAGATGTAAATATTGAGCCCGATGTAAATTTAAATATTTTTTAATGACTACAAATCGTCGCACGTAACGCCATTAAATTCATATCAACTACAGAGTACAAGTCCAAAATTTCAAGGAAATGGGTTTATTTTAAACCTATATAAATATCAAAGAACGTAAAAGGCACAGTTTTGGAACTAACTTCCCTGAAGAGCGATGTATATAGTCAAAATTATGTTAGCTAAGACATTAGAACTAGAATAGTATATACCTCCTACTTCTTTTCGCAAGAGGCGACTAAGGTACCAGAAATGACTGATGGCGGTATATAAGCCGCGCTCTGCTATTGCCAAACGCGATAATTATAGACAATATTGCCCCTTTCTTAGGGAGGCCTATTTCCAGCAGTAGACTTCCAATAGCTGAAATGATGAATAGGAGCGAAGTTGTAAGATTTAACTCTGCAATACATTTCATATGACCTATTTAATAACAAAATAACCTTAATGTCTCATACATTGAGAATCTATGCAGCATTTTACTAGACATTGTATATAACGTTCGGAATACTGCAGCGGTAAATGTTGGGTCATTGAGGTCGCGCGGCCGATATTATCGCCAACACTGTCGTTTCGTCTCGTGAATGATGCCTGAATTCAAACGTCTATTTATACTGTTAAATACTAGCTTTGGAATCGTTTCACTGTGATTTATAACAGTAATAATGTAGTTTTAAAATATTTGTTAACAATTTCAAATAATAAGAGAAATGACTGCCTTTGTAATTGTTTACTTTTATTTTTTTTTAAATATTGTTACAGGCGTGATGGCGCAGATGGTAGATGGTCTTGTCTTGTGCGCCAATGGCTTGGGTTCGAACTCCACCTAGAAAAAATGTTTATATGATATTTGTGTTTGATCTATGTCAGGGTGTTAAATGATTCGCGTCACACAAGTGCTTTAAGCGACTTATATCAGGTCAATGTATGACTTGTTGCGGGACTTTAATACACATTTCATTTTCTATCTTCAATAATATAATACTTTAATATACATTTCATGCCCAGAATAAATTCAAATATACATCATATAAATGTTAGCCTTGGTTGGGGATCCTTGCCTCACAGGATGATGTTTAGGAGTACGATATTAGTTGAGAACTTATTCAATATAATTCTGGTATTTCATGGATCGTTATCGCAAATGTCGCAATAGAGAAGATAGGAACTGTGTTTCCCTATATGTTTTTGTACTGCATTTGTCTGTTATTTGTGTCTTAGAAAATTATTCCGTTTTTATTAGTCGAAACTGTAACATATTGCATAAATTACACATTTTAACGTATCTTATTGTCAATCTTTTATGTAACCTGGTACAGTGAAATTGAGGTCCAGGAACCAATAGATGGCGGTATATCCGTCCGAAACAGTGTAGCTCAAATGAAGAGGCGGGGGTCGAGAGCAGCATTCCCGTCGCAAAAGCTGCGCTCTGCAATTGCCAACACGCTTGCCCAGCGCGGAAATTTTGGGCAAAGTTCCTTCTTTTTCCAATGGCTGATATAATGATGATAATTCTCAACCAATTTGCCGTTTAATATCTTTAAGTAAATATTCAATAGCTAACCATATCAAATACAAATTAACATGATTTTTTTATTTTATACATTAAGATTTTTTATAAAATTTTGCATCCATCACAGCTTGTAATGGCAACCAGGCCGATTCGATCGCGTCGACCCAAACGAGCTGACTTTTGCATTGCACACGGATGTTGGCGGCGAATTGTTTCTAAAAGTGCCAAACTTTTACAATAAGGCTTTTTAGTACTGCCTAAGGGAAAGAAATACAAATATTTATTGTTTTTTTAATAGGGTTATTCTCTCGATTTAATTTACTTCTTTGAATAATGGGTATGGAAATAGCATAGGGATCTCATAAGCCGCATATTTTCATGGTTATCACAATTGTCTTTGGTTTAGAAAAAGTAAATGGGAAACGTACCATATGTTTCTTCCTGAGATATGGTCTTTCCAAGTTAAAATGCTGAAGGTTTCTTTCGTTAGCATTCGCGTTTTGATAAAAATCATTGGACAACGTAATGTCATAATTTGATAGCATCGGCATCATACGGGCACATTTTTTTTATAATTAACATTGATCTCTTCTCCATATTATTGGTGCATTTCTCTCATAAACACATTTGTTTGTAGTGCCGTGGAAAAGGTTTGATTAATTTCTATTATTATTCTTTTATATAATTTAATATATGCTAATAACTTAATTCATCGGAAAATATAGAGTTTCAAGATTTTTATTTATTACTATTACAAATATAAATCTTGTAAATAAATTAACCAGTAGGTACTGAGAAATTGTTTATTAATATATTAATAATTGTTGTGAATTGTGTACCAATAAGATATGTTAAAATGTGTCTGTCTGCATTTATAAATATATTTTTTATTTACTATTACTAACCAATTAAAAAACTAAACAATTGAAAAAGCAAACTTATATAGAATATAATTTATTCTTTCATTACTACAGACATATTGTTTTCCATGCTAATGAAACCTTGTTTATATCTATAAAAACAAAGGTATGAAAATAGTTGGAAAGCGTCATGTTTTCACACAGACCCAAATGGCAGCGGAATACGACATCGCCTGTCACATTGACCCAAATGAAGCGACATTTGGCTGCCTTTCCACTGAACGTCATCTCATGCGGTTATGAGATACTTCCATACAGTCACCCAAAGTTTTGAGAACGCATTTTCTGTATAATAATACAGAAAATACGTATATATAGGTTAGGAATCCAACGTGTCAAAAGCAAAGTAAGTTTAGGATATTGACTAATTTGTTGGGCAAACAAGTTTCAACAGCTTTAAAACTTTTTTACATATTCAAAAAAAAATCTTCTCTTTTTAATATATTCTTTTGAAACCACTAAATATCTCATGTGTAATCTTCATAATTATCATTATCATCATCATTGAAGCCTTTGGAAGTCCACGTCCAGTCCTAGATATAGACCCATAATTTCTGCGTTGGACAAGCATGTTGGCAATCGCTGAGTTCTACAGTGTAGCTCAAATGCGCAAGGTTGCGAAAACCTTGTGCATTTGAGCTACACTGTTTCGGATAGATATACCGCTATCAGTCGGTTCTGGTACCTTAGTCGCCTCTTACGAGACTCAGTACAGAGGGAGGTACTATTCTACTCTACCGTTACCTCACGGCTAACATGTAATTTATAATACTTTCTATCATATACACTTTCACTAATCATATCTTGGCACGGTTGCAGCAAGATAAGATAAATGTCGAACACAAAATGAAAAAGTTCAATAAACCGCGTTTTAAAGCCGTTAATATATTTTAAGCAGTAAAATACCATTTCCGTAGAGTAACCGGTTTATTGTTTATTGGATACCCGCGTATCAAATACTAGTGTGGTATATCGCACACTCACAAGTTTCAATTAATTTTAGTTTTAATCTATAAGAGTGCCGTGGTACTTGTCTATTCAATATATACAATTTAAATGCTAAGGTGAGAATGCCGTGCAGTCTCGTAATATGCGAGAGGAATAGTCTCTCCATAGCGCTGCACCCGTGCGTATTACTTGATGGGGTTGTGGACATCCCTGACTGTGGCTAGGGTCATGGGTTCGACCTAGGACATATAAATATGAAAATTTTAATTTTTTACGTTAGTTTGTATAATTAATATTTGTAATTCATTTGCTGTCTTATATCATAAGTGCTTTGAACTATATTTGATTCAATATATGAAATTATTGTTTGTTAAGTAAATTGTTGGCTTGATATATGATATTTCTTGATTAATGATTTCACAGATATGTAATATTGATATTTTGTATAGGAGATCTCCAAAAGCTATTTTATAATACACTAATAACAAATATATAGTTGCCAATACTAACGATATGGTACATCTTCCAATTTGAGAAATTTATAGGTATATCATCTGGCAAATACCACCAACTTGAGAGTCTGCCAGATATTAGAGACGAACAAAAAATGTGAAAAAAGATAAGTAAACCGCGTTTGAAGGCCTTTAAAAAATATTTTTATTGTAAACAGTAAAACGCGTACAGTGCCCTAGGGCACCGGCAGAGTAGAACATTACACGCTCCCCCAGTACTCGTCTACTCCGCCGGTATATCTTATCAATGTAAATAACTGTATATATATTCGTGACATTGTGATTACTTAACTGACAAGCGCTACAACTCAATTTATTCTTTTTTTAAATACTTATCGGTACTTAAATCGTCATGAGCAATATAACATATAATTATACTGTATGAGCCGTATTATACTAGAGTATCCTAGATACCTACCCTTATACCAGGCGTTATAAGAGATGCCCATGCCTGCCTAGCGAGGAAATTATGGGCATATTCCCCCTTTCTTCGGGAGGCCTACATCCAGCAGTGCACATTTTACGTTGCTATGATGATAAATCGTATAAATGTTAGAAAATATTACGTTCGTGTTATATGTGGTTACACAATATCTTACATAGGTTACCTCTCTCCCGGCTTCATCTTACGGGTCACGATTGAGCCGGATCGATTTTCTATTTGTGGAGTTCACCTGGATTCTTTTAAACGCTTTAAACACCGTCCGGGCGTTAATCGGCGCGTATTCAATTTGCAAGTTTCAAATACGTGATCTATTTTAAAAATGATTGTAGAAGTATTTATGAAAGAATTTTATTCTTCGTATTTCTATCTATCCAGGTAATTCATAAGATAAGTTTCTTGCTTTTTTTTCTTGTTAATGTGTTTGACTTTTCCGGCTGCTAATGTTCATGAAAGAATACTGATTCCATGTTTCAGACAAGGAAATTGAGCAGAACTGCCATTGATAAATGTGTTAGATTTATGTAGTAGGTTTACTGTTAGCATGTGCGTTATTAAGGTGAAAAAGGCTTTTAAATTATATGTTAGGCTCGATGGCGCGGTGCAAAATTTCATTACTTGCAAAGATAGTTGTCTTAACTGCCAAAATGCGTTAGATCTAAAAGTATAGCTTGAATAAGCTGTAAATAATAAGTATTAATTGAGTTCTACCAAAATATATTCATATTTTAGTAGAACAAAATTCACTCTTAACGAAACTTTCTTATCAACGTATATGTTATCTAAATAAACAATGAATGATTGAAAATGATAGATTTCCTTTATTTTTGCAATAGTAACTTTATATACTTTTGTATATATATAACTACTTTACAGCAGACACATATGGTAGATAGCACGTATATTTATAAAACACAGCAATAAATTGAATAAAACAAAGTCATGAAAGAATGTAGTTAAAACAAAATTATATTATCTATTTCAATTACTCATATAAAATTATGTAGATGAGACAGCATTCACTGTATTTAATCTAATATACATTTTGCAGAAGTGTATGTAGGATCCTCATCATATCAGCCAATGGAAGTCCACTATGGACATAGGCCTGGGAGAAAATTGGCCCTTAATTGCCGCGATGGGCAAGCATGTTGGCAATCGCAAAACATAACTTCGCGATAAGGATGCTGCTGGGCATTTGATCTACACTATTACGAATGGATATACCGCCATGTGTCGGTTCTGGTACCTTAGTCTCTTACGACACCATGTACAAGGGTAGGTACTATTCTACTTTGCTGGTACGACACGGTCAATGTAGAAAATTGCTAACTTCTATCGTGTACATTGCATTCCAATTAGCCTCGTTCATTCCACCTGCACTTTGCTACAAGCCCGGGTTGATAGAAAAGTATTCGATTTTCCAAAGCAAAAATACATTTTCCATAAATCTACTCAATCAACTAGAGAAGTTTGATTCCTTTTTTTTGGCCCGTTTTAATCGAGCGAGCGAGCGACGTGATTTAGTTAACTGTTGAGAATTAAAAAAAATCACTCTTTGTTAACGTACGGCAACTGGACAGTGAATGCTTTTTTCTTAATTTTTTATATACTCACAATATCTCATACTTTGATCTGACTCCGTGATAAGTCCTTTAAAGCATTTGAGTACCAGACATCAGATAAATATCTTTAATACATATTTTATTGTTGGTTGCTTATATTTAACCTGTCAGACGTTATCTTAACTACATATATATGTTCATATTGAAAAAAAATTGGCGCCTATAACTTGAGATATAAACTATCCTATCTATCAAAATAGATCCAACTAGTGCATAGTAAGCAAAAATATAAAAATTCCTTACAATAGTCTAGAAATTACAATAAACAAACTTGATGGACCCGTGATCCTGTCTTGTGCGCCAAAGGTCGTGGTTTCGATCCCCACCCAGTACAAATATTTATATACTATTAACTATAAATATTATACGATGATAATATTTGTCCTGTGTCTGGATATTAAATATATGTATTTAAGTAGTATATTTGTGATTCCTCTGTTGTCTGATGTCCATAACCCAAGTGCTGATACGACTAATCAGAAAATCAGGTCAATGTATGTGGGCGATATAATTTTGTAACCTCATTTTGTGAAACAGTCTATAAAATAAGTAATTCTATGACAAAAATAGTTTTTAATACAAAAAACTCAATGCTGCATCTGCAAAATTATTGAGCGCCGCGGTAACTGCCGCTTGAATTAAAATGGCGTAGCAAAAAATTCTGAATCGAAAATCGATATGATGTGTGTCGCGAGGCAGGAAGCGGATGTGGCGTCATAAATCGACTGTACTGCTCGCCGAGCGCAGTTCCGCGCGGAAAATGCGCCCTCCCAACCAGTTTGTTATAGTTACTTGACTTTTTAATTTTTTTATATGGCAATAATGCCTAATTGCTGGCCGAGCTGGAGTAGGTACTATTGGAAATCACACGAGGAGGCCTCGGTGCTGCTGTAGACACCCTACAGCCATATGTACATTATAAAAAGATTTATGCTTTTATTTGATTAATCTTGTTTGAGAAACTAACTTATTTATCTAGTTAACTATAAATAAGTAAGTTATTTTAATATTACATATGTGGCCGCGAGGTAACGACAGTGGCCGCGAGGTACTGCCAAATTAGAATAGCACCTCTACCTGTACCAGGTGTCGTATTATTGGGATGCCCAAATGTCCGTCGCGAAAGCTGCGCTCTGCGGTTGCCAACAAGGTTTACGAGCGCGGCAATTATGGCCCGATTCCCCTTTTCTTGAGGAGGCTTATTTCCAGCAGTGGAATTCCAATGGCTGGTATGACGATTTTGATGAATATAACATATGAGATTCAAATTAATTATACGGCTTCTTAAAATAAATAATTATTTCAAGGTCAACTGCATAAGGTTTTACAATAATTAGCAGACATCGTATCAAGTTTATTGAATAATAAATTTAAAATTAAGTAAAGAGTAAGCTTATTTCTAAAGTATCTTATTGTATTAAAGATTATATTAATATAAAGTTGCTAGGGACTGAATTGCTCTAACCTAGCTTTAAGGTAACGGTTTGATAGTGCCGGTAAGGCTTTCATTAATACTTACTATTTAGTATTGATGGAACCTTTATCACCACCTGTTTTTCTTGTTCCTTTCTGACGGCTTGTATAATGAACCTGCATTATACTTAGTTTTCAAACTCGTCTAGTGCCGGCAGACTAATATAAGGTAGGCCTAATTTCAATGTTAAATCTCTCTTTCGATCCCGTCAGATCATCAGGGTTATCATTATAGAATATAATACAATGTAATACTTCATATTTCTACTACCAACTTAAATAAAGAATATTTTGATTACATTTGATTCGTAGCATAGTTTGGAGTAGGAATTACATTGGTTTATTTAGACATATGGGTTAGGTTTCGTTCTGTCAAGTGTCAATTCCAATCAACGCATTTCACAAAAACAAACCCCGTACCATTTGCGCATTTAACGGCCAAACTCCAACTACCCGATAACACTTCGAACGAAGATTGATTCGGCATGGCGCACGCCATCCATCACCGCTCGGTAAACACCGGCTCTCACTTGACAATACCAATAAGTGTCAATGTAACTATAAATACCGAAAGTGTCGCTTTGTATGAAACTTTGGACGCGCGCTGAATGCGTGAGTGACGTTATTGGATAATTTCGGAAGTCATCCTTTTTTATTTTTTTTCTTAAAAAAATTGCTTTAATGAACGTTGCTGCATACCCTTTTATTTGCTTATAAAAGTCTTTAGGAAATAAGACGAATTATTCCAAAGAATTATTTCAAAATTAAATTGATGCATATTGATATAATTGTGAAACATTCAACACTTTTTGGGAGTAACTAAAGTGTTTTAATCATGACAGCAAAATGCAACGCCTTTGTCAATCCTTTTTCACATCATTGTTGCGTAAGGAAACGGGGACTACACGGCTGAGTCGCGAGCAACAGCTAGTTATAGATACATGCTGTTATTTGTGTGATTTTAAAATGATTATATTGGTTTGCAACATAATCATACTAACAGATTTTATAAAATGTAGATGGTATTCAGGATCTTGTCATCTTAATATCAGACATTGGACGACCCTGATGGACATAGGACTCGCCAAGAAAGGAGGAATTTGTATGCTGCACTGGGTAAATGGAAAGAGCGCAGCTTTGCAACGGAAATGCTAATGCCCATCACCGCCCCGCGCATTTGAACTACTTGGATAATTTCCGCCATCTTTCTAACAATTAATTTATTCTATTTTAATTTTTTACTTTATATTTAACTAGTGGCCCATCCTGGGTTTGCACGGGTAGACATAAATAGGTACATATATTTAGGTAATAAGCATGCTAATTAAAATGTCTATGAATCCCTAATTGGAAAAAAAATTATGCTCATCTTAAAGCCTCCCTGTACACTACGTTGGCTGTGGTATTTGTAGGTGGCAACGAAGCGTATTGATTTTCAGAAGATCGTACTCCGCCGGCTACTGGCCGCCGCCGCCGGCATGTATTTTTATTTTAATTTCATGATATCTTTTGAATGGAATGTCCGATTTCAATAATTCAAAAAGTCATCATCAGGTATTAAGACAGTTTTGAATATTAAATTATTTGAATAAAAAATTATAAATGGTATGGCCAACATCTATGGTCTAACTTTGATCGGCATTTCTATCAATTTGTTAAATGTAAAAAAGTAGTTATAGTGACGTAACTACAATAGTTAGACATATGATCTCGCAAAGTTTTTTGTAGATATTGATATAATCTGTAATATTGTCGAACATTTTTTTGTCCTATCATTAATATTCTTCGCAGCGTATGCGATGAAAGACATTTTGTGACTAATTTTTTTACACCTTTGGTTGGTTTTAATAGAAATTTTTTAAGTAATCTAGTACTAAATATAGCCTGTTGTTACCTGTTACTCATATAATAACTGTTACTCATATAATAATAATGTAGATTTCTAATAAAAAAATATTTTTTTAAATCGGTCTAGTAATTTTTAAGTTTATTCGCTACATACAAAAATACAAATCTTTACACTTTATAATATTAGTGTACATACACAATCAATATCAACTTATACATTATCAAAATTGTAATATTTATTAAGCTCGCTTCTAAATTTACAAGTGTACTTTTATTACATATTATAAAATTACATTTATAAAATTGTTAAAACGGTTTCTACGACACGGGCCTGTCCTAATGTGACAACAATTGGTGATTGTTGTCATCTGTCGGTTTAGGCCACTTAGTTGTCTCTTACGACACCTGGTGTAAAGAGCGACTACACTGCCGGTACCCCAGAATATTAGGCATCTAGACAGATTCAAGTTAAGGGAAGGACTTAGGCAACTTTCCTGGAAGTTCCCGAGGGATGCGATATAAAATGAATCCTACGCAGACGTCACAGTCAGAAAGCTATTAATACACCCATAAATAACTCTTCTCACGTCCGAATCAATAGATAGATTAGCCATAAAACCTTTCATTCATTTGCATTTGTTAAATGTATCAGTAAAATATTTTACGTATTGAATAATGCCTCAGTAAATTGTGGATTTGTGCACCATTTTCACTTGGAAGAGTGCAGTTTGACTCAATCAACTACATTTGACATTCCCATTGTATTCACATGAAACAAAGGACCTAAATGGATTTCTCTTCCGCTGTTAAAATAAAATAGGACGATGTTAGTTTTTAAAGCAACATTCCTATTAAAGTTTTTGAATATTCCAATTTGTCGTTTAAGTTCTAATATCGAGTATTAATTGAATCGGAAAACATTTGTTCTGTTACTTATATTTAGGAGCTCGAATAATAAATGCCTTAGATTGGAACAGATTTTATATATTATCAATAGAAACTTTCGACCATATTTTGTACTTTTTGGGTTGAATTCCAAAAAAAAACATGTAATGTGTGTTTTATCAAAATCATTGTTATTTTTAAGATTTTGTCTTAAAAACTTACAAACCCTTCAATTCTTTAAGGACTAACATTTTGTTATATCCTTCCTAAGTATGCGTATTCCATAAAAATGACTGTTCAAATATAATATTAGCGTGCACAGCTGTGCAAAATAGAATTTCGCACAGCTGTCAGTGGGAAATTTTCCTTTAATATAGATAGATGATAATTGTTCCCGTCTGCGACTCTATTTGCATCGACTTTACTTTGTATTGGATCCTATTTTTTATATGATGTAGTTGTCAAACAAGCACACGTTCTACATAGTAGATAGAGTAGTAGGCGTCACCGTAGCCTAATGTATAGCTTGAGACTTGAAGATATTATCTCACATTACCCAGTTATTTAATTGCCGCTCTCAACCTTCAAACCGGAACACAACAAGTTAAATACTGCTATTTGGCGGTATAAATAGGCGAGAATGATTACTAGAGGTACTATTGCAATAATTGGATCTCGCCAGGATCATAAGGTTTTTTATTCTCCAGGGTTTAATATCTTCGTGGAAAATTTTGTGGAAGCCTAATAAACTGACATACACACTTCTGAATTTTTATAATATTGTATTGTTGTATTTATTGTTATAAGAATTAAATGGATCATTCGAAAAAATGCAAAGATTGGACTCTAGAACGTGCTATTAATTGAAGTTTTAAAGGCTTTCGTAAAATATGCCAATTTCAAATTACGCTGTGTTTAAAGTTAAGCAAAGAAGATTTGACTACATTTAGACATACAAACAAATATATAATATAGATAAAAAATTAACAATTTTATTTTTTTTAAATGGTTACTTTTGCCTCTTTAATACACGTAGATTAAGTTAAAAGCTGTGATAAATACACAAAAAAACTTATACGGAAAATACGGAACAATACTAGAATTATTCCGTATTTTTACAAAAAGGAAAAACGTATATCAAAAAGTAGTAGTCATGTATCTGAAATGTTGTGTGATATGCCTGAAGAAGACCTTAAGCGATATTAAGGCTTACTTTTGATTTTAGAAACTGTATAAGGTACAATTCACTACATAGTTACATGTATTCCTTATTTGTTTGTTCGTGATCAGATTTACCGAATAGACTTGTCATTTCAATATATATGATCTCAACGAAGTGAACAATATTATTCAACTTTAATATATCTTATAATAAAAAAGATAGGACCAATATCGATTACCATACATATAAGGGCTTAGTCTAAGCCTAAATACAATATTGGGAGATGTTTCTTACAGCAAGGAACCGACCCGACCTACTTGTAATTCAGAAAAGAGTTCTCATGCAATTTTGCGTTGGCCTCAATCATGTTAAGTATTCGACAAGGGTTTCTGGCGTTTTAGTTTCAGTAATGGAAAGAACAAAGCTTGGAGCGGCCTGACGCCTTGTTAGAGCTAGTTTTGGCAGACTTGGACTACCTTTGGGCTAAGGTGTTCGATTGATTAGTTTTGAAACCCTGCACTTTGACCGATATTTTATTTAATTGAACAGTAAACGTACGTAGAAGATTGTAACTTTTTTCATAACCATATCGAATTTAATTATGGCCTGACTGAACTCGTGGTGCATTTGGTAGTTTCGATCGTGTGCATCAAGGACCGAGTGCTGTGTCTTGGTGTTCAAAGCTGTGGGCAATATTAGTAATTAATTTGTTTTTTCTCCGTTATTAGATATCGGTAACATAAGTACTTTTCCATTTCTGTTACAAATGAATTCTATATTTTAAATTTTTTTGACAAAAATATTTTGTAGCCCACATTCCTTGCAAACTTAAGAGTAAAATTAAAAATGACACACAACATTACTAGGCGTGATCGGATAATAATAATCGGTATTTTGTTAGTAACCGTTTATTAATGATTCTATAAAAACTAAGGCTTTGTATATATAAATAGTCAGACTGTACAATCTTCATGCTCAAAGCCTAGGGCCGTTCAGTATCTGTAATGCCTATCTCACTACAAAGCCTCGCTGATTACTGCGGGGGCCGCGGTCGGCGCCACTTGCTTGCCTAATGCGTATGTTTTTCTGTTCTAGACAGCATTTCGTTTTCTAAGTTACCTTCCCCTCCCTTGTTTTCCTTAAAGCAAGTCTTTTGATGGTGTGATGTAAATAATTTTATAACAAGCCTATTGCATTATTTTTATCATCATAACCATCATGACAGCCATTTGAAGTCCACTACTGGACATAGGACTCTCTAAGAAAGGGGGAATTTTGCCCATAATTGCCACGCTTTCACGAGGGGGATGCTGCTGTCCATCCCCAACCCGTGCATTTGGGCTACACTGTTTCTGATGGATATACCGCCATCTGTCGGTTTTGGTACATTAGTTATCTCTTACGACACCATTGTTACAAATGGTGGTACTATTCTACTCTGCCTGTACCTCACGGCCCTAATCATTTTATAGAAAATAAATATTACTGAGTTGTCAGTATATATTAACCTCTTCTAATTTGAATATATCTATAAAATACTAGCTAACCTGACATTATGTTTACTGTATACCTGCTTATTATGAAATAAATATTGTGACTTAAATCAGATAAAAACTATCCTATAGACTTATTCTCAAGTTTGATCAAACTGTAGACAGTAAGTAAAGAACAAATAAACTGAACCAAGTAGTTTAGAAATTCATCAAATCATTCATCAAATGAGACACGAAATATTAATGTACGAAGATGTATATCACGTATTTTAAAGTCTATTTTCCTTTGCGCTTTCTTACGTTTAAATGTATATTAACATGCAGATCTGAATAAAGCGCTATGCAGAGAAAACAACCTAAAAAGAATATGTTACAATTGCAATTTGCAACGAGTCTTAGAGGAATATACCACTTGCGGCGAAACAATTGCTATCAATTGATACTGATCGTCGAAAATGAAAGAGCACAATATGAGAGACAAAGGTTGAAAATAATAGAGTATCGTTCGCCACTAGCCATTAGAACGATCGGCTATTTCATTACACTCTGACGTTGATTTGCATTTTCGAATGATTATTGCGTCCTTTCATTTGCGACTGAGCCTTTATTTTTAGTTCTAAAATGTTGTGTTTAAATAAATTAATACGAGCACTTTTAATTGTCCTCAACAACAAAACATAATAGTGAAGGCACTGTCATTACCAGGTTTATGTTTAGAGCCCTATTATATATATATTTCATGTTGCAAGTAATTTTGAAACGGTATTTACCTGAAATGAACCACCAAGTTAAGTATCTTTATACCGTAACGAACAAAACGTATTTTTTAAATTTTTTTTGTCAAAAGGATTGCATAGACGAAGGCATAAGTCAAAATTATTAGACTTTTAAATACTAAAATTGTTTGCAAATTTATCGTCAAAATCTAACTTTATAAATAAGCAAACTTGGAAAATGAGCTGTTTGAGAACTTAAAAGCACTTAGACTTAGATTTCTAGCTTAAATACCTATAGAAAAATCTATAACATTTTTTTCGCAAATATAAAACACAATTCTCTACATAAGGACTACATTCAACCTTCAACATTAACAACTTTCTTTGAAAACCAAATTATAATCAGAAAACTCAGTCCTCTTTCAGTCGATACAAACTTGTTATGAAATGATTATCACTCGCAAAGTACGATCCTTCATTTCGTTCATTTTAATGGACCGCCTGAAAAAAATGTCCAGAGAATATACAAATACCGACAAACAGTCAAGCGTCTCAAGGGCGGGGTGACCTCAATTATTCTTTGAATACATTATGACAGAAGATTAAAAAGCCGTCGTCATTATTTCTATTGTCAAGGAGGTTTTGTCACGGGTAAGGATGGCGGTGGGGGATATGGAGAAGGGGAGGGGGGAGAGAGAATGGTGGGTTATTGTCTGGTACACCACTATCGGTGATGGATGGCAGCCACGCGAATCAATCTTCGTCGGAGTCACTGGGTTACTCTTTACTAAAATCCTAGTTTATTATGAAGGGGTAAGCTACATTTGTATTACACGTTTCTTTTGCGCAAGTAATTTGTCACTTGTATTTTAGATGAATCAACCTTGTTATTAAAATATAATTTTATTATTAAATGAGTAATTATATTATTGATTTGAAAATAATTGTATCCAACATTTAATCTCAAATCAGCTGTAATTACAGAGAGTTCGAGAGTACTTTCTAGAGAGTCGAGATAATATTTTAGATGCAAAGTTTATTACTATGCCTGTAATTATATATATCGCGTTACAAATCTCACGTCAATTGTTTTCTTTTTTTTACTCGTAATGAGAACTATAAATAAATCTGCGTGTTAGTCTAAAATAATCGTAGGTTTTATAGATAAAGTGCTAAGCTATGATTTTTCGTCATTTATGAAATACATCACTACACCGTTTTGTAAAGAGTAGTAAATGAAAAGTTATATAAGAAGATACAAATACAAGCATTTTATTTTTACCTAAAATTCAGTTGGAGTAAATCAACGTAAAAATAGTATGTTTTGGTGTTCTATCAAATTTTGTTATAAACCTAAATTACACTATTGTGCATATGGTATACCATCACATATTTATACGAAATATATATATATAGATATAATCTTTATATATATATATATATATATATATATATTTCGTTTTACGTTGTTTGTCCGGGTAGCAGTAAATCTGCTAAATTACTGAACCGATTACAATATATTTTTGCTTACTATGTACAATTTATACCAAATTCAGAAATAGGACAGTTTATCTCATTTTACAGCTACTACATTTTTTTCATGACAAACATAGCTTAAGTTAAAACAGGGCGACGTATGTTGGTCAGCTATAATATGAGCCAAAGTTAATATTTTTAATGCTTTAAAATCCGTAATGTATGAAGTGGCATAGCCTTATTTTACTCTTCTAATGAAAAGTTCAATCTGCAATATAATTTCCCTCCAAATTAAAAGTAATACTAAAAGCAGTAATGGGAGCCTTAGCTCATACAAGAGTCCCCACTCAACGTGTTAGATCGCCTCCAGGGTTACAGCTGTCCAATGTTCTGGGGTGATTGTAAGAGTATTTACAGTATGACCTTTACTGTCATGCTTTACTGTCAGACATTACTGACTGAATCGAACGTATGCTACGCTCAATTCGATCAGTAAAGCCTCTTTACCACTTTGCACTTAATATATAAGAAATGTAATTGAATATTTTTACATAAAGACCATTTACTGATTTATGATTTTGATCGAACTATAGTCTATAGCTCAGATAAACCGTTTAAAGAGAGCATTGGAAGTCATTGTGTGCTGATTAAGTCTACTGGTCTCTCGTTAGTATAACTATAGGTCTACGGAATTAAAGAAGCTGGCTAACTGACTGACTGACATATCAACGCATGGTGTAAACTATAAGGGTTAGAAACTTGAAATTTTGCACAGGGGTTCTTTTTTAAAGTAAGGGAGCACTAAAAAGCCGTTTAACCTTAAAAGGGTAAAAAGTTAAGGTGTAAAACTTTGCTGTTTTTAAAGTGATTCGAATAAAATTCAGTGTTTTCAGAGTGACAGAGTGTCCAGGTTCTTCATTAAAAGTCTTGAAACACGTGTAAAATATTTTGAGGAGCTATAAGGAGTGTAAGTAGAGTAGAATAGCACGTTCCCTGTACCAGGCGTCGTAAGAGGCGACTAAGGTACCAGAACTGACAGATGGCGGTACATCCATGCAAAAAAGTCAGCTCAAATGTACAGGGCGGGGATAGGCAGCAGCTTCCCTGTCGCGAAAGCTCTGTTATTGCCAATACGCTTGCCCAGCATCGCAATTATGGGCAGCATACCCCCATTCTTGGAGTGGCCTATTTCCAACAGTGGACTTTTAATGGCTGATTTGATGATTATGATGAGAAAGGGTGCAAAGTTAGTATGAAATTTCTACACCTTAACGTGGGCGAAACCGCGGGACGCTGCTAGTAGTATATAAGTAACTAAAAACAACTACTTTAAGATTGATTGGACCTTTATACAACCGCATACTGTCTAGAATCGAATGTGGTATAAATAAGAACTAAAAGTTCACTTCAAAGATTAAATAGATGAAACATATTAGTTTACACATTTAAATTAAGTGCAAAAAATTCTTTGAATTTTAAAAGAACGTTCGAAGTTGCTAACCGGTTGAAGTCGTTTTTAAGATGTATATAAAAATACGAATTATGAGCTGTTTAAGATGGTCGTATGTCTATCATAGCAACGTCACGTTCAATTCCAATATGGAAGAACAATTACTGCCTTTTTAGTCAGAGCCTCTTCCAGCCTGTGTATGTTATTAGGTAAAAGAATCGTCCTACAGCACCGATAAATCTTGTTTAACATCAAATACAATCTAAAAAAAAATCCGTATATAATAATACAAATATTTCAACGGTTTTTTAAAATGTATATATTTCATGTTTGACGTTTCCCAAGAATCTTATAAAAATAAATGTAGTTAAATAAATACGTAAATAAACACGTAAAAACATACCATATATTGGTAAAAAAAACATGATTTGCATTTACATCATATTTTGGTGATATTTGTAAAAAGCGTGATTAAATAGTGTTGGGGTAACTCGTACACGATTTCTCACTCAGCGCGTTAGATCGCCACGGGGCGTCACGGCCCTGGCCGGCCAGCCTGCATTGCAGGGTTAATAGTGGTGGGAATTACGGATACCATGCGTTGTGCCGCTCGCTAATCCGATTTATCACGATCATGTTGGAATTTCTTTTCTCCGATATGTTTGCTGGTTTCCACGGAGTTGAGTGGGATTGAACGAAGAAATTGTGAAAAGTTTATCATCTCGGTAGTATTACTTTATTCATGTTCTTTTACATTTTTCAATGGTTACGTTTTTAAATTCAACATTTATCATCAAGTTTCAGATTTTAGTTTTTAAGTGTAGAATGGATTTTTTAGATTGTATATGACACAACAGAGCAGCTAATACAAATCTTTTAAATACATTCTATTTCGAACTCAATGGCTCGAATAACTCATTTAAAGAATAATTTAAATTGAAAACTTTTTATTGATGTGTATTGGTTAATCTGTTGATATATATACAACTAATATACATATATACATAAAATGTCCAGCAGTAGACTTCCAATGGCTGTTATGATGATGATGAATTTAAATGTTATCGAACACACCAGCAATGGACAACAGTTACCCTTATTTAGCTATTTATATTGTATGCAAGCACAAAGAAATTTATTGGATTACATACTTATAAATTGAGCATATTTTAAGAAGTCATTTACACAATATCTCACACACTGGAAGAGATAAGTTGCTTAATGCAAATTGTCAATAATGGAGTGAGAAATATAATAATTCAATACATATTTACTACACAATCAGAGCAAACATAAATATTCATGATATAAATGTTTGTTTTGGGTGCATCGTGCAAGCATCGAACTTGACGAATAAGTTATTATAGTTATTTAAAATTGGGTATCTAATTGCGTAATTTTTCGATAGCACTTTTTTTGTAGATAAGTAAACTATCGATATCGACAAAGATCAGACATGGTCGGAGTTTCAGCACTATACAACTGACCACTTGTGACCAGCGCAGTTCGCTTGCGTCTGACCGCCTCCGGCTGTTGAAAACCGCTTGAGCTTTGTATTTTTACAGCACGAATAGTTTGACAGACTCAAACTTTGCTTTGAGTTTCGTTAAATATTTTATTTCAATTGTAAAACGTATTTTAGTGCTAATATTAAAGGGTTGTAAAAATAAACCAGAAAATATAATTAATTAAATTTAAATCAAAAACACGACAATGATCGGTCTTTGGATTATAGTTATTTAAAACCTTGCTTTCTGAGCTAAGTTGTGTGTCAATTATGGGTAATAAACTAAATGAAAAAAATAAAAATGTATTGTAACAATTTTTGCAAGGTAGTGAACATTCTACGGTTTTAGAGTTGATGAGGAAAGTTTTGGTATTTTTTTTACAATAGTTTTCTGTAATGAAAGTTGAATCCGGATACATTTCTACCTTATTAGATGACTTTAACTACACAATCAATTGATCCTACTCAAAAATAAAAAGATTTTTACTCCTATTCACAAAAGACCATCATTTGCATATAAAAATAAATGAATCCTTACGATACTTTATCATTTAATTATAATGTTCTCGAAGTTTCATTTTGTCTTCCAGATCACTTTGTCTAACTGGATTTATATTAAACACTACAATTGGTTTTTAATGAATCATCCCAAAAATGCAGGGTTTCTGCACGCTCGATTTAAATATCTCAAGAATCTGAGTTAGGTTAATTTATTTGCTATTACATTAAAGAATTTAATAAAAGAGATTAATATTTGATGTTTGAGCTTGACTAGTAAAGACTAAGTTAAAAAAGCAATTAGATTTGGTGGACAATGTCATGTCGTTTGCGTTGCATTGAATTTACGCTCTTTTTGTTCTTAACTATTGTCTTGTACTAGAGATTTAATTACGCATTGTATCATTGTGTTAGCGTTTCTACATTTATTTATTTGTAGGCTTTGTAATTAGAGACGATGACTTTTTAATGTCATTGTTATGCTTTTAATTTATAACCTTTTTGAAAATTGCAATTGATTTTTTTTACATTTTCGTTTTTTTTTATTATTTATTACGCTAGTCGACAAACAAGTATTTGTCCGCGTGAGCTGCCTGAAGATGCTCGTAATATTAAAGGGTATCAATAACGCGTTGTCATCGCGCGTTGATTTATCTGCCTCTCTTACACCTAAACACAGCAATGTGCACACTGCTATTTGAAGAAAGAATTAGGCAACCTTTGTTTAAGTTCATACCTCATATGTTAAATGAGTATTTTAGTTTTATATTTATATTTAGTCTATTGACTGATACTACTCATCTGATTTAAAATATTTACTTTGGAGTCAAATCATTTTACGTTCTGATGCATTACTAAACGAATAATCAAAGTAAAAAATAATATTATTTTTATTTATAATCATATATCTGTGCATTTGAGGTAAACTGTTAGGTATAAATATACTGCCATCTGTCGGTTCTGGTACATTAGTAGCTTTTACGACACCTGGTACTATTGGTAGGTAGGTGGAGGTACTATTCTGCTCTGCCGGTACCACGCGGTGGATTGTTTTGTGTATGATAAGTCTTTAAATTATATTTGTGATTACTTTGTTATCTGATATCCGTAACACAAGTGAATTAAGCTACTTATCACAAGGTCAGGTCATGTTCAGTGTGAGTTTTTTTGAATTTCTTATTATGTTTTTTCTAGACTTTATGTTGTGGCTGAACTGCATTGTAAAATCAGTGCTTAGGCGCAAACCAGACGTGCGATAATGTAGTCGCATCCGTAATGCATGGCCTATTCAGGACATTAGACTTGCAGATTCCTCGTCCTCCTCCACTCCTGAGTTATGGTCTGGTGGAGCCTTTATTTATTACTTTTTGACTTTGCATGCGCTTAAAAACTGTTTAATACGGTGTTTATTCTTGTTAGTAGTATGACTGACTAACTTTTTAACTATTGTTCTTTCTTTAATTTCGCTTTGACAAGGACTTTAGATAAAATATAGTATCTTTATTTTTTGTCTGCGTTGACTTTAATTGAAATTGCGTCTCGTGCTCTCAGGTAGCAAAACTACCCTAAATGAAATCCTTTTAGTTATGTTAAACCCCGTTATCTTACTAATTTCGATGTGAAAGCATAATAAACATGCAGACACATTTTTGCATGTTGAGGGTTACGTATATCAAAAGGGAAAAACGGAACCTTCATAAGTTCTCTCAATTATATGCCGTTCTGTCAATTTGTTTGTCTGTCAATAACCTTTTGCTCGAGAACTTATAAAGGAATCAAGTTGAAAATTAATAATAATCAAATAACCATTAACTATCTGCGTTAGAACTATAAATGACAGTCTTTAAAAAGCAAAATTTCAATAAAAGTGGCTACACCCTACGCGGGGTCAAAATTGGATATGTGACCGAATTCATGAAAATTATTATGTTCCTACATGGAACTTTCGATGGGTGAGACCAACTCGCACTTGCCCGGTTTATTAAAAAGTATAGATTTTTTAGAGTCACACGCGATTTTAAAGCGCGATTATTGATATTTTCAATCACAATACACCGGCATCATATTGCATTGTTAAAAAATCGACGACCACTCTCGGTATTTAAACATCAAAGTGGCGATCCATTAATGGTGCACAACCCGAATCCTCACAGGCGGACCACGAAATATAAATCACTGGCGCGGCAAACAAAAGACTCTGTAAATGAATACTTTTCCAATTAAACTGAGCCTTTTTTAATTAAATGAATGCCTCGCCCGTCTCGGGTCACCGATCGGCAATGTTTGCGCCTCTCCTAATGCCGATTGACATTTTAACAACGAATCGCAATTTTTTCTATTAACTGACCGCTCAATGGATTAAAGTGACGCATTTGATTGTTCGGATTGAGATGTGCGTGTGGATAGAAGTGTTTCGATCAACAGTGCGTCTGTAAGGGTTCTCTAATTTAGGAAGTCTTTATCTGTTAGTCAAATTGAACTAATCGTCATTCTCGACTTTGCTTACGTAGGATTATATTTTTTGAAGACCCGTTAACTGGTTCGTAATCACGTGGTATTTAAACGTACTAATTAAATTTTCTATGTGAACATTTTATTAATTTCGGACACTACGGGTTATATAAGCCATACATCCACTGGTGGACATACATCGCAATATGCTATTTCCAATAATACCAGTAAAATGCGATATATAGACGGCTCTATCAGGCCCTTAGTTCTGAGCGCTATGTGCCCTGCCTATTTTCAATTGCTAATTCGCTGGGCTATTCCGGTTACTTTGGTTTGTTCATGGATCTCCTCATTACTGAGTCGGTCGCGCAAGGATCACCAGTTACGAGCTTTTCCCCCACATATCATCATGCGGAATGCCTTTATATCGCGTCTAGAACTTATATGGAATCAGAGGTAGCCTTTGTCTTTAATGAATAGAATCTAGTCGGTAGTTTTATGATGCATCGAATAAATCTAAATTTCCCTTTATTGTGGTAATCTATGGTGTAAATATAAATAAAACCTGTGCCTTATTGGTACCGGTTCCGTGTCGTTAGACATACATATACGTCTTTGTATTTTTACCTCTATCTCCAATTTATAGGCAGAAAAATTGAAAAAAGTTTTGCCATAAATCTTGTCCGTAATAACTCTTCTGAATAAAAATAGTTATTATTCTTCTTATTTCGTTCCCTTGCACTACGGGAAAAAAACGTTATCGCTGTGAAATTAATGTTGCATAAAGAAAATGTATTATTTAAAATATATGACACTTTTTTAGCAACCTTAGTTCCCAATTTGTTCAATAAACTCTGCCATAAATGTGTCATAAGAGCACATGCTGCGAAAGAACAAAGATATAACATCAAAATAAATACTACTAGGAGTTCACTCAGTATTCTCGGTTAGATATTGTTCAAAATTACGATAGTTGTATTGTTAAGCTCGCAATTATATCGAGATTGTACAAAAATATATGGGCCGACTACAATATTTCGTAGTAAACAGTCACGTAACGCATGTAATTATTCGAAAGCGATTCGTGCGTGCTACGAAATTACGTGTATCGTAGGACTGATGTGTATTATTCGTAGCTTGCTACGAGTTTGTTATTAAAATGTTCTTCATATTTTTCTCTTAAAGCTTAGATCAGTCGGTTTTCTTACTGAAATATGTATTGTAAAGGGATTTGGAGATTTATCGTAATATCAATTTTATATAATCGAGTGGAAAATAACTATGTAATGCGTAAGAAAGAAATGCAAATTACGATCGTGTTTGTTTTTTATTAAAAACTAGCAGCATTAATTAAAAACACATACATACATACATACATATTAAAAATTAAACACATATCGATAGGTAGGATTCAACTAGTGTTAATTTGTTTTATTACGCTAATTCGTCACCCCATCGTAAAAGTAAGCGTCACCCCAGCCAATATACGCTTGGATTAATAAAATTATATCACTAGCGCGTTGCTCATCCTTGAAATCAGGACACAGCAATTTAAACACTGGTATTTGGTGCAAGATATAGGTGAGAGGGAGGATCCAATGAAGACAACTTTTATATAAGGTCTATTAGAAGAATACTAAGTTTATCTAGTAAAATAGTTTCATCAAATCCTTAAAAAGGCAGAATGTACTGATTGCTCACAGATATTTGACATACAAAACTCGACATTCATTTTTAAATCTCTATGCGAATACTTAATATGCGTATGGAAAGTGTCTGGTCATTTGGCGGCGCGCACTCGAAATTAACGAACTCTCAAAAATCTCGATCGTCGTTCACGCGAGTGCCGACTCAGTAATTGTTCTGTTCGAACCCGGCACGTATTTTAATATGACGCTTCGTTGAGTTTTGTTTCATGACAGATGGACTGATTATAACGATGTAATTACAGAGCCATGTCCACCAAGGTAAGGTGGTGTGCATGCCACATACAGTCTCTCTTTATGGCAGTTTATTTGGAAGGTGACGGCCGACGTGCTATTATTATTATAGCAAGCAAATATCAACATATCGATAGATAGACGTAAGATTGTGTTATATATAAAAAAAATTTAAAGTGTATATTTGTAATTCTAAATTAACAATTTTTGATTCATCATCATACCAGTCATCGAAAGTTCACTGCTGGACTGCTGGAAATTTTGCTCATAATTGCCACGCTGGACTAGCGTGTTGGCAATCGCAGAGCGTAGCTTTCATGACGGCGATGCTGCTGCCCATCTCCACCATATTCATTTGAGCTGCATTGTTTCGAATGGATATATCACCATCTGTCGGTTTTGGTACCTTATTCGCCTTTTACAACACCTTGTACAGAGGTATTATTTTACTCTGTAGGTACCTTGCGGCTTGCTTTTTATTAAATGTATGTACAGCACAAAAAATACAATTTTTATGTTTTTTTATCTGACTGTTGTTCTAGCTAGTTTCAAAAATAGTTTTACTATTTTCACGGTATTTTCACTGACCAATGTTCATCATGTTATAAGGAGTAACTTATATAACTTTGTTATTTATTATTCTTACAAGATCGGGAACTACGCGGATGAAACCGCAGGGTGCTCTTTTTGTGTTTGTTATTTGTATGATAATAAAACTGCTTAACCAATTCTGAAAATTCTGTCGGTAATAGAAAAATAATTTTTGGTAATTTTGTTGAAAGTTTCCGCAGGGTAGCTAAAACAAAAAAAAGATATAAAAAACGCGTTTTTAGGTCGTTAAAAAGTAAACGTAAACTAAGCTCTTGCAAGCGTATCGTCCACCCACAGTTAGACAGACGACCTGAATAGACCCGCAGGATTGAGCTGAACGCAGGTTGTTTACCGGTCCTATGGGAAACATCTTGGGGAGGTCCATATATAGCTGTAGACGTCCTACGGCTAATAAGATGGTGAAGTAAAATTAATGGGGATTTATACCAATTAAAAACTATACAAAGGTTGGTCTATACAAACCATCCGAATTTTCACCCAAGCGCCTTATTGCCAAATTGGCATTTTAACTAGTATATTTAGCACAACAAAAGCCTTATTTTCCAATTTCGTGCCATGTGACGTCAGAGAATGTCAGCTACTTGGAAACACACTTGTGCAGCTGAAAAAACATGGCGTCGACATTGTGTCAGGCCCCATGAATAATTATGTATATGTATTCAAAAGCATGAGACGTTTAATAAATGCAGAGTGTCAGCGAAATAAAAATAACAAAGTGTATTTGACATTTGTTATAAATGGAAGGCAGACTGAGAAATTTGCTTTTATTTTGAGATATCTTGAGAATGTATTTTTTAAGAAAAGAAATAAACGCTGCTATGCGGCGGTTAATATATAAATATATATTAGAGTTTCTTTTTATCTATCCTTGTCTCTGAGGACCTATTGTAGTTACGAAAATAAGTCTAAGCCACTCCCTGACAGCTAAGCTGTGCAAAAAGCGGTGCCGATTCCATAGAAAGCCGTGTTCAGCGGTGGGATACCGGCGGAGTAGAATAGTACTTCTCTCTGTACCAGGCGGTATAACTTTGACTTTGAGGATGCGTTCTGCGATTGCCACGACGTCTGCCCAGCGCGACAATTATGGGCAAAAACCCTACTATCTTGGGGAGGTCTATGTCCTACACTGGACTTTTTATAGCTGATATAATGACGATGAGCATCTGTTCAGATGATCTGGTGTGAAAGAGTAACAAACATCTACATCGGTACCTCACTGTTACCAATTACCGCCTAACAGCAGTGTCCGCATTGCTGTGTTCCGGTTTGAAGAGTCAGCGAGGCAGTGAACTTACTGGCATGTGGCATAATATCTTCAAGTCGAAAGGCTTACGCGCTAGTGATATCCTTGTGATATTACGAGAGTCTATAGGCTGGTGTGTCGAGTCCAGTCACGGGGACTGCATGCTTGATTGTCGACCAGGACTAATAAAAGAAATCATACATCCAAACATCAATACTTAGAAATTTTGGCATTTATAGTATAGGTATGGTCAAGTACATACATTGTTTAAGCTGAACGATATGCCATATCCAGTTAAAAAACAAACGTATATTTGTGTTCAAGTACAGGGATCAAACCCGTACACTTTACGCGTGTTTCAGTGTGCTATGAGTATATACGTTGTTGCCTTTTAGAGAAGGTGGCAGGATGACCCACTTGTTTAATGACTTTTGTAACCCTACACGCTTATAAGGTCATTTGTTTAATAATAATAATTATAAGACTCTTTATTGTACACAAATGAAAATAAAACAAGAACATCACAAAAACATGGAATAGTAGGTACAATAGTTTAATGTATAATAAGCAGACTGTATCTTTATTAATTTAGTCCGTGTATTATATATTAATTCTTTTTGACAATATTGGATAATAGTTGTCTTATTGAAAATCCAAAATATTGTAGAAAATATTTATTATCATCATCATTTAATAGTCACCATCAGCCATTAAAAGTCCACTGCTGGTCACAGGCCTCTCTAAGAAAGTAGTTTTTTTGTCCATAATTGCCGCCCTAGGCAAGCTTGTTGGCAATCGCAGAGCGTAGCCTCCGCGACGGGGATGCCCATCCCCGACCTATGCATTTGAGCTGCACTGTTTCGGATGGATATACCGCCATCTGTCGGTTGTGGTGGTACTTTAGTCGCCTCTTACAATACCTGGTGCAGTGGGAGGTACTAGTCTACTTCGCTGGTACCTCACGGCACAATTTCGTTCATACTTTACGACTATACGAAATAACCGGTCCAGTGGTACATTATTTAAATAAATAAATCTGACGGACTATTATACCTGAATGGGCTTAATAAGACTTGTGAATAAGAAGCAAGAAATTGTATCTTGGAAACGTAAATACTATCCTAGATTATTTATAAACATGTAAACAATTGTCTGTATACCTTCACGCATTAACGATTGAACTGAATCGGTACCGCGATATATAAAATTTTAGGTAATTTTAAAGTTTATTTAAAAAACCTCTATATGCCATTCAAAACGAGGACCAATCTTCGTTTGCTTATCATCGTACATCGTCAAAGATAAATTGTATTACGTACTTTCAATACAAGCCTTATTAAAAAGCTACGCATGTTAGGAGTTCCATTGACCTAATCACGGAATATTCCGAGAGGTTGCATGCTGTTTGTTTTTTGAATGAGTACCGTTTTTATTCCAGGCAGCGGTATAGCGCGACTGCAACTTCCTAGTCGACCAGTTGGCTCGGCCATAAAGCGCTTCAAGCGCGTTATGGTCCGTGCGCATGCGTCCGAACTGTTTCGTTTGGTGGTCGTCAGCTGACGCCCTTTGTTGAGGCTTTGCATAGAGCGGAGATTTTTATGTTTTAAAAAATAAAATATATAGGTTTTACTTAAGAGCAAAATAATAACAAACAAAATCGAATACATGAGACATCCACAGAGTTTAATATACTGTGCGGATTATTTACTTGTGCATTTCTTTTAATCAGAATGATTGCTAGAGAGTCTTTTCATTAAAGAATGATCGTAACGTAAGCCGTACGTAAGCATCATACAAAACTACACTACATGTTGATTATGTTTTTATTAAATAAAACATTTTATTTTTTTATAAAACCATTAATATACTTCTTTGTAATGATCAAGATAAATAAACGTTAATTGAATAAAAATTTCCCAGAACTTTAGTGTTGTGTCTATAACCGCTCGCATTGAGACCGCGGTCGAAGGATTTTCTAATATTAAAGGTATTTGTGTGTATGGCTTACAGGCGTGAGCCAAAGCGGGTTTTACCACACGTCACTATGAATGGACCAGACCACTGTCAATATGTTACTTCAGCTCAATTGTGAATGCCCAGCGTGTTTGGCATTTAAAATATCCATTTTTCCCTTTTATATTCCGTTTAAATATCAATGGTCAACTTTTTTATACTCGCAAATATATATATTTTATCGTGGTTTACTAATACTTTCCTCATTTTAAAAGCAATAAACCCAACAACTATCTATTGTGTTGAAAAAATCCTGTCCATACTTTATCAACGATTAAGTTTTAGATTATATTTAGAAGGAAATGCTGGATCAATTAGTGAAAATACGTCTGAGACACGCTTGGACTAAGGCCGCGACTTAAGGTCATGTATGTGTGTGTACAGTGAAAGGCAGAGCGAGCTTTGTCACACGCCGCCATGAATGAAACCAACGATCAATATCGTCAAGTCGGTGGCTTATGAAATTTTTAGTAACTCCATAACGCCTCGCTTTGGTCGTGTAATAAAGACTTAATGCCTCTCGCAATCTAAACGCTAATAGAAGAAAAAAATCAGGCCATCTCTCTCTTGTCCGTAGAGAGCGAAAGGGAGAGTGAGATTTTATGTTTTGCATATCGTTATTCTGAAATAGAACAGCGATACTTCCAGCGTTGTTTATGCATTTATTATGGTAACGTATAAGCTAACATTAGCTATTAGTGTGTATACACATTTTTTTCCACGACCTAACACTATAACACATATTTACACGGTTCATTTAAAATCAGCTACTTACCTGATTCCGGAGTCTCGATAGATCTTGACATCGTAGATCTATGAATATAGTTATGTTGGAAATTGGATGATCTTTGAAATAATGTGTCTTTTTGTAAATAATTATAATGTATGTCTTATGACTGAAACCCATCAGATATTCAACTAAAATATAATTTGGAAAATGTTTCTTTTCTATTGAGCTAATGGTAAATGAATGATTACCAACTTAAAACTATGCAGTTGTGTCGAATGTCGTGCGTACACATGTCTTTTATCTGAAAAATTAAATAATCTATTATTCAAACTACATAATTCATTTGTAACATTTATCTAGATATATTTATTCTACATGTATACTTACACTTAAATGCAAAACAACTGCACGTCAAAACGTAAAAGGGGCGAAAGAAAGAGTGCAAGCATGAAATTAATAAAAGTATATATATATACATATATATATATATCTACGACACACACTGACATAGCAGACTGAGAAACACTAACAGCGATAGAGATAAAATATATAGACAGGTAGTACTCATAACATATGAAACACTTAAGGCAGAAATAAAAATAATTTAACAAAACAAATCGAAGTTCTTAGGAAACAGTGCGATTGTGATGCGATCGATATGAAAACAATAGAAAAAAACTGCAAATAAACGGACAGAATAAAAGTAATGTAAAATGATCAATTTTGATGGTATTAAGTTCTTTTCGGAGGGGCGAGCTGTGCTCAATATGTCTATAAATTTTGACTGCGGGAATTCGGATTTCATTTAATATAATGAATCATCAGTTAATTACCAATTGCAAAACAAGTGATGCCTCTTCGGGGAATTACAAAATGAGATTCAAAGAAAAAACAACATACGCACCGTATAACTTTCAGCCAATTCAAAACTGAAATTAAATAACTTGAGAAATCAATTTTACAACAACCATTCTTATATTGATACTTTTGTACCTTCGAGTCCATGGCCAAGAGGCAAGACTCACCTGAAACTGAAGAAATAATGTATTAAAAAAAAATCGTTGTACACAACCAATACTATATACTAGCTTAATTATGTGTCCATAAAAGATGATATAGATTCAAATAGATATCACTATCACCATATCAGCCGTAGGAGGTCCACTACTGGACATAGGCCTCCAGGAGATTAATAATAAAATCGGTTGTATACGGCCTTCATCCAGCGTGATTCTGCGGTTTTAGTTTAATGGTATGTCCATCTTGTGGTGGACGTCCTACGCTGTGCTTTACGGTAAAGTTAGTAAACACAAATAACTTATATATTTTACAACTTAAAATCTTTGGTTTATTGAATTTATGAAATAAAATAATATTATATAAAATATTAAGATTAATATACAAAGAGCCTTAAGGTCTTAAATATACATTATTTAACATCTGGTTGGTTGACTTTTCAACAGCAAGCAAGCGTACAGAGTACCCTGCTTAAACCCTGAAACCCTTTGAAGAAATGTCATAGATTTTAGGGCAAGGTAGATTACGCGCTTTTAAGTGGACACTCAAATAACTTGATGCTTATTCCTAAATTGGATGCTCTATATGTGAGTAAAAATATCTCGCAATAATTTTAGACATTTTGTATAATGAAAAAAGTCAGACAGGCTAGAATTCGTAAAATGATACTTAGCTTAGGTACGCAAGGTAACTAACATTTTCGTCTCTCTTAGTTTACCTTAGCGCAACTGCTTTCGAGAGTAGCATCCTTGCCTCTCTTGAAAACTTGTTTTGCAAACGGTCGCCGCCAGTTAAACGTCGTACATAAAATTAAATAAACTGCGTTTGGAAGCCGTTAAATTTATTGGTCTTAATAAATGAACGTACGATAGTAATGCCATAGACTGCAAAAGTGTTAACGGAAAAAAAATGTTAATCGATGAATCAAGAGAGATTATTCATAAAGCAGAGGAATGGTATGTCAGTGAAGAGACGGGGAATAAAATAAAAATCTGTTGTTAACACATTGCGAGCGCGCGGGCCGGCAGGAGCAACGAATTCATAACAATTTTCCCATTCGCATCGAAATTTCCAGACCGGTGTAATGAACAAGCCTGACGTTTTGTTTCACTAGTATTTTGAACGGTTCGCTTTTTATTAAGTTGCGTAACAAACGCTTATTGACTAGCGGTTCTGTAACTGGTGCGTTTGTATCGCTCGTTTTTTTCGCTCTTCGCTTGAAGCCTTTTCATTAGGCAGGACTAAAATATATATGGATTTTATTTTCATTCTCCTCTATTCATGTTTATATCATTGTTTACTAGTAAGATGTACGATTTAAAATATTCCGTATGGTTACTTCAATTCCTGTTTTTTTTTAATCATATGTTAGCTATATACGTGTTAAGTTTATAGCCAATGGACAGATATAATAATTATCGTCATCATACTAGGCGAAAAACGTTAATTATTAATAAGCTTTTCCTAGGAAGCTTGAATCTTGCCTATAATTGCCACTGGGCATACGTAGTGGTAATCGCAGATCGTAGCTTTGCGACAGGTCCTGCCCATCCCCGCTCAACTGCGTTTGACTGGTTCACGTATTATTCTACTCTGACAGTACCCCAAGGTATAAAAGTAATATTTGCATGAATTTTAACGTTTGTTCGTTGGAAATGTGAAACCCAACAATTAAGGCGGACAAGGTTCCAATATAAAAAGCAAAATAAAAGTCATTGTTTCAAATATGAAGCTTTGAAATTTGTTAAATAAAAGGTCCAAACTGATTGGATTACCGCAACGCAAATATAGGATATTCGATATGGCGAACGATTTTTCGATCTAACCAAATGGTTCAAATCACCTCGAATATAGGGCAATAAGTTTGCAAATGAATCCGAGATGACACATCGCCCGGGAATATCGCCTCATATAATATTTCTCTGAGAGACTTATCACCCTCAATGCAAATAGTCCCTGAGATATTGCGCGCGGAGTTTACTGACGTGGCGAAATTAATGTTTTTTTCCATCACTATTGGGTTTCCGTTTTTTTTACATGCATGTGTGTCTATGTATGCGTTTAACAATGTATGTTTATATTCAAATATGACAAACTTGGTTCATGTTTAGGATATGTTGAATTCTGTAATATAGTTTGAAAATTACTAATACAAATAAAAAACATTATTTCAATTTTTTGAAAATTACTATTTCATTATTTTTATTTTAATTTTACTCTTTATTTTACTTTGCATCTAATCAATTTACTTTAAAATAACACAACAATATTTTTTGTTTCTATTTTGAATCGGTCGAAAAAATGTCTCCTTAAGCACACTGGGCTTCCGATAAATCTATACATATATGTTGAATGCTTGTGACCAATTTCCATATACAATTAAATAATTCACACATTACATTGACCTGACTCGAATGCGTGCAAAGCCACGGGTATAAAGTACATTACATACTCAAATATTAATAACAACCCTTTTTTGCAACCCTAATGGTTATAAAAGATAAGAGAATCACAGCTCCATCGTATGCCTGTCAATTTCGTGTATTAATACAAAATATATTTAACAGATAGGGTAAAACGTCTCACCAATAGATTAAACCCATAACCAATGATAATGAGTAATTAGAGTGTTGTACGGACTATATTATTACAATAGGCAAAATTATTAATACAATGATAAATTAATACATGGTTTCTGTGTTAGGAGCTGTTCATACTAGCTTTGATATTTATATTTGATTATAAAATAAACCTTTAAGAAAATCTATACTGACATTTGTGCGATAAGAAAACTGATAACAATTTAAACAACATCTCATACATTGACCTAACTCCAAGATAAGATGCTCAAATTGTGTTACGGACATCAGAGTCACCCAAACACAGAACAAACACAAATATAAAAATACAATTCTTTACCCTGGGTGAGGATGGAACCCACAACCTTTGGCGTACGAGATAGGACCACTACTATCGGCGCCATTGGGCCCGTATTAAATAGGTAATGTTTATATTAGCATACTTTTGAATTGATTGAACTGTAACCTTCTGTTTTGAACTAAGACATTTATAACTCAATGTCGAAATATTAAATAAAATTTAGTCCCAAAATTGGTTCGCAGTGTACTGTGGAATCTAAACTACTCCATTGGCTTACAATTTTCTTTGGTCCCCTCTGGGACTAAAGAAATATCCAAAAACTCTTCTTTGAATACCAAGCCACACTATAGTGTCTTCTTGAGTACTTGATAGATGAATTATTCTGCGGCGTTGACAAACATAGTTCGAATTAGGTTAGCGTTCCACACGCGCTGATCTCGAATAAATTATTGCAATGTTCGAAACAATCGTAGATCTGGATCGTAATTTTTGACTTAAGTAAGAATAAAAACTTATAGTAAGATGATGATTTTTACCTCTTTGGAGAAAATCTTTTTATATCTGCCTACTGTCGCTGCTATCAAAGCTAACGTTTCGATTCAGATATTATCATGATAATATCAGCTACAATACGTCCACTGTTGGACATAGGCCTCCCCAAGTAATCTCCAATAGGACCGGTTGTATATGGCTTGTGCCATCTTGCGGTTTTAGTCAGATCGTCTGTCCACGTGGTTGCAATCAAAGGTTTTTGTCTTTTTAGGCAATTTTAATAAATAAACTTTCGAATAAGGCTGTTACATTTATTGTATTAGATTGGTGGCAATAAATTATAGTAGCTGTGGGGTATCGGCGGAGTAGAATAGTAACTCCCTCTGTACCAGGTGTCGTAGAAGCCCAAATTGACAAATGGCGGTCTATCCATCTGAAACAGCGCAGTTCAAATTCAACAAAGTGGGGATTCCCACCACATAGCTACGTACTGAGATTGCCATCACGCTTGCCTAGCGTGGCAATCATGGGTAAACAACCCCCTATCTTCGAGAGGTCATTATCCAACAAAGGATTTTATCTAGCTGATATGATGATGATGTAATCGTTTTACAGTATCGATGGTAATTTATTGTGTTTTGCTTTTCCATTCGAATATCTGATTATGTATATGATACGATTGAATTAAATTTAGGCAAATGATTAATGTTAATAGAAATTCGAGTAAAATTTACGCTAAGCTTAAACAACAGCTAAGCAATTCTGTTGCGGTGTCCACAAACAAGCAGGAGATTAGACTAGCTGACCACGCGCGGTAATCAACGGGTTGAATTAATCGATGTGGTCCAGTCACACGTAGTTCCGCAGCAGAATTAGACCTTCTGATCAGAGATAATAATAATAAATACTAAATTCATACAATATCTCATTCATTAAACCCGACTCCAAGACATTTGATGACGGGCCCGATGGCGTAGATTTTAGTGCTGCTATCTTGTGCTCTAAAGGTCGTGGGTTTGAACCCCACTCAGAGCAAATATTTATATGATGATATTTGTGTTTGTTCAGTGTTTGGGTGCTTAATATATTTATTTAAGTATTCTATTTGTGATTCTTCTGTTGTCTGAGGTCCGTAACACAAGTGCTTTAGGTGACTTACTACGTAGTCGGGTCAATGTATCGGCACGTCAAGATATCGTTTTAAGAAACAAAAATAGTTATGAAACACATACATACATCACCAACCAGTTTCTGACTTAACTTGATTTGAAGTCTTGTCGCACGAGATACTTAAACCCAATGCTCTTTTATCTAAACGCGACCACACCACCAATCGAAGACATGACTATCCAAGTCTTTTATTAAAACATCATCTATGTCCAGATAATGAATAAGGTATAAATAATTCCTGTTAGTGTTCCTTCACTGTAAAGAACTCAGTTGTAGCTTCTATATGATTTTTTCACAGGCATATAGATGATACGTAATTTCATATGCTTATGCGTTCCCTATTAGTTATTATACTACTTTTCAAAGTTTTTTAAACGTTTATATGTCGTATTTACACTTTGTTTATTATTTATTGTATTTACGTCTGAATAACTCTAGAGCAAAAATAAAGATGGTTAGAATTTATCCAATCTACAGTTTTCCTATTATTATTTGTTAATCTACATTATACACGCAGAGAACAATTATAATCATCTGATAAGAAAGTTATTAGACAACTTGACTAGGGCTAATATTTGGCTAGACACTTAATTTATTAATTTGGAAATATCTCTATTTATCTTCACATATAAAAGGAAACATTTAATTAATTTTACTATTGTCATAAGGATGCCTATAAACCACCACAAAAAGTAATCAAAATTTTTTACCTAGTCATTAGTTAGATTCAATACCAATAACTAGACTTTAATAAAAGTAGAATAAAACGATACCCAGTTGAGGATTTTTCTCTTGTTCATTTTTAATACAAATTCAAAGTATTTCACACACACAATTAACTATAACAACATTATAACGTTGGACGTTTTGCAGTATTATAGTTTTATTGACTGCATGTTTAATTGCAAGCTCCATAATAGTCGAGCTATCCAGCTGCAGTGTCCACAAACAAGCTAGAGATTGTATTAGCTGACCACGCACGGTAATCAACCGGCCGAATTAATCGGCGCTATCGATTCCCAGCCCGGTATTGGCTTAGCAATCTACGTTACCCCACCTGCTGGCTCAGCCTTTTATTGGTCGGTAATTAAGAATTTCACTGTCTCAAAGGAGTCGTATCCATAGAGTGCTTTCGGTATGATATTTCTTTTACTTTGTGCATGTGTCTTTAAATTTTGCAGTTTTGTTTAATTACACATACACAGTTTTACTCGAGGCGGAAATTTATTTTCATGAAACAATCTATTTATTTGTGTAAACTTAAAGAAGTCATGTTGGTGATTTTTAAGTTCTTCACATATTTTGAATTAGCGTGCCCGATGGCGTAGATTGTAATGATCTTATCTTAATACCAAATATTTGTATTTTGTTCTGTGTCTGGGTTTGATTTATATGTATTCAGTTTATATTTGTAATACCTCTGTTATCTGATATGCGTACCACAAGTGCTTTAAGCTACTTAATTGTCATCGTATAAGATGTTGTGTGGATTCTTAATTATTTTATTATTTTTAATTTATTTATAAATAAAGAGCGTAGAGGATTTCTTGATGACATATAGTGAATTCAATGGTTTCAAATTTTCTCATATTGATTAATGTATTCACTGAAAGTTGATGGGCCGTAAAGGTCTTAAATGGTTTCTTAGAATCGGCAAAAGCGGCCAAGGAGGTTTAGTGGACAGACGATCTGACTTGAACCACAGGAACCGTTGAGTGCATATCGTATACGAAATGTTCCTATTGGAAATCTTTCAGGGCGAGAGGGGGCATGTCACTTGCCAATTGATGTGATAAATAGCGTCCATTTTCAAAATGGGTTGCTAAAAAAATATCCTGTCAAGTGTAGCTTTATGACTGATGACGTGAGGTATTTGTTAGATTTTTCTAGGCTTCCACTTTTTCACTATAGAGTTCTAATATTACAGTTCTTATACCTTAAGCAAACATCAATTGAACACCATTTAAATTATCCTATATTAATTCTATCAGATGGTTATCAAGGTGGAAATTGAGAAAAGGTGAAAGGCAATAAAAGCCTGAATAGCGGGTTATTTAATCACCCGTAAGGTAAAATATATTCAGAGATTGCGTACAGTCCAACGAAATTTGTTGGCGGACATGTATTTTTGAATCAATTTAAACCTTTGAATGAAATGAATACGTTTGAATGTCCCGATATCGCAAAATGTACGTTGATAGGCAATAACATGGGGTTCACAATTTTTTTGCTTTTCATATCATTTTCTTCTGTGACATATAAATGGAAAATATGAACGTGGATAAAATTAAATGGGCACGTCATGTGTGCGTTAGAAATATTGGGCTTAGTAATTGGTTAATTTGGTATTATGACCAATGGAGACTGGCAGTTTATTTGAAAAAAAAAATGTTGTCTTTTCTCGCTATACATTTTCGTATGAAACTGCCAGGAACAAATAAAAGCTTGTACATTTGTACATATTGCAAAGAAGATCGTAATATTTTTTAAATGAAGGGTTTTATTATCTTTATCGGACATCTTTTAAAAATTCACAAATGATTTTACTGTGAGGGTCCAGCAGACACCTGGTGAGTAGAGTAATACCTCCCCTTACACCAGGACTCTTAAGAGGCAACTGAGGCACCAGAGCCGATAGGTATGTAATGTAATGTAAACGTGAGCAGCAATACGAAGCTAAACGGCAGTTATGGGCAAATTCTCACTTTTTGGGGAGGCCTATATTTAGCAGTGGACGGCTACTATGGTGGAGGTTTTAAATTTTCTAATGTAATAAAGGTAATTTTTGTCCAATAACAAGAACAGGATAAAATTAAATTCCAACGTCCGCTCTTAGGAAATATCATAATAAGAAAAATGTAGTCGATTCCACTACAACCTTTATAATTCTAGAATAAATACATACTGTATTCATTTTCATGTTTTTGCAATAAATAACGGAAATTTAGGCATATAAAATACATAAAACAATGTACTTTATATAAAATCAAAATATTTAACTTTATTGTCTCACTAAAATAATATTTAATCTATATTAAAACGACATTCACACTTGTACACATGTCTTACATTTGTATGTTCAATATTTCCAAGAACGGAACAACAAATTTTTACATTTATATTTCCATTTTGACTGAATCTCATCATCATCATCATCATCATCATTCCAGCTATAGACATAGGGTGGGGATGCGGCTGCCCATCCCCACCCTACGCATTCGAGCTACACTGCTTCAGATGGGTATACTGCCATCTGTCGGTTTTGTTACCTGTATGTACCTATATGTACCTATATGTACCCGTACGTATCTGTATGTACCTATATGTACCCGTATGTACCTGTATGTACCTGTATGTACCTACAATGGGTGTCGGAAGAGGCGTCTAGCCTCCTATTGCATGTGGTTACTATTTTACTCTGCCGGTACATAACAGCCAGCAAAATATAGAAACGAAAATATTAAAACCCAAATACAATCCTTTTATCGAGTTACTTAATAGGTACTCATACCACTTCTTTTGCTTATAAAACGAAATTATGCTAAACTGACAGTACCCTTATCATCCTAAACCCTGAGTCCTTTAAAGCGCCTACTAGGCACTAATATTTTCTAATTAGTGGAATCCTAACTATCATCCCCCAGTCCCCGAGCACAATAGGACTGTTACCGTCTATTCCATAAAGTGTTACTGCTGTTAATTCACTTCTCTCTCTTGATTTTAATGTAATAGAATTAAGATTCAATTTAGTTTTATATTTTGAGTCTTATATACGCAATCTTTTATACGCGAGACTATACATCAACCTGTACAAATTGATAAATGTTTTCAACAAGTGAACTATAGCACAATTACTCTTTTAACGGCTTTAATACGCGTTTTATTTACATTACATTTTTTTTGTTTGCGTCTGTGTTACTCTGCTACAACTGATCTATATATTAACAAAATTTGTTGTGTTAGGATTTGAATGTTACAATATCAACTAACATGTTCACAAAAGAATTTGCGTAGTATCTCAGTTTAACATAGATTGTGGAATTGTGACTCATTAGTATAGTTTGTTAGTTGCACAAACGATAACAGCAGTGACGACCGAGTGCAGAATCAGTACCGGACAAGAAAGGTTTGTAATCGATTCTTCTTGCTATGGATACTATTAAGGACCGCCAATTTTACATGGGACGTAAGATAATCGTATATACCTTACAAACATGTACATTTAATTTCTTTTGGACAGATAAACTCTTCCAGTGATACAACACAATGATTAACTAGACAATGGCTAGACAATGATAACAATACATCTCTCTGTAACAGGAAAAGATACTGTAAGTCCAAAGAGGTTTAAAGGTAGTATTTATTTTTGAATATGACAGTGCGCAATGAATCACACACGTTGCGGGATTTAGTGCGGTATGTGACCTTTCGACAAATAACTCGGGGCTAAAAAGTATATTCGTTACTTGATGCGTCATACAAATTGACATCTTAATTACTCGTAAATTAATTTAAGTTCAGATATTATTATGAGTATTCACATTATATCGTATCCTACAGGAATTTCTCCGGGATTAAATGTAGCCTTTGAAGGCTTGATCACAATCAGTTGATTTTTGAGGACAATAATACAAAGAAATGTGTGTTTATTTCAATGTTAATATGAAGACAAACAGATGTCATTCGAGTCCTGTAAATGTGTTTAACATTTATTCCAAATACTTAAAGTATCACGGGAAATGATAATTTTATTTTCCCTTGAGAGCATTGCTAAGGTTTCCTGGCGTCTTTTATATTGGATACATAATTAATTTCTCTTTTCAACTAGGCGAAAAAGCGTTTTCTTTTGAATCGTAATAATTCAATGTGACAGTTTCCGCTACTGTACAATTTTTAAAGTTTTTGTTTCAGTAAAAAGGTTTAATTTTTACTGAAAAAAAATGCAACGTTATTTTATCTATAGCCCTGTTAATAAATTACTGATAAGTTTAGAAAATTAACCTTATGTTTTTGTCTTTGTCTTTGCCCAACGAATTAATAAGAGATACCTACTAATTCAATATAATTTTTATGATCAAGGAGGTATGTTGAGTTTAAACCACACAAATTTGAATTTGAAAGGCAATATCTTTAAATATGGATCATTAGAAAGTAAGTATACCTATAATTGTTGTAAAATCTACAGCACGAAGATTAATTTCTTTTTACGAATAATTCCTCGAAAGTTTACGCCCAAGTCTTTTTTATCTCTTCCTCATTTTGCCGAGCAATTTATTTTATACTGTCGCCGGCGAATTTTACTTACAAATCGTGGAATGAGCACGCCACGGAAAACAAGGATAGACGCAGTTTTGCTCCAACAAATATTACGAATCCATGTTATAGGTACATATAGAACTATATTTTTAACGGCGTTAAAACGCGGTTTATTTGAAGTTTCTACGTTTTCGATGTTTTGGTTTACTCTTTTATAAAAGTATAAAAGCTGAACAAATCCCGTGTCTAAAGCGGTTTGATTTTAATAAAAGTTATGAATTATATTTTGATTTAACTTTTCGTATAAAATTTCCCGATGTTCGAAACAGTCCGAAACCCGATGTCAGATATTGGGTTTTTTAGTATAAACTATACTAAATTTATCACTATCATCAGTACGTGCTGAGTTTTTAGGTTATAATAGACTACCTATAACCATTAAGAAAGGAACTTGAAGACTTTTAACACTGTTTTTATATTAGAAAAGCATCGAGACTTAAGATTGCTGTATTTTCGTGTGGGAAGGAATACAAGTTTATAATGAGTCCATTTGTCTTTTAATTATCTTTATTTTTCCTTCTATTTATACATATTGCCTTTAATTTCAATCAATATATAAAGAGCCTTATACAATTTATCAAGTATATGTAATATTTAGCCATATGTCCCTTACAAATTGAATCAACTTCGGAGTCAAATATTTGAATTATCATCAGAGAATTTGCTGATGCATACTGTATCAAGTTAACAGCTGGTTTAAATAGTTTGATGTGTATCTTTCGGATTGTGAACTCGACCGTCAATATCGGCAGTCATTACTGCAATCAATTCCACTGCTCCGTGTCAATGGGCCATCGAGTGATTTAGTTGACGACTTGCGGCCATCTGTCGTGTCCCGTGATTTTCTATCGTGCGGTTTGAGTGGCATGTGTTGCGTGATTTGAAATTAGAACGTCGAGAAATAAACTGTTATTATAATATTAAGAATACGTGTCATTTCCTACCGAATTCCAAAAGGTCGTTTCATTAAAACTGTACTTTTTTCTGTGTTAGTTAATAAAACAACCTTAAAGTAAACCCTATTCTATTGCTCTCTCCTTCATTCATTTGAAGATGATACAGATGATGTGACAATATTACGTCAGGTTACTGGAACGCTTCGTGCTCTCTATCGATTAAAATATTTTCTTCCTACTAAAACCAAAACCCTTCTTATTCAATCCTTGGTTTTACCCATAATTGACTATGGTGACGTGTGCTGCACTAATATCTCTCAAGAACTCCTTAATAAATTGGAACGTCTATTAAACAACTGTCTTCGTTTCATTTTCGGTTTGCGTAAATACGATCATATTTCCCATTACCGTTCTCTTCTCGGCTGGCTTCCTATTCGAGAACGTCGCAAAATTCGAGTTCTAACCATACTATTTTCAATACTTTTTGATCCGTACGCACCAATTTACTTAAAGGTCCATCTGTCTAATTCCTATGTTCCTCTCACGAACGTAATCTCCGTTCTTCTAATACTCTTTCGCTCTTAACTCCTTCTCATCACTTGATGAGAAGGAGTTAATGACTTTTTTGACAAACTCTTTTACAGTAAATAGTATAAATGTATAAAAAAAATCAAAATTTCTGACGTGATCACGGTCTTTGTTACAGAACCACAAATTTAATGTAATAATATTATATATATATATGGAAGTAACTTATTATCACTGTCTAAATTAAATACTACCTAGGTAGGTACTATTCTGCTTTGCCTCCCCCGTGAGACGACTTAAGTACCAGAAACTACAGATGGCGATGGATGGATCTTTTCGCATCAGTTTAGCTCATATGTGCAGGACAGGGATGGGCAGCAGCATCCTAGTAGCGGAAGCTGCGCTCTGTGATTGCCAACACGCTTGCCAAGCGCGCCAATTATGGGCTAAGTTCCACCTTTCTTGGGAACGCCTATGTACCGCAGTAAAATTCAATTGGTTGAATTCAATTGGGTGATGATGATGATAACATAAGCTACTGAAATTAGTATTTGAATCTCTGGTTTTTATCTTATGTAGTATTTTATTCTTAAATAAACTAATAATAAGCTATTATGTTAGATTAGATAGACACAAAAGATCACACTCTATGAACGTAAGCGAAGGCTTCGTCTCACAATGTGATTGAATAAAAACGCTATTTTTTGTATCACCTATTATTTATTTAGCTTTTATGATAGATCTCGCATCAAAAAACATCGGTTATCTGATTTGAAAATAAACACGAACAGAGAAATATATTTTTTTATAATAAAAATTGACGATTTCTAAACTGAAATAAAATTACTCGCAAACCAAATGGTACATTGAAATAAACAAGAATGTTTCAATATTTGTTTATTTAGATTGGTTGCATAAATAATATATGTGTAATAATATTTTAAATAATAGATTGATTATACAATTTATTATGATTATATATTTAGATTATATATATTATTGCTGCTGTATGCAAGATAATGTGATATGTGTACTTAAAAGAATTGTTAATATTGAGTATCTAAAGTGCCGACCAATGCCGTATCCCTACTGGAACACACAAACACACACACATACACAAGAATACAAGATCACCCTAAGCTATGGATTTATAATGCAAATACATTCATCAGACCTAATGCATAGGAAGTAATCAGTAAGCGTCACGGGACAATATAAATCAAACTGGATTAAACCGCTTTACAACTGATGATTGTTAGAATCTCCCGATCAATCCAAGAAACTGGGGATTATGTTAAGAGGACTGCACTATTCACTGGATAAAGCTAATTTATGGGGAAAAGACAGTTTTATACGCTTTCAAAGACTCGTTTAAAGATTTAACTTGATTGGACAGATTGCGAAGAGGCTTTGTAGCGTTTACACCTGTTGATATTTTAACTTGAATGAAAACGGAATAAGAACATTTTCATATAAAAGTAAATAAAATAATATATATATATATATATATATATATATATAAAAATATAGTAGTTGGTTGCTAGTAAATAGAGTGATTTAACACGACCATTACAGTCTTACAGAAATGACAATTGTATGCAATGCTTCAGATAAACCTATAAAATGTAACATATTTCTAATTTAGTACCAAATGAGTAGAGATAATTATTAATTGAAATAATTTATAGATCTACAGGTGATAGATATATCAAAAAATTGAATAGAGTAGTTTATGTTAACGATCAAATGTTTGAAATTGATATGTTCAATAAAAAATAGCTTGAAGCGAATTTCTCTATAGGTACTTAACAGTTATGAATAGGGCGCTATAAATCTTAAAACAATATGAAATGTCTTCGGAGGGAGTTCAATGGTGGTTCCTCAGTTATCGGAAGACCGATCTTGTCGCGGGATGACGGCTTTGTAAAAGAAATCAAGGTCTCAAAAGGTTCGATTCGCAGCCGAAATTTTAAAATAGATATAAAAAAATATTGGGCGCGGCAATTTTTTTTCTCCAGTTTTTCCAGAATTTCGAATTGTTCAATTGAGACTTCAAATGTTTTAATAGATTGATGTTTTCTTATATTCGTTTCTATGTCCATATAAATAAAAATTTATGTCGCTAAGCGCATTACTCGAGAATATGTTCGAACACAAATAGTTTTAAGAAAGAAAAAAATAGTGATAATGTAATTTTAAAATTAATTATTCTGTGAGTGGCAGTTCATGTTTTTTTTATTTCTTCACTTCTCTTGAATTAAACTACACTTTTCTTTCTGTCGAATAGGTGACATTTTATGTTAACGCCAATCTAAATAAAACAAAACTTGCAACGTAACGGTATCAATGAGATAATACCTGGACAAGGTCACATATATTGACTTCGTAGTAAGTTGCCTAAACCACTTTTATTGCGGACATTAGACAATAGAGGAATCACAAGTATAATACTTAAATACTATATTTAACACCCAGACACAGGAAAAACACAAATATCGTCTAATAAATATAATTATTCTTATCTAAACAAAGATTTATAATTAAGTGCTTTTAACTCATTTCTATGATAACCACGTGCAGCTATTTTTAGGTTAGCGCTACATAATTTTAATCTGCGAATATGTAATAATGAAAAGTAGTATAATATAAACTGAATATATGATTTATTTGCAGAATATTTGTTTTAAGGCTTGAAATATTCTATTTTATGAGAAAAATTAATTGAAAATCTATTTACCATATAAACATATTCTGTTTTTACTAAAAAGAACAGAACATATAGTTCTTTAGAGACCATATAGTTCTTTAGAACTTTCTTTAAAAGTTTAGTTTCACGTATTCTTACACAAAACTATGTTTAAAAATTGTCATTGTATCAAAATTTTATTAACAGACTTGCCGGTTGCCAAATATTATGAAATATAAAAAGATAAATTGTGCGATTTAGTGCAGTCATTCTATAGTTATGTGTTATTGAGTTTATTATAACTTATAAAGATTAACTAAATTATAGCAAATATAATGTACACCACGTTAATAGAACTGTTTTTATTGGTGGCGCAAGAAGTTTGTTATTATCATCGTTATCGTATTAGCTGTAGGACATAGGCCCAAGTAATTTGCACTAGGACCGGTAGTATGCGGCCTATTTTACATGTGAGTGGACGTCCTATATTGCGCTTAGTTTGTTTTTCGTCGTTGTGCATTGTAATGTATACATAGGAGAAGTGAAATTTCCTTTTGACGAATACTAGGAACCAATTGAACATTTCTATTTATCTGGCTCATTTAACATCAACTCTAAGTTCAATGTTAAGTGCGCCCAATTAAAGCCGTAGTAGAGAAACGAGAAAATGCTGAGCACAACATTGGCTTTACCAAAATACTTTGGGCTCATTGTGTAAATTTTGGACTAAATATTATGGTGCAAAGTTCAAAACTCAATACAAGGCCACCAATTTAGCTGTTTCAGTAGAAACAATACCAACGATTTCTATGATATTTATGATCAAGTTTGGATCTTATCCTTTTCGGTTATGGTATAATTTTCGAGTGCTGATGTTTAAAGGTAACGATATTGAGAGTAGCAAATGCCTGATAATATTTGTATGAATAAATTTTAAGGTCACCTTGTGTACGAAAATTACTATCTACTGCTACTACCCTCTTTCTAATGTTTATGCTGTTATTAAACTCATCCTAAATACTAAGACTCAGGCTGTGGATTACGTCTAACGTTTTTATTTTATAATTGATATAAATATTCATACGTTTTATTCAAATATAAATGCAAAACTAGAACTTACAATTACTTATCGGCAACTTATTTATTTGTAGTTGTCTTTATTTTGCTACGGAGTGGTATGATTTGATTATTCGACCTTTTTACGTTTATGGCTGTGACAGGTCGGAGAAAGCAAAAACAGACAAACATGTTGTGTGCAATGTTAAACACAAACGAACAATGCTTTTCGCTATTTTTAAATGATTTTACTCACAGATTAGAAATAGTAATTGAACTTCGGAATTTAATAGGGCCAGAGAATTTGATTACTAGTCAAGTAATAATTTAAAGTCAAACGGTTTACAAACACATTAAGAATTCCAGATCAGTCAGACAACGGAGGAGTGATTATTTGATGGCAAAGGCATTCCGAATTATTCGGCCTAGCAACGTTAAATATTTCAAGATTGCCGCCATGCCGCGCCGCTCTAAGTGCGAACACTAACTTCCATCGACAATTAACAACATTTGCAATTCCAAATTTGCCATCGTTAGCGGGGGAAAAATTACGCAAAGAGAAATTAAGGGCCAGCCAAAAACAAACACAAACCATCAGGGTGGGAGGAGATAAGGCCTTAAAAAATCACAAAGTTATTCTTAACTGAATCGATTAACGTAAGCAAACCTCTCGGTCTCTAAAAATATTACAAACTCAATTAGAGTTTTTTTTCTGTTTCACACTCTTGACAGTTGTCGCATCTTACTCTATGGTCACTCAAAATGGTTGAATACCTGAAACAAAAGAAGATCTTGTAAATATAGAATACAAAATATGTGTATATAAAATATGGATATATATTAATATGATCAATTTCTTTGATATTGCATCACATAATAACGTTTTAATTTTATAGCATGTCTCACAGGAGCTTTTCCTTTCTTTATCCTCTTATTAATATATTTTCTACATATAGGTAAAAAAGCTATCAGCAACATTTCATCAAAATTTTCTACCTGGCTAAGCCGTGAAAGATGAGATGAAATTTATACAAAAATATATCTGAAATAATATGTTGTATATATTTAAAACAGCCAGCATCATTCAATCGTTGTATTTATAGAGGGCAAAATGTATTTTTGAAATTAGAGAAAGTGAAAAAATAAAACGCAGAAAACCTGCAATCCAACCGCGAGACGAGTATAAGAATCGCATTTTTTTGTCGTGTAAACCGATCCAAATATTTCTCATAACGCTGCAATGCGGTACACAGGGGGAGCAGGGGAAACAAGACACAAGCCGGGCCAGATTGAATGGGAAACGAATATTTTTCCTCCTGCAAAATCTTCGATTGAAAATAATCGGGCCCTCCGTCTCTATACACTTTATCAGGAATATTACGATGAAAAATCTTTCAGCTTTACACTGAATGAAGTGGCCCAGAATTGAGAGGACTTTTTGCATTTTATCTGAGTTTTGTTGGTATCTCTTCTGGGGTCCAATTTGGATTTTAACATTTTATTTTTGCCTAGTTAATTTTTTTGAGTATAACTTTAACTCAAATGTATGTTTTTCTTTCTTTAAAAAGTTGGCCCGAGTAAATGTCTTTCTAGTTAATAGAAGTGAAGTGACAACTAAAAGTGAACAAACAAAACACTATCCGTCTGAATAAAACCAATAAATGTGTACTGATTTCTATATTTAAATGTGAATTTGTATACTGTAAATAAATCCCGCCCCTTAATTGAGCCTTTTAAATTGTACTTAAAGCTAGGCTCAATTTGTGAATATTGTCAAGTAATTTATGCCAATAGAATTTGGAAAGTCCTCCATAATATTTACTTTGATTGGTGATTATTTTCTATTCGTACAGCTGAGTCCGCGTCTTTAGTCAAGTTAAAATAATTGCGATAATTACACAAATTGAAATAATTTGTAAAAAAAGGCAATAATACTAAATATATTAAGTAAACATTGTTTTAAATTTCAATAATTAATTGCGTTTAATTTTTTATGTATTCCGTTGGTTTTTTATGAATAAAACTAAGAAATAATAAATGCATGCATGCAAATAAATAATAAATACTCATTCACTAAAAGAAGATTAACTTTTAAATAGCTATTACGTTTTTAAACTCCTCCATCATTGCCGTCACTCCCCTTTAATTAGTCAAAGTGTTGAAAAATGTAATCCTTTCAAATAAATCTATACCCTGCGATCTCGGAATAGAGTTTAATATTTTCACTGTAACATTTTTTGCGATTAGTTGCATGCAAATTTAGCGGCGGGCAAATTTAGAACGTGCATTTTTTAGAATAGAGGTGATAATCATTTGTGTGGTAATGAATGACCATTTGACAGTATTCAAACAGAACGGTTATTAGCGGATTAAAAGCTGTATAGCTGGGGATTAATAGTCGAATGTCGTGATGTAAATAAATTTAAGGCGCTGTTTTTCATTCACACATCTGTCGCAGTTTGTGTGGGGTTATTACCCCCTAATCAGGGCAGGGGTAGGATAAATGGCCGTACAAAGGCCGGAATGTCGTTTTGATAATTTATTAGCCGGAGTAGTGGCCGTTTCAAAACGAATTCAGCGTTTTAATATACTGCGCGAGTGGATTTGGGCAGTTGTGAAGCAATTGAAACAAGGGCGTGCAAGTATTTTATAGTAGTGCCTGATTTTTTAAATTGGTTTATAAAGTTACGGGGCCACATAGACTATTTATCCATTATTATATTTTTTCCATAATTGTTTCCGATGAAATTACGCCATTTATTATTTTTCTGTAAGTATTAACGACTTCTAAACAAGACATAGATTGTAAAAACATAGCATTTTTATGATGACAGTTAACAGTGATCCAAACGGATTGGACGGTGCCATTATCGCCGCTTATAGCTGCATACAACCGGTCATTACTGGTTATATAACTGGTAGAATCAGTTATTACTGGTTATTGCCAGTTGGCATTCATTAGTGGCGCATCGTCGCGGCTGTCGTATTAAACTATCATTTTGAATTGTCGATTCCGCGATTTCAACTGAAAGGCACAGCTAATTTGTTGAGGATACCAATAAAATATGAACGAGACAATTCAGCGGTTATTATGCAAATGGACAGAGCGGTGTAGTGTGGTTATTAAATTGAATAGTTTCGATATTTGTGGGATAATTATGATTGTTGCGACATGGATTCCGCTAGTGGTCGCTTACGGCGTCATCCTCGTATTTTATTGCAGATTATTTCTTCAATTGCTCTATAAAACGTTTGTTAATTAAATAATATTAGAAAAATATTGCTTTTTCATTCAATTCGCAGAGGCATTCATCAACTAATTGCTTCTAGATAAAATGAACAGAACATTTCCAAAAGCCAATTTTTACACAACGAACGTGCAAAACTAATTCTTTTAAAGAGCCAGACATTAAATTTTGTTCAATTTCCCCTAACCCACCCTTCGTGAAAAGACTGCAATGCGCCGAGCGCACTAATTCAATAATTCTATCGTATAGTCTGTCCGTGTCTAAAAACAGTGTTTTCGGTGATTTTTAGTCCGGCTTTCATATCCGTGTGATGAAATTAGCAGATACCGGACAACGGACACCCATCGTGAATGGGATCAGCCATCTTTGTTTTTATGTTTGGCGAAAAGATTACTGACTTTTATTGCTTTGTTGTAGGCATGTTTTATGCACTTCGCTGGCAACGTAATTCGGAAAAACGTAAAGGACTCTCTCCTTAACGAAATTGCTATACATTCGAATCGCAATTTTTGTAAATTACAATCTGTTATATGTAAAAGTACATTTAGGATGATTACTGAAAAATATATTTACTAAAAGTTCTGGGTGGGAATTGAAGTTGGGCCTTACGCGACTTTTATACACGCTACATCTATTTATATACATATAAAGAATTCATATTTCCCTTGGTTTCAATCAAAAGTGAGTTGCTGGATAGAAATAGCAAAACAACCAAGTATTGCGTATTGTAAAAAAAAAAGTTCAAACTTTGCTATAGGCATTTGACATATCTGTCAGTCAGATAGACAACTGAAGTGACGGACATATTGCGCACTGAGACCGTACAGTCAGTCGGGTCCACTAGTCTACATAGTAGCAATTTTATTAGACGAATGCTCATCTTGTTCTTATAATCTTAGTATAAAATACTAAAGAAAAAAAAGCTTACACAAAGATATCGGTAGCATAATTGGAAGTGACATTTCTCGAAAAAGGACAGCACGCGGGTTCAAGTCTCGCCTGATATACGAGACAAGTAATTTTTTCCATTAAAAAAGCTTAAACAGATTTGAACTTAGATATCATAACATGTGTGAAGTGGATGAATTCATAAATCTAACTACATTATTATTACTAGCATCGAGTATTATGGCGACCATCATATCCTGGTGGCCCATTAAGTGGATACACAAGCGTGTCTAGGTTTATTATTTACGTTATTGGTAACACATAATAGTTCAAGTAATGGCATAATATTATTGTATTAGGAACAGACATTAGGCGGGATTGGCTACGTGCCTAAACCCGCACGAGACACGAGTGGGAAGGCTCTACGCACAATTTAAGGCACTTATATCTTAACTATTACAAAGAAAATACTATTGTAAGTAAGAAGCATTATTGATAAAGTAATTGTCACTTATTAATCTTTCAATATTAAAATATTATTTATTTTGTTTACATGAGTTTACACTATATACAAATTTTGTATACTTATTGAGAAACTCATATAAATTTGATATTTTCATCGGTACAGTTTTTTCATCATCGTGCAGTGGTCCTTAAGTAATGAGAGATATTATTTGAGCATAAACATATGATTCTATGGCTTAATATAAGATTTTATTTCATACCGAATTTAAGCACAGCTAATATTTTGACAAAGCCGATAACGCAGATGGTAGTGATCCTATCTTGTGCGTCAAGAGTATTGGGTTTGATTCCCACATAAAGCAAATATTTATATGATGATATTCGTGTTTTTTCGGTGTCTGGGTGTTAAACATATGTATTTTAGTAGTATATTTGTGATTCTTCTGTTGTCTGGCGACTATAACACAAGTGCTACCACGGAGCGACTTACCACGGAGTCATGTCAATGTATGAGATGTTGTGGGAATTTATTTTTATTATATTAGTATAAATAATAATAAATGCATACAACATTTCATACTTAATTCTGAGATAAGTAGCGTGAAACACTCCTATTATGGATATCATATAAAATAGATTTATAAAACTTAAAAAGCCATATTTTTACACCCAAAAAACAGGACATTCACACAATGCAGCAATGTTCTAGATTGGTTTCGATACCAAGTCTTTTAGTTCGTAAGATAGGATATAATACGCAATTATGTCCGTCAAATTAGTACATATTAATTTACGCAAATTGGCGATATTTAGAAGAGAACCATGGTACATAGAAGTATTTAAAATTAATTGGATAATATACAACAGTATGACAGAGATCCATTCTGCCTATTGCTATAAAATTAAAATTAGGGATGATATATTATACAAGCCTATAATAAGAAAATATTCTATTAAAAAAAAATCAAAATGAATTGTACGTGCTTTAACAAGATTATATATAGACGCTATCCATTCTCTAGTAGCTGGCACTTATCCAATTTGTCTAATGGCAAGTTATGTCCCATTTACTGTTCTGGATCAGGCCAACATTATAAATTCTGGTACGTTTTAGGTAAAGCGAAACTTAAAAAACACACACACATTTTTGTTTCCCGAGATATGCAGAGAAACACGATAATATTGAATCAAAAACAGCATAGAATATCTATATTATATTTAGAGTAAACAATTGTTATCGTCAGATTTGACTACCTAGTTAACTTTATGCTAAATCATCATCAAATCTGCCGCTGATGCCGCTGGACAAAGACCTTCCCAAGAAAGTGGGAATCTGCCCATTATTGCCGCGCTGGGTAGATATGTTGGTAATCGCAGAGAGTATCTTCGCGTCATGCATTCTCATCTCCGCCTTGTAGCACCTGAGCTACACTTTTGCGGGTCGATATAAGGCCATCTGCCAGTTTCGGTCAGTTAACTCTTACGACCCCTAGTACAAGGGGAATTCCGTAGGGTACCGACAGAGTAGAATAGTCGGTACCTCACGGCTAAATTAATCAGCATTCACGTCAAAAAGGATTTAGAATCGAATGTGAACGAAGCTACAGGTATAAGTGACATCTACATACTTAGGTATTCATAACAACCTCTTGATAAATTAAACTTATTACTCATTAGCGTGCCGTACGGACTATATTATTACAATAGGCAGTATTATTGTTACAATAACAAATTAATACATAGTTTCTATTTTAGAAGCCGGTCGTACTAACTTTGATACTTTTATTTTATTAGAAAATAACTAAGAAAATCTATACTAGTGTTGGTGCTATAAACATACTATAAAAAATTCTCACAACTTTTTATACATTCACCTAGCACCGAGAAAAGTCGCTTAAAGCACTTGTGTTACGGAAATCAGATAACAGAGAAATCACAAATATAATACTTTAATAGAAATATTTAACCCAAACACAGAAAAAATACAAATATCATCATATTGATATTTGTCCTGGGTGGGGGTCGGGGGATAATGCCATTTGGCATTAAGTCCGCTATTAAGAATTAAATAAATAAAAAAGAAATAGTTCAAAACGGCAGTCTAAAATTTAAACAACACCTAAGAAAATCTTTGTTAGCCTACAAACGGCAACGGTCTACAAATTCGCACCACGTGCAAAGCAATTCAACGAAGAATAAGACGTGTAAATAGTAAATACGGGCGCCATTAAGACGCTCGGCACGAATTTGCATTAAGATTAACGATGACGGTTGGCGCGCTGCGGAGATGGTGTGTTAGTCTGTGGATACACCGAATTTCTTATGACTATTTTACGTTGCCTATGCATGTGTGATCTAGGGTATAAATCGTAGTCTGCATTGGGAATTTTTCTTGGGGTTTTAAAAAAACCTTCAATAATATATAAATAAAACTCTGGGACACTGACGCCCTCAAGTGGAATCTGGCAAAATAAATTTAATACATTCTAATATTTTATAACTAACTACCTACGTGAATGTATCTTGTATCTTTTTTATCTATTACAAAATTGATAGTGCAGCTCTGGAGTTATGTGTAATCTGGAGTTTAATATTACAAAACAGAAATATTTATTTTACTTTTATTTAGTATTTATATCTAAGATGAATCTAAGATGTAACCATTTAAAAAAATTATGTTAGGCTATACATTTGAAAGTAAGCTAATTATTTATTTTTTAAAATAGAATACAAATTGACACATATCAATTTATCGATTACTATACGACAAATGTCATAATTTAGTATATCTTACGTCCACGCTGGTCTGGAGTCGAAACCGGCTAAGAAGATAATCAAATTTAAACATGTTCTGAAACTGCCTTTTCTAAAATAAATCTAATAATAGATTATCTTAGATACGATTATCTCAAGCATATAGTATTATTAAAAATATGTAAATTAATAATGTCTATAAATAATATCGCTACTCAATTATGTTTATCAACAAATCCTTTTTCAGTTTAAGATCTAATAACATAGCATGCAAAGGAATTAGCATTTTATTACTTTTCCCCAACAAAGACTTATATTAAACGCGAGATTTCTCTCATTCAACTCACGAAGCTTTAAACGCGTAATTTTCTTTATACATAAAACGCTCCGTCCGTACGTATGTGTGTTGGAGAGCTTTTAGATGCTTGCGATGATGTGTAATTTTTCACAAGGGTAATCAGTGGTTTCCCCTTTTTCCTTGTCAAGGCGAAAGAGCTGTAGATGTTATGATTTTTGGGGGTTGGTTGTAGGATAAAATATGACGTTTCGTTACATATGCCGGCTACACCAAAGTACGTTCCAGTTTTCTTGATGAAAAAAACCATGAAATTTTTATGTTTCGCATTGTTGAGTATATGCAGCAATAAGGAATGTACCCAATCTAGTATTTTCTTATTTTTTATGAATGCGATGCATTTATTTTTTTTATGTTTTGTTATAAATCTCATATTCCTGAAATGTTAAAAAGGAAAACCGTCAATAAAATAAAATTACAGGTTTTTCGACTATTAACAGGATAACGATTAGAAAAATTAAATCTGTGTTTTAAATAGTTAATACTTATTATACTAATTATACTACTAATTTATTCAAAAATTACAGAACATTAAAGATCCTATTTCGTAAGCTTTTCGTTTTGGTCTCTTGAAATTTAATTTTATCCAAACAAAATTGTATATACACACCTACCAAAAAGAACCTATATTATTGAATTTTATTTACATTAAAACGTCCATATGTATATTCAGAAGTACAGTGACGGAACCTCCGTCATTCTGCTTGATTTGTGTTATGGGCGTAGTTACGTTTTTTCAATACTTCCCAAAAAATTGCAATAAGTGCGGAGAGATTAATGTCCTCGTAGACATGAAGGTTGACGGGCGACTGCGTTTATTCCTTTTTTTTTGTTGCGCGTCAATGTTGGATATTTCACGCAACATTAAGCGAATCGCAGGGAGGATGCGGTTTGATTTCTTTATATATTGTTTTTTGTTTTAATGCTTTTTTGTTTACTTAGACTTTATTTAATGAAAAGAAAGCAATGTTTTATCAGCATTCTATTTTTTTTAACAGTGCTTATAATAAAATTTTGAGAAAATTTTTAAAACTTCTAGAGCCTTTTAAAGACAGTGGTCGCAAGATAGCAAGATATAATATAAAAGTAATATGAACCACGTTTTGAAGCCGTTAAAAAGTTGTTTTTTATGAGTGTTGAAAGTGTAAATGTAAGAAAATATTAATACATTTGCTGTTGAATAACCATTGTGATAATAAATTTATTCAAAAAACTTATTACTTGGGTTACAAAGGAAACCGAGGAGCGACTCGAGCAAAACCCAATTCCTATATATTTAGAAGTCCTATATCTTTGGCTAGTCGGAAATTTAAAGTAAATTTCTCTAACAAGACCTAAAAATGTTTACTGCCGTATTAATATTTTATTTTTCTTGGGTAATTTCGGTAACATTGATTCATAGTTTTAAAAGGTTTTTTGTTTTGTACCTGCTTACGAAACAAATCCTTTTTCTATAGTGAACTTGCTTACATCCGTGACTTTATTCGATTAGCAGTTAGTTTTGTTGCTTTATCTTCCTATTCGAAATATGTCAAGCACTTTCACGCGGCCCACTTACCAGCCATATCAGACAAAGATTTTCATTTTTATTATTTCTAATAAATAACGCAAGAAATTCAAATTTACCCATTTAGAATACACTGTTATTCTGTAATTACAACATAGAATATTACCTCCCACTGCACCAGGTGCGGTAAGAGGCGACTAAGTAACCAGATCCGAAAGATGGCGGTATATCCTTCCGAAACAGTGCAGCGAAATGCACACGGCGGGGATGGGCAGCAGCATCCCCGTCGCGAAAGCTGCGCTTTGCGATTGCTAACACGCTTTTCCAGCGCGGCAATTATGGGCAGAACAACTTCTTTCTTGGAGAGGTTTATGTCTCTTGACTTTCAATTTGGTATGATGATACAAAAGTTCACTAAAATTTGATTTATTTCGATCGCTTACTTCTTAGATATATGGTTTCATAGACAATAATAAATTGACGAAAATACATTTATCTAGGACATTTTTCTTGACGAAAACAAAAAAATAATTGTTGTACACATGAAAATGTATCTTAAGAACATACTCATATCTTTAGTCGAGTCAAAGGTTGCCTGGATGCTTTGAGGCTTGAGTTTAAAATTGATTTTGATCGCCCACTACTACAAATAGTGTATTATAATTAATTTATTCCTACCCTTCTACAAAATGCGAAATAAATATTTTTTGTAACTTTTGGCAAATCATTGAATAAATTATGAAAGAAATAATGATTTAGTTATTATTACAGAATTACTAGTATTTTGTTCTGAAACAACCTCGCAAGAAACAAATCTTATACGGCCAGTATACGATGAAAAATATGTGCCTTTTCAATTACTTTAACACAACCATATCATCTACTCTAACATAACGATACCAACAAAGTACGGAGAACAAAAAAAATCCTTTGTCGCCGGACCTAACAGAATAATGCACTTTTACGGTCTGCAAAAACAGTGTGCATATGTGGCAGATTGGCATAACTCAATTGCGGCTCGCTAGCACCGGAGCCGGGCGTTGCTCGCTTTTTGACAAGCTATCGTTAAGGGAATCTGTCGAATTATCCTCATGAATATTTATCCGTCTGCCTCGGGCTCCCAGTAATGGAGGCACAATCGTTCCTGCATTTCGGTACAGTGCGCACGTTACGGATTAGTTATTTTCAATGGACCTAAATTGATCTTGTTATTGCGATAGATGTTGTGCTATCTGGATTATTATAAGTGAACTGAATAGAAAGAGTACCAAATACCCTTGTTATAGGAATTGGATTTGTTGAGGCCCTCTTTGAATTCACCAGCTGTATAGTGAGATTGCATTCACATGATTATTATGAATAATTGGTTCAAAGACGATTATGAATGTATACTTAATTTTTTATTATATAATGATGGTTTAATGAGCAGATTTTAAGCTTTACCTATATTTCTTTTTATTACGATCCTATGGCGTACATTTTTGGATTTGAACTATGTACGAGTACATATATACTGTACGTTATTATTGGAAATAAATAAGAGAGGTTTTTATAAAAGTAAAAATAAAAAATATATTTAAAGCTCTTTGTGCTGGATGTAAAAAAGAAATCTTTTAATTTGAAAGGTATATGGCGGTTTTTCTCTGAAAAACGGATATGATTCAATTTTTATAATGAGGTTTATTTTGTGTGAAAAATATTACTGGTCTGAAATATTGTAGATACTTATATATTTGCTATCTGACAATGTCGATCTTTGAATTTGATGTTAAAGTTGCGCTGTTGGACGCCCACTGTTAAATTTTGAATCTAAATGTCTGAATCTTGCCCACTCAGAGCGTAGCTTCGCGAAATTAATGCTGTTGCTTATCCCCAACATGTACACTTGAATCATTTGTTAGTTCCGGTACCTTAGTTGCTTCTTACGACAACCTACAACGGTACTCCCATTAAGTAAAAGTATCTGTGCATAAATGCTAGCATTTAATTCAGACAACACATGTTTGACTGCCAAGAACAACGAAGATTCCGTTGCTATCGGTTCTCATTATAGGCGTAAGATGAAGCGATGCAACCTAGGGATTTGATAGGCATCAAAGCCAACAGGAGCGTGCTAAAATTGATAAGAGCAGAACTGCATTGCGAATTGAATATTGTGCATACGAAAATAGTCTAATGTTTGATATAGTTTTACAATTCCAAATGTAAAATATATATAATTGCTGTGAGGTACCGGCAGACTAGAATAGTACATCCCCCTGTACCCTATACTGGGTGTACTTAAAGGCGACTCAAGTACCAGAACCGACAGATGGCGGTATATCTACAGCTCAAATATATGGGATGGTGATGGGCAGGGGCATCTTCGTTGCATAAGTTGCGCTCTGCGATTGCCAATACAATTGCCCAGCGCGGCAATTATGGGAAAAATTCCCCCATTCTTGGCGAGGTCTGTGTCCAGCAGTGGACTTCTAATGGCTGGTATGATAATGATGATGATAGAGTGTTAAATAAAGTTCGTCTCAGGTTTATGTTAGTGATGTGTTGTAAAACTGAGAATAACGGATATTTTTCTTTAGACATGGTTACATAGACATTATATATAGCGCTGTTGAGAACAGAGGTTGTGTTGATCTCATCCAGATTGTATAAGATCTATGCCACCACTGGTTTATCTTACAGGTTCTTTTCATAATATATAAGACTATCATCGTCATCAACATAGCAGCCGTGAAACGTCCACTGCTGGACTTAAAAGAAAGGGCCCATAAATGACACGCTGGGCAAGTGTAATGGCAATCGCAGAGCAAAGCTTCGCGATGGGAATGCTGCTGCCTATCCCCGCACTGTTGCCTATGAGCTACTCTGGTCTGGGTAGATATATTCCATCTGCCGGTTCCGAAACCTAGGTCGCCTCTTACGTATTCTTTTATACTATTGTATAATATGGCTATTACAGCATAATTATAAGTTAAATTGGTTATGACGATCAAAATGCTAGTAAGTCCATTTGAATAAAGAAAGCGAAACGTGGTCTCTTGCAATTGGCCTTATTGGCGAACTGAAAGTAGCTTAACAAGCGTGCGATCGAGTCAGTAATGAGGAGATTCGTAATAGAACCAAAGTTTGGTGACATTGCCCGGCGTATTAGTAAGTTGAATTTTGTACGCAGAACCGATGGCCGATGGAGTCGTAAGGTTCTGGAATGGAGACCACGTGGCGGCAAGCGCAACGTAGGGCATCCATTCGCAAGATGGACAAACGATCTTACTAAAATCGCAGGATCGCATAATTCCGACTGGTCATATTGGAGATTACTTGGAGAGGCCTATGTCCAGCAGTGGACGTCTTATAGCTAAATAAAGAATAATTTAAGCTATTTTATCAAAATGTCACAAACATGTCGTACATTTCTTCATATTTTTAATATAATGTATTTTAAGGTATCAATATTGTAGCCTAAAGCAAAAACAGCAGTTTGCCTCTACAAAGGTAATCTTTTGCGAGCACAACTTATGCATTTCTGTATCTATAACACCAAATAATGCGTAGTTCCCCAGAATTCTGCCAGCGGTGAACATAATTTCTGTTGTCTGCCTGTACATTAGAGCCGTAAGATTAGAGTGGAAAGCGAAGCGGCCGCTCCCTCGGGATTTGGGCAATCGATGCCTATCAGCTTGTGCTCCAATCGGTTCGGGCGGCTTAGGTGTTCTGGAAACTAGACCTTATACTATAGTTAGTACAGGTTTTATATGTTGTTTGAACTTCAATAGATAATTGAATATGGGAACGTGTTTACTGTTTAACTATTTTAGTGCTGAAAGAGCTTTGAGACATTATTGGTAATAGGTTTAATTCGTTTATACTTAGTAAAATATTACTTTTTTTCCACTAAAAATAAATATATTTTAATTACCCATCTGCAGATGGGCGATAGAAGAGAATTAATTGTTATTGAATTTAGCCAGTACTTCTTAATATAATCATGTGAATTAATAAAATTATCAATATTTAAATATATGCTCAAATTAAAATTATAAAAAATCAACACCGTATAAGAGTTGTGATCGAACCCACGACCTTTGACGCATAAGTTAAGATCACCACCATCTGCGCCATCAGGCTTGTCCTTTTAAGGAGACTTCACTTTATATCGTGTCTCGGAAACATTTTGGAAATAAAAATAGCCTATGATCTACTTTAGGATTCAAGATATCGACGCACTGAAATTCATCTTTATCTTATGAATAATCCATGAAACACCAGACAGATGCTGAAATGCATTGGCAGTATCAGGATAATACACAAATATTAAAAACGAGTATTGAATCAATTTAGATTTAGTAAAATCTTGGATTTCGTAAGATTAATGTAGTGTTGAAAGTATTCTTGCATTGATGTAACACTGGTACTTTTGCTACTGATAACTACTACTATCTTTGTATTGATACTTTCCATTGATCTTTTTATTAATAATAATATATACATATTTAATACATGAAATTCAATACTTTTGATTATTTGGACATATTTTTTAATTACGATTGTATCGATTAAAAGTTATATAATTGATATTTATATGATTTTGTTCTGTGCATTATATTTATATAATGCTAATTGTGAGTTGCCAATTTAAATGTGAGATTTGGGAAAAAAAAATCTTAAATTTGATTCTGTAAGCTACACGCCTTTTTTATAAATAAATAATTAATAGACTGCTGATAAAGTTAATGAAACTAAACTGCAAATAATTTGTATTCTTATTCTAGTCAAGTGGATTCTTTATGATTTGCTACAATATATAAAAATAGTATTTATTTCAAGTAATTTTCCGTATTAGTTGCCAGGGCTTCCCAAAAAATAGTCAAAGGACGCTTGTGTAGGGAATGCCTCGCTCTTCCTACGTAAACATTACTGGTTTAATTTGCACGAAATATAATATATAAGTAGCTGGAAGTAGCTCAACAAGCTATGGAGAGGGCAATGCTCGGAGTTTCTTTGCGCCTACGAATCAGGAATGAGGAGATTCGTAACAGAACCAAAGTTACCGACATTGTCCGGCAAATTAGTAAGATGAAGTGGCAGTAGGCAGGGCATTTAGTACGCAGAACCGATGGCCAATGGAGTCGTAAGATTCTGGAATAGAGACCAAGTACCAGCAAGCGCAGCGTAGGGCGTCCACCCGCAAGACGGACCGACAATCTGTATAAAACCGTAGGATCGCGCTGGACACAGGCTGCATACAACCGGTCCTATTGGAGATTCGATTGGGGAGGCCTCTGTACAGCAGTGAACTTCTTATGGCTGATATGATGATGATGATGATAATGAGTAAAACCGGATCAATTTCATTTCTCTGAGTCAATTAACATAGGAGTGTGTAACATCATATAACTAGACTATTATTTCAACTTCTGATATTTGAAGTTGAAACATTATTTACCACTATGTTTAATAGAGTCATTATGTCCAGTCGGGGTGTGTATGGGTTCTGTTGCAAGTCGTTATAAACTTGTATCGTATACGTTTAACATAGCGCTAGACTAGCCAACGACACGTCGAGTCGACGCTCCCCAGGGATTATGGCAGGCTCGTGCCATCAGATGGTTCCGTCGCTGAGAGCACCGACACGACGTTTATAACGGCTCGATGCACAATAGAGAATGACCTTTTATTTATGCCAATAAAAGTCGACAATCATTTATCTATAGCGATAAACTATACAGTATTGTGATATAAGATAATATTGTAATTTTTTTTCTTGCATTATTTACTAGAAAAGAATGAATTCGTCTAAGCCAGGATTCGAAAGCGCATTTTATGTTTTGCTTGGGGACTGAAGTACCGTTGTGCTACCGCGACTATAGTAACATATCGAATTGATGTTTAATAGCACCCCCTTAAAAAATTAAACAATTTTTGGTACAGTTACGCATCATGCAACAGTATTACCATTCTTAAACAACTACGTCATAATACACCCTACATAAAATGTCACTTACTAAATATTTGGAGTACATACAACAAAGTAATTCCTATTAAAATGCAAAATTTTAAGTTAAAATACATTAAATAATCATTAAATCATGGAGATTATAATTTGACGTATGCTCGGTAGTGTTGCCGTTTAGATTTTATTGAATCTGATATTTTCATACCTTTGCCTTGTTTATTACATCGACGCTGTGCCCGGAACGAATACGCTTCCAACAGTTGACGCTCTGGGCGGTCGGGAAATGCAGGGTCGTTGATTATTGACAGGGCCCCATTTCCCTGGAGGCGCTATATGACACCCCAGTGTTACAGTCATAGGTTTATCGCATCAAATAAAGAAGGGGCTTTATAATTATTAAAGTGCTCTTAAATGTATCGTAATAATTTGAATTAAAAATATATGTATATCTAATGTATTTATTCAGTAAACAGTTGCACCGTAAGCAAGCGTCGCTAAACAATTTTTGCATTTTTTTATATTACTGAGTCACACGGTCCGCGTGTTGTGACCGCAGCCTATAGACGCTCGTATTATCACAAAAATTTCACTAGCTCATGGCAAATTGATTGTGACTTGAATACGCACATTACCGAGTAATTTAACCATGAGCATAAGGTAATGTTAGACAAAAGTATAATTTACCTTTAAACCTAACTTATTGTCACAGTGCCATTCTAGTGTGTGGCGGGAGTGTTAATGTTCGAGCAAACTTAACTTAGATAAAGCATGAAAAGCGAATCAAATGTCATTTAAAAAGGTTATATAATGGGAGTAATAGGCAGGTTGATGATTATAATTAAAAAAGGTATTTTAAATAATAATTTGGATAATTCACTTATAACTATTATATAGTACCCAATAGAAAGGGTAAATATCAAATTAAAAGAAAACGGTCCCGATAAAAGCAGACAACTTGTTCACTATAAGGCAAAGTACGTGCGGATTTGGACATTTATCTCTAACACCGACTATTCCCACCATCTTTAAAGATATATATGGTGGTTTTTATTTTTGAACATAATTTCGCTAATTTAAACTGAATAATTCATCACAAAATAAATCTACTTTTCGTAAAAAAATAACAAGCAAATATAAATAGATTAGTTGTAGATACCTACATATAGTCAATAATAGTTCTAATGACGATTAATATTTTAAATCTGTATTATTACTAGTGGACCCGACAATTCAAGCGATTAGGATATTAAACAAAGTATAAAAGGTAAGATATAAATAAATAACCAAGATACCGACTGCAGCGCCATCTGCCAGGCTGTTTTGTAAATCTAAAATACCCGTGGCACCACCCAATCGCGTACAAAAAGAAATATTTAAATCGGTCTAGCGGCGTCGGAGGGGTTAAATAACATACGTAGCGACAGTACAATTGAATAAACATAAAGGTTATAATATTTTCCAGCTTTATAAAGTTGAGTGTCTTTGTTTGCGTTTAATTTAAAAATAGAATCCGTATAATACAGCCTGTTTATCGGCAGAAAGCCGTGAGGTACCGGCAGAGTAGAATAGTGCCTTCCCCCTTTACCGGATGTCGTAAGAGGCGACTAAGGTAATAGAACCGACAGATGTCGGTATGCCCATCCAAAACAGTGTGGTTCAAATGCAGAGGGCGGGGATGGGCAGCAGCATCCGTCAGGAAAGCTACGCTCTGACCTAGAAGTTTAATCTAGTTGTAAATTTAACCATACAATTAAAATAGGAAAACATGTAATGCAAGTGATGCCTTGAGAGGATATCATGTCTTATCCGATCCCTAAAGCACTTGATATTTTTTTGGTACCTTTTTTTTAATTATACCACGATACTTTTGGGACATAATTTTATTGTATTATAATAGACTCACAGCCCATGCACATGGAACTCAGTATCATTCGAAAGTTAATTAGTGAAATTGTGGTTTGGTACGGGAGCAACAACATAGGTACAAATAATCTTTTATTCAGAAACAAATATATTTTGCAACAATTCTGCTCAAAACCAAAGTGATGTGACAACCATATTAAAATTGCTAGAAAACTAATTACTTATAAACATTTATTGCTTGATTTTAATTAAAAAAAGAACATAATATTTTCTATTATCTGTGTAGGTACTAATAATAATTATGCTAACAGTAACCCCGTTGATATTTGTCCATAACTCATTAAGTTTTTAAGTTCAAATTTTATTTCATGTCTCGTTATTGTCATTATTAGCATAAACAAAATTATGACGTTCAAAATGACCGAAGAGAATTTAATAACTAAAGCCAATAGACAAATCATGTTCAGAATATTTAAGTATAATAATACTCTTTATTGTCAAAAAAAATTAAGTGAAAAAACAAAAAGTAACAAGTTCTAATATAATCGGCGACCTTATCGCTCAGGGCGATCTCTTACAGACAACCTTTAGCCGGATATATAAGAAGAAAGTATGATAAGGCAGTTAAATTTGTGCTACTAATTTGTTTATAAGAAGAAAATAAAGAAAATAAATAATAATACTGATCATGTCTATATAACAACAAACTACCAATAAATATATAAATAAGTAGGTATGTTAAGTGTCAGTCAACACTAGTGTGTATAATGTTTATTTTGATAAATTCAATGTATTTCTAGTGCATTTTAAATAAACAAATCAGCTATATGTACTTCTCTTCTACATTAACTTTATCTGTACTAATTAACACGTTCATCCATGCATACATTAAAAAAGTTTCGCTTCACGCTTCACGTAATATATATCATACTTGTATATATAAAAATATAAATATCTGTGAGTTTAGTCTAATATTCAACAAATGTGAAATCCTGTTTCACCTTTAATGCAGCGAAGACGCTGACAATTTTAATCACAAATGAGCCAGTACACACGGGAGTCGCAAATGGCGCGGTGGCGCCATCTAGATCGTGATGAGCATTATCTGATCGTGCTAATTCGGTCGGTAAGCGCTTCGCAGCTTATCTGCCGTTGTGCACTTTGCAAAATAAGCTACATTCCAGGTGCCGTGTTTAATAATATAAATATATTACTTGTTGAAATAAATTTGATTTTAAAAGTTTATCTTGAACTAAAACGCAAGCAGCAGTATAGTTCACGGCTTTACCGAAAAAATTAAAGTTACTGGAGATTTTACCATTTGTTAAATTTTAAATGAGTTACAGTTATATTATAGTAAAATATATTCTAAAAAAATAATGATATCTCATCTTATCTATTCTTATAAATTTGTCGATTAATCACTTTATATGAGTGTGCTAAATATTAAAATGTTTAATAAAATTTATTATAATAGATTTTTTTTCATATATTCTATTAAATATGTTAATCAAAAGTCGTTACATTGATAAATATTTAAGTAGAAGATAGAATATTCAGTGCAACATTAATACATTCAGAACTTGTGGACTATCTTCATCTTGTCTCAAATAAATTAAAACAAGAATTGCTAGCCGTAAAAATAATATCGCAAAAATACTTTCAAAGCCAGCAGAGAATAACAAAAAAAATGCAAACATTACAGCGTACGTAGTAAGCCATCCATTTAACAAAGAGCCGTGATAATTCAACTCATCTCCCGCTTTCGTCTGGTTTATCGGTGCTTCCAACACAAAGCGCCCGGGGCAAGGGGGGGAGGGTAGATCACTTTACGCCGGGTATCACGAGTCGTTTGGACCCGGCTGAGATAACCTGACAATGCAGCGCTCACTTCGGGGTATTTATTCGATCGGTATACCTGCCGATATTCTCGGTTCAATACGTTGGGGGGATTTGTTATGGATGTCTGTAGCGAAATTTGAGCGTGTATTTTGGTTTTTATGCTTTAACATGCGCCCACAACATGTTATTTTGGTTTTATCTCGAAGCGTAAAGATTAGAATGCCATTTTTGAGCGAGTATTTTTACTTCAAGCCTTTGTTACATTTTATATGAAGGTGCTCACATCTATCTGAAATAGGATATTCTATATGGGAGAAAGGTGTAGAGACGGTATACCTTCAAATATATGATCTAACATGACGCCGAGTTGTTCAATCCAAAAATATTAAACAACTTTCTAATTACTTTCTAAAATAGGTCGTAACATAATATCAAAAATTAAATTGTCCTTTCACTGCTATTAGTTTACTTAGCAAAGAAATAAATCTCTATCAAGGACTGCCCGGTGCTTGATCGATGGGGTATATTGCCTGCGCGCTCATTCTGAATTCTAACTTCGAATGCCGCGTGAAACTACAAAATGGCCGACCAGTAAAAGTAAATATGGATTCTAGAGGATAGTTGACATCCTATAAGGGAAACACAAAAGGTAACCCCATGGTTAGATTTTCTCCAAGTTTTGAAACAAATACTTTTATCTTTATTATGCTTATTTTTTGTTAAATATCTTTTGTCGACTTCAACGAACAGCAAAGACTAGACAAAATGTTCCAATAAATTAGAACCTGAAATACGGATCCGATCGTGTTACATTATTTGGGTTTGTTTGATTTTGGAATTTGGCCAAAAAAAATGGAACACCAAAAATACGTCTGTCGTAATAATGTACGACAAAATCGAATTGTCGTCACACCGAAACTACAACTCGAACAGTAAAAGGGCATAAATCTCAATCACAATTTGGACACGTCATCCAATGATTGATAGCGCGGCAGTGCCCGCGCGCTCATTCCAAATTCAAACCAGCCAACCGGCGCCTACCACGTTCCAACATGGCGGACCAACTAAATTGATTAAAAATCTATTTGTTAGTTGATTCTCGACTTAGGACATCTCAATCATTGAATGTGACATTTATTAAATAGGTTTATAAATGCGAGTCGTGTCCTCTTTCTAACTTGTTATTAATTTCAGATATATCTTTGTCAATGATTATATGTCAACTCATGTAATGGATTAGATGAGGTGTAGAATTATTTTACGTTAGTTCTCATTGTAGTGCATCATCTGATGCGATGGGAATGCTACTTACGTCTTAATGTATTCGAAAATTTCACCTTTTTTAAACTGTAAATACCTGAAGTATGAGGAGGTTTATAAGTATAATAATGGAAAGAAGTCTAAGTGTGTCTAATTGGGTCGGTCACTTTGTAATATGAACTGAGATTTAGATTATTAGATTATTACTACTTAAATGACATAATTATGAGAATGTTTCTGGGCAAACAGTGCTTGGTTAACACAAAAAATAACTGAGTGTTTTATTTACAGCGTTGGCACATCATCAACTTTCAGTTATACATTGCACATATATGAAATGTTGCACATATAGCATACAACGTTTTTGTAAGTATATGAAGAAACAGCTAGCTATCACTAGATGCAAGCATCAGATGCGGCAAATCTGACTTACGAACTAAAGCTATTTCTACGTAACGATTATTGCCGCACGCATCGAAATCAGTCAACAGAACAGTAAAGCTATTGACGCATAATTTAAAAACTGCATGGTGTCACTGTCATCCATAAAATCTGTTTAGCCTGCAGTCCGCTATAAAATGGCCATATCAATAAAGTGATACCCACATAAAAGTAGGTTCCAAAATATCCATTGCTCGTAAACCGTAAAGAGAACGGGCTGCCTTTTAATGCTATAAAATTTATGTTACTGTATTCACCGGTAGCATTATTATTTCAAGGGTGATCTATTTATTAATCTGCCCCTAGTGATGGGAAACAATCTATTAATAAATTAGACCCGTCCTTCCTTCGGGATGGGACGTGCGGCATATTTTAAACATTAAGTAGCCGAGAAATTCTGGGAAGATGGTCGATTATAATTTTGTAAATAGTTTTGATGATGTATAATAATAGTTTTTAATACTAAGGTTTGTATGAACGCTCTCGATAGTTATTTTACTTGTAAGTATGCAGTAATTGACCTAGAAATAGCAAATGTTTCTTAATATGCAGATGCTATTTTAAAGGTTGTAAGTTTCAATGAGGCCTTCATTTAGTTATTTATTCATCTTGTCATCATCATACCAGTCGTAGGACGTCCACTATTAATCATAAAACAGGATATTTCCTGCAATTTATAGCTCTATCTAAATTACTATTATAAAGAGGAAACAATTCTTTGTTTTTGTTTTACGACTTAACACTTTTTAGAAAATCTTTCACTATTAGCTATTATTACATCTTTACAAAATAGCATACGATATAGCATATTGCCTTTTAACTTAGTGGAAGCAAGATTAGAATTTTTGTACATTTGGAATAAATAAATTCATAAACAACTGGACCGATTTCATAAACTCTTTCTCTTCTATAAAGCTACATTATTAGCAAATTATACAAACTAGCGACGGAAAGAGCTATGTTTGGCGTTTCCCTGCGTGATCGAATCAGAAATGAGAAGATCTGTAGGAGAACGAAAGTAGTCAACGTAGCTCCTCGAATCGGAAGTGGCAGAGGGCTGGGCACATAGTATGATGAACCGATGGGAGATGGGAGAGATAGGTTCTAGAGTAGTGCCACGTACTTGACAGCGCAGCGTGGGACAACCCCCCGCCAGATGGATGACGACCTATGCCCAGCAGTGGGCGTGTGTGGGCTGATATGATGATGATATAAACTATAACTCTCTGCGTAGTCTCACGAGAACCTGCATTTAAAGCTACTCGGTGCTGCTTCATCTTCAATCTGCTATAACAATACTCTTAAATAAATACATTATATACCAAAATCAAAACGATCAAAAATATGTATATATTTTATAAATAAAGGATAAATTCACATGACCTCTGATAGATTGACCTGACTCTGAGATAAGTACCTTAAAGCAATTATATTACTTATATCAGACCACAGAGGAATTATGAATACTTAGATGGATAGAAGATTTGATACATATAGACACAGAACAAATACAAACATTGATCTATGAATTTGCTTTAGTTGACAAGATAGGCTCACTACCATCTGCCTGGCCCGTCAATTATCTAATGTTATTAAATACTGATCGTCGAGTATTGACCTGGATTTGAACAGATTATTATTAATATGAAATTTCTTTGCGCCTCAGTCTCAGAGAGCCTCAAAGCGACCAACTCGCGCGATCACCGGCTTACCATTTATGCTCCACAATATATATACGTGTACAAGTCGTTAGTGCAAACTATGGAAGCCAGGGCCATTATTATAACTGAAGTTCGATCAAGCTTACGCCATGTAATTCGCGCGCCGTAAGCAACATTTGTCGACCGACATCACGAGTAATATACTCGACAAAGTTTGTCACTTGAGAGCGGGCGGTGCATTGTGCGATCGAATTGTCCGACCAACACTATTTTGCCGTATTAATTGGACCGTTATTTATTTGTGAAGTAAGTGTAAATCTTATATACTACCCAACCTGACCGACGTTGTCCTGTCTTAACTATCATTATATAATTATCTTAAAATAAATATTGCAACTATAAATGGAGATATAAACTATCATATCTCTCAAGTTCCATCAAATTGTACGCGGTAAGTGCTTGAAGAAATCTTTGACTAATATGTTAATTTTTTTCAGTTGTAAATATGAAAAACACTCTAAAGTCTATAAGTGACGAGTATAAAAAAAGAAAGTGGGTACATAAAGTAAAACGATTTTTAATATGATTCACAAAAATTTAATGAAAAACAATAGACAAGCTGTAAACTTGTAAAAGCTGTGAATACCTTCATAGTAGAATAGTACTTCCCTTTACACAAGGTGTGGTAATAGGTGACTGAGAACCTACAGATGGCGGTATATCCACCCAAAACAGCAAAGCTGAAATGCTAGAGGGGGGAAATAGGCTGTGGCACACCCTTTCTTGGGAAAGACTATGTTTAGTAGTAGATGTTACGAAGATGATATTTGACATATAGAACATATCATTCCAGTTACATGAAGGTTCATTGTTTTCTTAGCACTATATCTATGATATTATATCAGAAAGTAAATAGTATATCCCACTAATTTATCCTTTGTAACAATTTTCTTTTTAAACATTTTAATTCTAGTTTTCTTACTATTAAAACAAAAGTTTTATTAAAAATATTGTATGGGAGATCTAATAAAATGTAACTATATCATTAAACATACTTAAAAAAAGAGAATATAGCTTATTCTTTTAAACTGTTGCTCTTTTGTGCTGTAATTGTTACAAATAAGTGTATTATCTGTCTTTCTGTATCTATTAATTTCTTTTTATAATTAATTATCTAGTCTAAAGCTTAAAATTTTATTAACAACTACAAATGAAATTAAAAATAGTTTAGACTACCGTTATAATTATTGCCTTGAAATACCGGCAGAGTAGAGTAGTATCTCCCTCTGTACCAGGTGTTGTAAGTAATATCTCAGGTACCAGAACCGACAGATAACGGTATATCCATCCGAAATAGAGTAGCTGAAATGAGGAAGGTGGGGAAGGAAGTCTATTATTCCAATTGACTGTTTGTAGCTATTTGATTGTAAACCAGTTTTTTAGGAAATTTTATAGGAAACACATATTAGTTAAATCGATTAAACTGTTTTTGACGAGTTCAAGGTAGTAAGTAATATATACGAGGTAGTATAAGAACTGCGTGTCCAGGGCCTGTTGACTAATTTATTATACGTATCGATTGACAATCATTTGAATTAAGCGCGTAGCAGACAGACATACACAAAGTTGTAATATAATGGTTTGACTGGTGGGAAAGTCACAAGGTTGGTATCGCGTTAGTGATATTCTCATGACAATATGAGTAGGTAGGCGGATCGTATGCTAGTTTGTTTAATAAACTTAGTCCAATAAAAAAAATTGATTGTCTGTATAGTCGGTTTACTGTCGATAGTTGAACGTGACAACGTCATAAGAAAATACTGATGGAATGGTTGCATTTTCGAAAAGAACGTTTTAATTTTATTTATGAAAGTGTATTATTATATAGTAGCTCTCCGCGTGGGCGTATCGCTAACTCGAGTACGAGAGAGACAGATGTCGAACGCTGTCGCTCGTCCCGCGCTCTCACTTGCACTTTAAGCCTTAAACGGAACGCCTCAGAGCGAGGTAACGCCGCATGAGTCATGTTTTCTCGTGCGTGCAGCCGACTTCATCGAATCATAAGACGTTGTCACGTCAAAAAGTATTACTTGTTACTAAAACGTAAAAACAACAAAGCAACAGATTGAACTTCGCAAATCTATCAAAACTTCGCAAACGTGATTAATCTTTAAAGCGAACCATTGAATCTAAAATTTTGAGAGATTTGTGTAGGTTGATATGTTGCTTTGTGTACAATGTAGCAAATATGCCCAACTATGCCCTTGTTTTCAATATAAGCCTTTGTATTGACGCTGCAGTGAGTTGCCATAAAGTGAGCTTAGTTATGTAACGCAAGTCGGCTGAAGTTGGCAAGTCACGGTGTACTCTAAACTTCGAAGTCTGCGCCTGCCTCAAAGATTGTTACGTTCTGACGATAATGGCGTGTTTTCTGTGTCCTTAGGCTTCTTAAATATATGGAAGTGTACGAACTATACGAGAATAAACGTATGCAACTAATTGCTTACATGACGCTATAAGAAATGTTCATTATTATATTCTTAACTGTAAATACTGAATACCTAACTGCTATAATTAACACACACACATATATATATTGGACCGATTTCGATAGACTTACACGGTATGTGCAAAAATTCGCTGTCAAACGACTGTCAGTAATGCCAAATGTCATAATATTTCATAAGAAAAGTAAGTATATGATCGTTAACTATTCTTAAATTTTAATTCAGCCCAATATTCTTATCATTTATAAACGATAACAAACTCAACAAAATAAAAATTAGCAAAATCAGTCCAGCAGTTCATGTGTAATATTTCAAGTTAGATTTTCAAGATTTTTTTAATCCACAATGCAGCTTTTAAACTTGTATAGAATATACAAAGTTTAAAATATTTACATACAAACTACCGGTTCCGACAGACGTTGTCCCGATAAATAACCTAGAAACCAACTACAACGCTATCTGCCGAACTGCTTTGCCCCACTTGAACGCATTCACAAATATTCATTCAAATTGATCCAGCCGTTTAGTTGCATTACACATAAATATCCTAGATACCGACTGCAGCGCCATCCACCGGGCTGATTTGTGAATCTAAGCCATCCAGGGCGCCACCCGACCGCATACAAAAAAATTCATTCAAATCGGTTGGCCATTTAGGAAAAGTTTAGTGACATATATAAGTACAGTAGAATTATATATACAATGTGATGTGATCGTGATGCCGGTGTTGTGAGATGATTCACAAGTGGCCCGTGTTTATTCTCTAGTGGCTGTTGTGGGTAAATGAACTGTATTAGCAATATTTTTGACTACGCATAAGTATATAAGTGTTGTCGAATGTTGGGCAGACCAAAACATTCCATTACCACTGCTTACAAAAACCAATTTTTGTTACTTTTATTAACAAATTTTGGTTTTTAGTTGTTTATGCATGTTAAAGTAGCCTCTGCATAAACCATCATAGCCCAAGCTGTGAAAATCAGGCCAACAACAATCAAACTTGCACCGGCATCACTTTAATCTCCTGCATTAAAAACGACAAACATTTCACCACGTTATCTCATCATGAATTCAGTAGACCTCCAAATTCGTCGGTTGTACATAAAAAAAAGAACATTGCGAAAAAGATGAGGGTTTAAACAAATTATACTGTCCGTCTTAAACAATGTAAACGATCACTGGATTTAATTAATCACGAAATTATGTAACGAAGGGTTGGGTCCACGGATGCGCGATGTGATAACACAGCGGTCCGTGTAAGGTACAAGCGGGCGACATTTATGAATGATTCATCGGGATTTATTGGACCCTCACATTAATAACATACATGTTCAATGGACTTTAATTTCGAATTAAGAATTTTAGAATGTGTCCTAATAGAGAAATACCCTGAAGTTGTTCGGATTGATTTCAGCTAGATAATATTACAGTTAAAGTTACAGTCTGTTCCTCAGCACCTCTCTAATAGGATCAATCATTACGGGTTTTTGTCCATGATTGCCCCGTACGTTCTGCGTAGTGAAAATCGCAGAGCGTAGCCTTAGTAAAGAATTGTACTAGAACTCTAAACATCAAGCCGTATACGTTTATAATCTTGAGACTAAAATAGGTATAATTGTTTTTTTGAAGCCCGGTAACATGAACTTCTGAAGATACAAGCGTACAAACAGCGTATCTTATTTGTACAATTATATCTTTTAATATTATCGCTAAATAGGAGTGTGCGCATAGTTGTGTTCCAGTTTAAAGGGGAAGAGAGGCAGTGATATTACTGGGTAATTTGACATAATATCTTGGTTGTCAATGTTGGGAACGCGATAGTGATCTTGTGATATTACGAGCGTCTATAGGCTGCGGTGACGCTTACTACGATGCAAGCTGTATGATTGTTTGTTAACCTGGTCTAATAATAAAAAACAGTTAAGTTAGAAATGCAATATCGATGTGACAACGTCTTATAATACGATGGAGAGGGCTGGATGCCCGATAAAACATGACTCATGCGGCGATACCTCGGTCTGAGGCGTTCCATTTAAGGCTTTAAGTGCAAGCAAGAGCTCGTAACGAGCGACAAAGAGGCACAATCAGCCTGCTTGCGAGTGAGAGGCAAAGGTAAGAGGCACAATGAGTCTGCTAAAGCTACGTTCGGCAGCAGTCGACATCTGTATCACACCTACTTGAGTGAGTGTCGCGTCTGCATATGACGTTGTCACCTTTAACTATCTTTAGTAAACTGACTTTATTTAGTTTATGTAAATTTATAATTAAAAGAGATATAACGAATTCATTCATAAACATTAATAATACCAAGAGGTTGAATGAGAATTAATATGAATAAGAAATATGAAGCAATTGAAGTGCATGTTTGCACTACGCGTTTGTGAAGTTAAGTGTCGCATGTGTAGAACTTTTAAAGGCGTAGATAATAGTGAAACTGACGGATGAGCAGATCAGTATTTAGTCTAATAACATAAAAATATATCCATATCTTACTTTTAAAACGTCCTTTAGCGTAATATTGCTTTCATTTTAAAAATGCCCGTGTGTGTGTGTATTTTTTTTTCACTTGCACCACGTCATAACCTAGTGGAGGTTAACGAGATGGCAAATTCTGAAAAACAAGCGACCTCGACGAGGGTCAGACACTGTAGGTACAATTAAAAAGCGAGCTGTAAGCCCGGATTAACCGGCCCAAATAATGAGACGATTTGCAAAATAATGAGGGCTGCATACACAATGCCCTTGGATGCCGCCCTCATAATCCGCGGACATGAGTTCGATTTGAAACAGAAAATATAACAATTTTACCTGTCTCGGTTTTGCTTATCAATAAGTTAACTGTTCAAGTTCCACGTATGGATTAATTTAAACTCATCACGAAATCTCACAAACAATATGGGCTCGAAATTTTGCATGCTCCTTGCATTGCTCCTTTTGGGGTTTCCTAATAAAAAACTACAATACATATCTTTAAATAATACTATTATATCATTATTTAGAAATACAAATATACTCAAATATTTTTCTATACTATCTTCACAAACGGATATAATAAGGGATACTAGCGAGCGTCGCGCACCGCCGCGGCTATTTTTACTTCTAGAACATTCTACGTAGTAACAAGCCCACGTAATAGCACATGTAACACCAGTCTCTAAAATTACAATACAATGCTATTCCGATCGTATCAACTGCTATTTTTTTAATCTACACTAACAAAATTATTTTTTACGATCATCAATTAATTTTTTGTATTTGCCCAGATTACGCTTACAGCAAAGTTGCATAAGTTCCACCACGCTGAGTTGTCAATATACGCTTTAAACAAAATTATTGTGTCGTCAGCTAACCTATAAAAAGCTTGGAACGTAACGATAGCCAAACAGCCGCGTGGAAGCGTAAGAGGAATTCACTATATCCATTATCAAACAGAGCATTAATATTCTTTATCAACAACAATAAACGCTAACCGCTGAGAGAGTTTACACAAGCTGAGTTTCACCGAAATATTCCGCTTAACTAGTCGCCGTGTAATAACTTACGGTTAATTGCTAACAGAACAATGAAATCCGTGCAGATAATAGCAACATTCCGATTCACGCTATTCGAAACCAATATTGCATTATATTCACTAGAGACACCGTTCTATACGTATTCATGCATCGCTTTGATTCATTATTGTTGGGTGTATTTTGTGTGGAAATCGTAATTTGGTTAAACGTGATTTAGTTTGTAATTCCAGTTCGTCAATTCAGGCGTACAGCTTTTTAACTGCATTTTGTACCGTATGATAGTATATAACCTCCCATAGTAACATGTATTGTACAACTGAGGTACCTGAACCGTTAAATGGTGGTAAATACCACCTGAAACAGCGTAGCTTAAATGCAACAGGGCAGAAGCATTCCTTTCGCAAAGCTATGCTCTACAATTGTCACCTCCAATGTCAATTATGGGCAAAATTTTACCGGAAATGCCCTGTCCTCCGATTCAATATGCAAATTATAGATCTCGAAATAGATTCCTTTAAACCACAGGTTCACAAACTTAATCGTCTGAATTTTCATCCAGGCCCAACATTTGTACAAATTTGCCAGCAGAAATGTAGTTACAAGCCTTGATGTATTCAGTATCGACCCCTTTAATTTTACCACGTTTCTAAAATGCTTACGTGGTGCAAAATTTGATTTAGCTGTTTCTTATCGACCGCGGGGGTCGATGTTGAGCTAATTCAGAAATATTATTTATATTAGCTCTAACAAAACATAGAATCTTGAAGATGTTTCTTTCCTGTGATCCCAGCAAAGGAAAAATACCTAGTTCTTATAAATCATTTGTTAAGAATACCATAAGGTAACACAAGGATATTCTCCAAACTTCTAAAGTGAATTTGATTAATATTTTTAAAGATCTTATTTTCAAATCAATTGGCTAGTATATCTAGAAGTGGGTAGAAAGCGAAATCGAAGCGACACTACAATATTTACGTAATAATAAACGTCAATAATAAACACACCTCCTAATTAAGATAAAGTCAGAAAATAGAAGAGGAAACTGCAGTCGATAACAACGAGTAAAAACCTAAAGTGTCACTCGAGTCTCGAGTACAGTAAGTCACCGCAATAAGAAACCGCCGATGGAGTAACAAGTTGGAAATTCTCTCTGCTCGTTTTCCTTCGGCCGCGAATCAGCTTGGAAATATCGACGGGAACATTTCTAGTTTGTTAGTTCGCAATGACACCGCGCTGTGGAGATTGGATTATTTTTGAGTTGCCACTGTTCGGATATCAACTCGGATTTTATTAGGTTCGTGTGTAATTTGCAGCTGGTTTACTATCTGTTTAATAGTATCTATAATATGGTTGTTATATAGTATCTCATCCGTATCCGCGGAGTAGAGCACCTTCATTGTACCAGGTATCGTAAGACTCAAATGAGGTACCGGAACAGATAAACGGTATATACATCCGAAACAGCGCAGCTAAATAACATAGGTAGGGATGGGCAGCAGCGACCTCGCCGCGAAGTTGCGCTCTTCGAATGCCTGCCCTGCCTGCCCAGCGCGGCTCTCATAGGCAAAAATCTCTTTATCTAAGGAAGGCCTGTGTCTAACAGTGGATTTTTCATAGCTGATGTGATTATGTAAAAATTCTTTGTTCGAAAAGGCTGGACACACAGTAAACCGAGAAGAAGAATATCGTTTCTTCATGTATGATTGTAAAATTCCCTATTTGCAATAAACTTAATAGCTAAATTAGGATTTACATTCAATTGCACCAATTGACGCTGGTACGAGTATTTTAGGGCTCAATGATAATGATCTAGCATACATAAATAACTATAAACCATCAAGTTTATGGGTGGCAATAAGATCAAATGTATCGGCAGAACTAATAGTATCGAAAGCATACATTTTTCACATGAGGTAGACCTCAAAAATAGGCTGCATTGGTGCACCTCACTTTCACCTATTTCTACCGCCAAAAAGTAGTGTTCCGGTCAGAAGGGTAGAGACAGTCAATTTATTGGGTAATATTGTCAAGTCACAAGGTTGGCAACGCTCTAGGGATACCCTTGTGTTATTACGAGCGTCTATAGGCTGCAGTAACGCTTACCATCACGCAGACTGTAACTTTGTTTGTAGACCTGGTCTAATAAAATAAAAATTGTATTTAAGACTATACGATTACTCTAGACGATTACAACTAATTCAGGGTAGCAAAATCAACTCTTTTACAAGGTTTAGATATATTATTGAATTCCTAAAAAATAAGGATCACAGTAGTTCATGTCGGAATATAATTACTTACTACGTGAACATAAATAAACTAAGTAAACAATATAACTAGTCTCCAATAAAAAAAGTTTCAAACCCTATTCGTCTTGCGGAGTTTGAATATGGTAGACGCTTTACGTTATAGCATTTTCTTAATTCACTTCGGTTTACCACAAAATGCATATTGCAGGCAGCAGGTGCAACGTGATATTGGGTCCAGCAAATTGGTGTCACACGGTATTATGGTAATCTGACCTGAAACGAGCTATGGATTACTTAGACTACAGTTCCATCGTAGACCATCCACGCAAAAATATATTAACATATTAATCAGATATCAAATAGATCTTAGCTATTGTTATAAAATTAATGGCAGTTTTTTCAACATATGATGCAGCCCGCTATAATAAAATCAATTGTATTATTTAAATAAACGATCCGACTAAAACCGCAGTATCACGCTAGACACAGGCCGCATATAATCTGTCCTATCATAGATTACTTGGGGAGGCCTATATCCAGATGTCTTATGGCTGATATGGTGATAATGATAATGACAATAAATAATCTTAATTATATTTTTAAAGAAAATATATTTTTTTATTGTTTTATAGTTATGATTTAGCTCAATCCAATCCTTGATGCTACCATCAAGCGCATACTTTATAACCCTTGTTATATAAAAAAAATTGTAATTTTGTACGTTTGTAACAAATATATTAAGAAATTGCCGATTCTCCTTTTCAGAAATATTTTATTCCATGAAAATTTACATTATCTTACCGTATTCTTCAGAAACAACGTAAATCCGCGGAGCGCTATTTGTGTTTCATGAATTTCTTGAATAATTTCGAGTTAAATTTAGGAGTATTCATTAGAAAAAAAATGAGATTAATACTTTAAGTCTTTTCAATGCTTTGAAGGTACATATTTCATAACTTTGATATTAGTTGACGAAATTGATACAATTCACGCTTAAAAACAATTAAGCTAATTAAAAAACAAATTGACCTCCATTAAATACATGATAGTATCTGTCTCTGCTACATTCTGATGAAAAACGATTTTTTCTTTTCAGTGTGAACAATCTGTCATTTTCATTACTCTAAAATGGAAGGTATCATAAGACTAATGAAAAGATATTCCAGTTTATAAATGATATTTATTAAGTTCTTGAAAGCTCATTATTTTGGGCGCGGGTTGAAATCTAATTTCAAAATACGGCTCCAATGATTACTTACTTCATCAAGATGGTTGATTTTCGTCCATTCTATTAAAACGAATAAGGGTTTTGGTAATTCACCGTTATCTCCCTTAGATAGATTTATCCGTTTGACTTTCTAACATAATAAATCATATTTTAAGCTTATTTTGTTTATTTCACGATAAACTACCATAATAGCTGTTGGGTAATTAATTTAAGGCCCAATATTTAAGTTAAGATATCATTTAATTTTCATTTTAACAAACTTGTCGCTTTTACAGCTTAAACCTATGTAGTTATTTGGCGAAATGAAAAATATATTTGGTTTGGGTCTTTAGGTGAATTGGTTCTTTTTAGAATAATAGAGTATACGTAAATATTTATTAAAAATATTTTAGATTCAATACAGTATTTTTATTAGTGGTATTGATTTCGGCTTAGGCGTCTTATCAGAAGTTCTCTAACCATAAATGGGAGATGATAAAAACGAGATTTTTTTTTCATAATATTATCAACAAACATCCGGAAGAGCTGGCAAAATAGTATAGAACATCTCTTTGTAACAGGTGTCGTAGAAGGCGATTTTGGTACCGATAGATGGCGGTATATCCATCCAAAATAGTCTAGCGAAGCTACACTTTGCTATTGCCATCCAGCCTAGCAATAAAGGGTAAACTTACCTTTTATTGGGCAGGTCTACGTCTAACAAAATTAATCTATCGACTGATATGATATTAATGATTACCCAGACAAATAATATTGGTGTAAATTTTTAAATTAGTGTTTATAGTAAAGTTGTTTATAGTAATAAAAATAAATGGCTATGGCGGAACAAACACGGGAGTAAAATTAATGCTGTTGGAAAGAGAGCACTTCCAAGTTCGTATGGTGTAAGTTTGACAGATAGATTATAGAATAGTGTTATACGAGATCAATATAGTGTAAAAGATGATGTTGTGACAACAATAGAGAGAGAGAGAGTGAGAGTAATATTGAGATAGTTTGAATATGTTTGCAAGGTTGGATGAAAGTAGAATGGCTGCACAAATATTTAAAACGGAATCGATCCATGTAGAAGAGGTATTAAAAAAGGGTCAGGTCAGGGGTACCAAAAATTAACAAGCATGTTGGAAAGGACTAATAGCGAGTAATGGAAGCAAAGGAGGTATGCCAAGATTGGATTGGCAAGTGGATATCTATAGTCTTAGCCTATTTCGATGAGACACAGGCGTGACGTATGTCTGTAAAATAAATTAAGCAGCTAAAGTTCAAAATCGCACAAGTAAAACCTATGCTGACTTAGTTCTTTTCACACCAAATGGGCCATAATTCTCGTTTCTTGGCACACTCGTAAATGAGATACAATTAAATATGATGAGAGAGATACATCGCAAATTCGCGTCAGATTTGCTATAATTATGAGGCATTTGGGGGACGTGATCTGTGGTTCATACATATTTCTTGATTAGCGGGCGACGGCTGAGTAACGATATACGCTCGGTTGATGTGGCACGTAGCTTTGTACGCAATTTGTGAATGTTTCTAGACAGGTAAGGATTTACTTAAAATTTTTAACATGTTATGACTTTTCTCGCTTTTGTTTTAATACTTGGTGCAATAAGCATGACGTTTGGGTTTGAAATACTCTGAGAAGAAAATACACATTATCGGGAAACATCGAGATCATTTTATTTTTAACAGATAACTTGAATGTATATTAATAGATCAGATGCTTATTTGAATGCATATTTCTAGCCTTTTTCTAATTTATTCTAAAGTAAAATACTTGTTTGATATACAAGTAATTTATTCTACGTTAATTTAAAAACTGTGGTCACCTATCTATATTTATTTTGTCTATGAGATATTTTATAAATAATTAAAAACTTTTGTACTGTATTACTAATAAAAATAATATTTTCCTTAGTTTTAGGATACGCCTGGTGAAGGCAGACTAGTTTAAGATAAATATTAAAGGTTAAATCAATGACCTAAGGTTACTCTTCTTTTTAGAAATATTTATGTTATTATTATTTGTTATTGTTGACGACGATGTGAAAATTATTGTTACGGGTCTAATTGAGTAAAGTATATTAAGCTTATATAAAGATAAATAATAATAATAATAC
>JACJUM010005602.1:6595225-6643810 GCA_020976665.1 Heortia vitessoides
CATGTGTAATGTATTTTATGCGACCAACTCGGCGCAGCGAAAATGGAACGTAATTCCATATTCAACGATATGGACTTTCACACAAAGTGGCCGATATTGATATTTGACAAATAAAGTAATATATCAAGGGTATTAGAAGGGCCGCGTCCCATAATCTTGACCGATAAGCTTGTGTGGGTGCTATTAAGTTTATTGCCAAAACTCGGAGGCGTCTACTAGACAAAGTGCGGGGATGTGACAGCATTCCCAATTTCGTGACTCGAGCCGTTCCAGAACGGATAATTTTCGACTTACGCTGTACACATTGAATGGTGCAATTATGGTTTATTGGTTGAAATTTGATACAATTTTTTTATAAGAAAAATAAATGGGAGTTTGTGAGTATTAAAAATGAACTGCCCAATAAGACAGATGTACAGAACATAAAAAATCTTGGATTTATATATTTGTCCAGGTCAATAAATAAGTCTGCTTCATAGTTAGCATCTTCGCAGACTATATACGCTTATAATATCACAAGGATAATACTAGCGCGTCGGGAATCTTGTGACTTGAAGATTTTATGTCATATTATCCGGTAATTTCACTGCCTTACTTACCCTTGAATAAATATATAATAAATATATTAAAGTTCATTTGCAAGTGAATTTAAGCTTATGTCACATTAAAATAAAATAAATATCTATAGGATGTATTTATACATATCAAAATGTTCCTTCGAAGTTATTTATACGCGGTTATTACATTTTTAAATTTTACATTTGACGTTTCCTTTATAAGAAACGTTTCTCACAGTGACAAGAATCAAATATTTAAAATGTATAATTTTACTACTTCCACTAAATATGATATGTAAATTTATAATAATTGAATATCAATCTACGAAGAAAGTGCGTATTAAGAAATGATCTTATAATGAGTATAAAAATATAGAGTATAAATTCTGCACCAATTTGAGATACCACACTTCTTAAATCTGATGCAACATCATGTTGCCTGCGGTATGTTTAACAAACACACTTATGATGTCCAATACTGTAATGAATAGTGTTGGTAATATATGACACAAATAAGTCGTACGCCTCTGCCTCCCCTAATCATTGATCATTGAACACTACACTCCGGGGAGCGCATTAGCAACTGGATATTTTATTGTCATGCTGTGTCGACTTCACTTGCTACATTATGTATGTCCAAAATATACATAAAGGCTGGCAACCTTTTATCTACATAACTTAGTCGATATTGGTATGATAAAGTTTGAGAATATTATCATGGACAGACGAATTGTTATATACGATGTTTTATATTTTAATAAAGAAAAAAATTACAGCACTTATGAGCCCCAAGAGCATATGAGATATGAGAGTAATGTAATAAGAAAATATAAAACCGGAACGTTCAAACGAGACTATGTTTGGTGATATGTTATTAATGTGTTGCTGGATGCCATAATTGTAATTTTTTTTAGAGCACGGAAAGGTGACTATAAAAAAACAAAAAAAGAGCAAGAAAAACATTGAGATTTTACGATTTGAATAAATATGCCGATTAATAATTATAAACAATAATTTTTTTGTTTATTATTCAAAAGAGTTAGAGACAGATTAAAATATAAGAGATCGATATATATGTTATAAGAGATTGATATCGGGTAAAAGATACAAAAATAAATAAAAAAAATAATATCTTATCATTCTGATTGGACATATAGAAAGGATAGATAAAAGTAGAATGACTGTACAAATATGTAGAGTGAAAGTAAATGGAAAAGTTACAATAGGACTACCCAGGCGAACATACCTTAAACAGGTATAAGAGGTTATTAAAGAAGTACCAAAAATAAATGAGCGTGTATGAAAGGATAATTGCGAGTGAACGAAGCGAGAGAGGTATGCCAAGATCTAAATAAGTGGAGTTCTATAGTCTCTGCCTACCCCGATGAGACAGGCGTGATGTATATATTATTCAATACTCTGATTAAAATGTGATCTATTTGAGTGAATTAAATTTATTTTTTGCCTGACATTTTAGTGACTTGACCGTTTACTTGTATTTATCGAACCTTTGCAACCGCGACGAAATAATGCCCGCTCTATAGACATATTACACCCTCTGATCTACGATTATGTATGCCTTTACATCTGAGTGTATCGCTAAGGGTGCCACATTAACAGGGAGGACATTTTATTGACTCCATAAAGGCGATTCACAAACGCCATGGGAGGTCTGTTTGCACCTTTAAACGCTCAACACAATGTAGATATATGTACTTGGATATGTACGTATAGGAAATGAACTAGTGATGTTTATTTATATCTGTTTGGAGTTTTATTTGTAGGTGTTGTTTACTTACGATCTTGCTTGTATGGATTTCTCTAGAAACATATTTACCTGTAACAAAAAATAAAGTTTTAATGCATAATTGATATTCGTACTCTTATTTCTGAGATATAAAAAATTCTAAGAAGTCCGTTGAAGAATTAACGCAATCCATTTATTGTAGATTATTTAACATGATTATTATCCTGCTATGCCAAAATTAACAGTTAAGTCAGAGAAGGAAAATTTACCATCCATGAAAATATAAGGGATTATAATTATAATGTTATAGAGTTTATAAATTAATATAAACTTTAGATAATATTTACTAGAACAAATTACCTTGTCCCAGGGGTCAGGCTAATTTTTTTCTAGTAAATATTGTCTAAAACATAATCCATTATTTTTTACGTATAAAACCTCGCAAAGTAATCAATATATACTTGTTAATTTATATTAAAAGACAATACTTTATATTAAAACAATCGTTTTTGTATATTGCAGGTTCATAAAGAATTAGAACTAAGTCTAACGTAAAGAAACAAAAGAATTAGCTGTACTTTTCGGAAAACATATATATTTGTCGTAGGCTGTCCATTGTTGGGGAAAGACGACGCCGAGAGATTTCTACAAAGACCGGATGTATGCGGCTTGTATTCAGCGCGGTCTTGCGGTCCAAACCAGATCGAGATCTACTGTTTACTTTCTGGGTAGACGGCACACGCTGGGATTGTCAGCGCGCAGTTCCGATTCGATCAGTTGTACCTATTATATTGCTTGTCTACTTTCCCACTTAATGTTGTATTATAAATATTCGTCGCTTAAGTTCTAACACCGCGTATGTCAAAGTTGGCAACTTAATAGTTAAGCACAATGATAACATGTACCTACCGTGTATTGCTTGAATAAAATCTATTTTGCCTCAACTAAATACACAATCAATTAGTTTTAAAATGTTTTTATGAAACGTGAGCAATGTCTTCCCAATTGTTACAAAGTATCAACATTTTGACTTACGCGGTGTTAGAACTTAAACATCGAATATTAGATTATTTAGATCGAATAATAAAAAAGACGGTACGGCCCAAAAAAAATAGATGAGTCCGTATTGGTTTCTGAAAGGATGCCAACTCGAACATGATTACTAAAGCATCTTTTCATTAAGCACAATGGCGATTTCTCTTCGAGAACTCCAATATTTTAGAAAGTTAGATAATAAAGCTCAAAATAACCGCTTTTGCTGCAAACTGTTTGGAAACTTACTAAATAATATCAATTACTGAGGCAGCCCAGTAAATCAGCTTATGAATTGTTTTTGGTAAACGTCTAAGTAGTCAGTAATGGACTGTAATTCCGTTTCGTTGAAATGTTGTATACAATTATAATTTGTTTTTTTTTGTTTCTTATTAATATGAGGTAGAAGTGTTTTTCCCTAGCAGTGCTTCTGACTGGGGTTAAACTTTTTTTTGTTTAACTTATTAAAGGCTTCTGGAGATTCGTTCCTTTTGCCAGCTGTCCTAGCAACCCGAACCCCATTGGCCAGGAGATAAATCATCTGCATAGACGACTTATTACTTGTAGATACCAAACCTAGCATAAGCAATATAAAAGACCAAGTAGATACTGTACTAATACTATGCTATACTAAATCATTGTATAATGGAAAAAGACAGAACTACTTTTTTTTCATTGCCAGTTAATCAATGGGAATATAGGATTTCTTTCACACGTATCCATTTATACAGAGAACAAAAACAGTTCCCGAAGCGTGGTTCCGTATTTGGGAAGGTATGTTATCATTCCATTAGAAGGATGGGCGAGGTGCTCTGCTAATTACCTACTGTTATTTCTTCTGTTTCAGTTAATTTAATGCCTTACTTCATGTTTGCTTAAGAAATTCACCTTATTTTTGGTTTCGTGCGAGGAATGCAAACATTTTAGTGATAATGAAGAATTTTAAGTGTAGATAAAAGGTATTCGATATTATTTTGTGGGTAAAGAAAAAACACATCATTTTTCCAAGTTTGCCATGTAGTATCTCTGTAGATAGTTGTATGAAGTATCTGATATTTAAACTACTCTTTTAACGGTTTTAATACGCGGTTTATATAACTTTTTATCTCTTTTGTAACAAAATACGTTGTATTAACGTGCAAAAGTTTCTATATTTTTTTGTATTTGGTTCAATTGTATGTATATTTTATATATATTTATATAATTCAATAGTATTGCATTGCACTTTGAAAAGTGTTGTGGTGTTTTCTTTTAGCCATAATCATCATCGTAGGATAGCAATATCTCTATATGGACGATTTGGAAAGAATCGTTTATTACATATACCTATGTAATTTCCAAAAAGACTTATTATATTTATGATATATGTGAAATTATGTATTTACTAGGTACAACTCGTGACCGCATACAAGTGCCAACATAAATATGTTCTAATAAAGAATGATAAAGATTAACTTCCTCATAACTAACAAAAACTCGCCGCGAGTTGTATAGAATCAATAGCAAAAGCACTCGCCACAACCGGGCGTCATTTATCACAAATGGGAGAAACATTGGCTGGAATCTTTTTCTCATCTCGAAAGTTGCCAGTGCACACATCACAAAGTCGCAACTCGTGACGCGCCTCTGGCGACTAACTTGAGCATTAGGCACTGCGACGGTAAGTTTCTCAGACGAAATGAGCGGAAAGAAATATACGATCGGTACAAACAAGCGGCCTTACTGCTGTTATTGGGAGGGTTCAATTCGACTACCATTATTTACTCGGCTTGACAAGTGTCATCAGTATGGTAGTGGATTTTGCTAGACTAATTAAAGATAAAAATTTTAATAGAAAGGGTAAAGAATTTCCAAATCTATAAACTACAACCTGATGTAAATAAACTGTTACATTTGTAGGTAGAATTGACATTGAGATATATACTTACTCATTTATAAAACAATATCTCTTTATGGACGAATTGGGAAGAATTGTTCATTCGTTTTTATGAAAGTTTAACACTAAGGGGCAGTAATAGACTCACTCACACCCGATGGCACAGGTAGTAGTGATCCTATCTTAACGCCAAGGGTCGTGGATTCGATCTCCACACAGGACAAATATTTATATGATGATTATTTGTATTTTATGGTGTTAAATATGCATTTCAGAATTATATTTGTGAATCGTCTGTTGTATGATGTCCGTGATACGAGTGCATTAAGCGACTTATCTCGAGGTCAGGTTAATGTATGTAATGTTGTGTGTGTATATAAATCTAAATTACAAAATTCTGAACTCGAAAAAAACAACGCACTTAGTACTTTAGTTGCAACGTTCTTCCACAGGAAATAAGAGGAGGAACCTTATATTCTATAGCCATTACAAACATGATCGTGTGGTACCGGCACAGTAGAATAGTACCTACACCTGTATCAGGTATCGTAAGAGGCAATTAAGATACCGGAACAAACAGAAGCGGGTTATTCATCCGAAGCAGTGTAGTTAAAATGCAATAGGGCAAAAATAGGTATCAGCGTCTTGTCGAGAAGATACGCTCTGCGATTACCACCACGCTTGTCCAGCGCGGCAATTATAGGCAAATACCCCCTTTTTGGAGAGCTCTATATCCATTGGTGGATTTTTTACGGCTGCTATGAGATAACAGACATATATTCTAGGTGTATTTGTTTGTATAGATATATCGTTTCTGTTTCACAACATTCTAATTGAAGAGAAATAACTCAAATTAGTTTTACATAGAACTCTGGTCGGGACAGTCTATCTACATAAAGATATATAGAATATTTTGATTAATCAATCCGGGGCAAGGAACCAATGTAATAATCGGAATGTCTAACAAGACATCAGCGGGGACCGGTCTGAACTCGAGTTACGAGCTTATCTTCATTAAAGTGATAACGGCTTCTCGTATTAATTGCATTTCATTTTGAGTTTGACAAGAGAAATCTTTCGCAGCCGGGGAACTCTTGGAACTATTTTAAAGTCAGATGTATCTCCTAATTTGATATGTTCTTTTGAGTTTAATTAAGATGGGCCTTATATAAGATGAAATCAATAGATGACTGCTGAAAATATTTTTGATGCTAATAGTCCCTAGACGTTTAATGTAATTATAAGATTTATTAATATTTGGATTATTATTAAGGACTTTGGGAACTTTTTTGGGAAAGATTGTATATGTAGTAAAAACATGATTCATGATTCTCTTAGTAAAAACATGATTAAATGAAAAATACCCCAGAATAGAAATACAAAATTACATTCCATCTAAATACTTCTATCATAAAACTCAAGATACTTCATCGCTTTGGAAAATGAATATTCATTACGAATTAGCGACCCGCTCTGGCTTCACACGGGTGCAATGACGATAAAAATGGTTATAATGGTGGGTTATCCCTCATAAATAGTCATATACTATCACAAATTACTTTTTGTAGGGCTTTTTAAGGGGTGCAATCTAGCACAGCACAGCCAGCGATTGCAATTTAAACGCAAAAAATTAGTTAATTAATAATATTACAATAGGAAACTTTAAAATCCGTCTATTATACATAAATTTATCTTAAATCACTCTTTCTATTAAAAAACGCATCAAAACCCTTTTAAAAATCTAATTAAATTAAGTAGTTTTAAAAATCTAAATATAAATAGGGGCTGAATGCGAAAAAATGGCTTTGTTTTATACTATGTAGTGATAAATGAATTTCGCCGTTACAGAAAAAATGTCTGCGTTTTCCTGTAAATTTTCGATTATATATATAGAGATTAGTGATCACAGCAGAAACGAGCAGTATGTCAGTATCGAAAGGTCTATATGAGCATATGCAGAGTGTAGATATATAAAATAAATTCAGAAATATATGTTTTAAGATCATATTAACTTCCATGGTATTTTTATTTTTGCTTGATTTAATACTTTCACGAAAAAAAGAGTCTTCAGCGCAGAAGAACGAAAATAAGTGTATGAAAAAACAAAAATTCAAACAAGCAATATCTTATAGAGGATTTGAAGTAAACACCCAAACGCCCCTGTCCTTGGATTTAAAAATGTAAGCTGAGTGCCCCGGGGCAAGGTGGATCGAATGCATCTTGCAAATTAGATTTCAACCCCAGGCAGTTCAATGCCATTTAAGCTGGGGCATGCGGTGATTTTCGGGGTTACCGCATTTGTTTGTATTTTAAGACGGCTGTCCTAAGAATTGTACGGGATTTTCTTTGAGAAAATATATACGGGAAATTTATTTACTGCCAACATCTCAATCGGCAAGGTTTTGTTTATTTTTATAGTGTGAGACAATAAAAACGATGATAAAAATCGGGGTACGCAACTTTATAGCAACACAACTATTGTCTACATACATAAAGAGATACAGAATAATACCACTCGATAGATTCCAATAAATATCACTTATTGCGTAGCCGAGAGGTAGCGGTAGAATACTGGCTCCCATTGTACCAGGTGTCGTAAAAGGCGACTATGGTACCGGAACCGTGAAAGCTGCGCTCTGCAATTGCCAACACGATTGCCTAGCGCGGCAATTATAGGCAAAATTCCTCCTTTCTTAGGGAGGCCTTTGCCCAGCATTGGAATTTCAATGGTATGATGATGATACGATGAATTGCGTAGACCTACTTATCTGTGTTTATAGTACCTTGTGTTTAATACAGCTATATCATTTATTAATTTTTGATGTAGAGGCCGATACCCAAAAAGAACATACCTAAAATAAGAACTAATAGCAGTGCTTTTGTTTATCTCAATAGGAACGAAATCTGGTTGTACACATTAATAATGAATCAGTAATTGAAGAGTACATGAAATAATCGGGTATTACCGGGGTAATTCGAGACCGCAACATCTAGTATTTGCCAAAATTATATGAACAAATATACACCTGAATCCGTACTCTCGGTGCATCCGTTCGGTTCTCTTATCTTACAAAATGGGACCGGCACAAATTAACTTTTTACTCCAGTGAGTGTGACTAAACGGAATGTAGACAAGAGCCCGGGACTGCAATTTCCCGACCAAATCGACTGTGAACCAGACAATACGCTTAAAGCATCGGTTTCCTCCATGTTTTTCTAATACTCAATAGTCTCGGGGAGGTGATTCAGCTTATTGACAAACCTTGCTATGTGTTCTGTATTTGCTACATAATCATTTCGAATGTTTGCCTGGTAAACTAGTTTTTAAATACAATACTTCGTAAATCGATTTTAAACAAAACTTGTTTACTGCGTACAGTTGGATCCAACTTCAGAGATAATATATTTATATCTTAAATAGTAGTGCCGGGCGATTTCACCCAGCAGTGGACTTATGTGGACCACAGAAATTACCAACGTGACTTGAATAATTAGCGGAACATCGTTATCAAATATGATAAGAATGTATCATGATCTCTCGCTTAGATCATGCAGAAATCTATCACGGAAACTACTTGCAAATTTTACGATGTTTATGATGTATAATTTAATACTATTAGAAGAAAAACAGGTACAGAGCAAACACAAATATCATTATATTTATATTTGCCCGGCGATGGGGTCGAACCCACACAAAATAGAATTACTACCATCTGCACCATCAAGCCCGTCATTACACTAAATAAACTTAAAATTTAATTATGTCAGTCAACTGTTGATGAAAGTTTTGCAACATCAAAGAGTTTCAAGTGTCATATTGAAACCCCTTCATTCGATAATTTCATATATAGATTATTTGGTAGCGAACTGAAATGTTGTTTGCAGGAAACTTTTGTAGAGCAACAAATTTCATGAACAGACGTATAAAATAAGCTTGAAATTGTATATAAAGTAAAACTGAAAGCATTGTTCGGCAGCGCCGGTTTATGATGTGCTCTTTGATGTGCGGTGGCCAAGCATTTCAAATATTAAGGAAGTATCAATTAAAAAAGACTTCTTTATAAATCAATCTTAAATAATATGTTGTGAAAAGAATGAATAAACGAGCGTGTATGAAAAGATTAATCCGAGTAAGGGAAGCAAGAAAGGTATGCCAAGATCTTAACAAGTGGTGATCCATAGTTTCTGTCTACCCCGATGGGACGCAGGTGTGATGTATGTATGTATATAGAAATATTGCGTTTTATATATTTTGGATTATTCTGTTTTATTTAATTTAATTATGCCTTATTAAAGTATGAAATAGATTATTATAACGATCTTCCCTTACTTTACTCTCATTAACTGTAATATTCTAGTCGTAGTCTATGCGCTTTTCCTATAATAGTAGATAGTTGTATTTATGCATTTACAATATTTATATTTTATCATATTGATTTTAGCTTAAATGATTTTTTTCTAATGACATCATAACATAGCAAAATTATACAAATATTTCAATATGGTTGCATAAGACTGGAGTCTACATTACGCAGATAAACTGATTATGTTCTCCGGTCATGGCATTCATTTTAAACATGATTTCTCTCTTGTTGCTACACGAGTGGGAATTAACCTTTATTATCTTAAACATTATTCATCGTCTACTAAATTTAAATTCGTATACTTGCCTTACCTATTTATATATATATATATATATATATATATATGTTTGTGTGTATTATATATTATTAACTTGTAAGAAATGATTCATGTAAAAAAAATAGGAATACTTTTTTCATTAAAAATGTTTGTTCTTACAACTATAGCAGAGTGCGATATAAGATAAGAGCAATATTGTAGTTTGACTATTATTTAGAGGAGCTTTTAGTTATAAGTTTTTAGTTAATATTTTAAGTATATAAAGACAAAAGTTGTTTAGAATACTAGGCAAGGGCTGGTACATTCCGAAAATAGACGCAAGAGTGATCACCCTACACCGCGCCAAAGCCGAGGTCTTCAGAAGCGTGCGGCTCAGTGTGCCGTACCTAACGATAATGTAATTAAACCTCTGGATTTGACATAATTTCGCTGTAATGTACTAACTTGCTGCCCAGACTAGTCCGAAGCAGATCGTCATCTTTAGAAATATATACAAATAGTGCAGTGTATACTGTATTTTTTTAGTACAATAATGTTTTACCATTAGGTACCGGTATTTCTGCCATACAAATAGTTTGGTTCTTCTTCTTATATAGTATCAGGAGTATATAATACAATATAGAAATAACATTACAGAGTTGGTTTTTAAAAGTACCCTAAATCAAGAACTTGTTTCACGTATGATCAACAATTAATTACGGTAATCAATTTTACCGTGCCGTGAGGTACCGGCAGAGTGCCGCGAGGTAATAGTACCTCCCATTGCACCAGGTGTAATAAGACTTAGGTATCAGAATCGACAGTTGGCGGTATATCCATCCGAAATAGTGCAGCTCAAATGGCCCCACCATTTGACCTGCACTGTTTCGGATTCGGATCGGTTATGGGTAGCAGCATCCCCGCGATTGCCAACACGCTTGCGCAGCGCGGCAATTATGGGCAAAAAACCTCCTTCCTTAAAGATGAAATGTCCAGCAGCGGATTTCCAATGGCTGGGGTATGAATCAATTTTATAAGTTTGTCAGATGAAAAATATGAATACATAACATTTACGCATTGCATACAGAATCTATGGTAGAAATTAGTTTAGATATTTCAGTAAAAGTACTTCAAACTGTTGTTGGTGTAAAGTAGCCAATTGCATGTGAATAATTTACGACACGCATTTGGACATTGTCACGGGCGAAATTGAGTATGCAAATAGATCCTTGTAGCATCGTAACTGGAGATTTGCTAACAAGCCAGACAAATTAGAACATCTCAGTGGATTGCATATAATTCAACGTCCTCATTGGTTATTGGGGAACGTGTACAACAATCTATATTAAACCTAATTTTAAGACCCGTCTGGTTACCCGGTGCCTAGTTTAAGGACTAGTTTAGGGTAGGCCTAATTTACATATATCTTTTTTTATTTTATTACACCAGATCACAAACGCGTGATGGTAACCGTCACAGCAGCCATATATGCTCGTTTTACTACAAAGCTATAGCATTGCCAACTTTCTGACTTGAAAATATATCAATTTACCCAGTAATGTCACTGCCTCTTGCACCCACCAAACCAAAACACAACAATGTGGATACTGCTATTTGGCGGTGATAATAGATTAGGATGAGGTATCAATGCAGGTGACCTTTATATAAGATCTATCTCATGTAAGTTAACTCTTATGATCATATGTGATCATCAGGATCATCGGTATTGTGATATACGAGTATATAATGTTATATATATATATATAATTTATTAATGGGCCTAGTTGTAAAAATATAACAAGTAAATATTAATTAATAATTGTAAGCTTCTTATTAATATAGAATGGACATTTTGGCCAACTTTACTATGCCATCTGGTACCAGCAATCAACCACGAGAATAGTATCTCCTCCAGTCCTATGCTACCGGAACTAAGGCGGTATATCCATTCTGAATAGCGTAGTTTAATTGCAATAGAACAAGAATGGGCAGCAGCATTGAAGTCGCAAACTTACGCTATTCGATTGATCCACACCTGCCCAGTGCAGCAATTATAAACAAATATTCTTGAGGAGGCGTATGCTCAACAGAGGATGTTTGACGGATGCTATATGCTATGAGGATGATAATAACAAGGATTCCGCACTGTAAACGTTTAAATTAGATGTACATTTTTAAAACAGCACTCCGACTAGAGAAACATTGAATATGACACGTCAATAGAAAAAAAAAACAGTCTAAAGAGAAAAGTAATCTTTAAAAATCTAACGCTAGGTCTCAAATATCCTGTGTGATATTTGTCCCGCTGCTGTATCACAAAGCTAACAAAGCTGCCGTTTGAAAGAGTTGAATTGATTATTTAATACAATATGATATCCAAAAGAAGGTACATATAAAAATAATATGAACAAATCATATTAAGCAAGTAGTAAATAACATTCTACACGCAGTAAACAAAGATATCAAAAACAAAAGACATAAATACAAGGATTCTGAGATTAATAAATTTTATATTACTTAACCTAACCATACAAATTCTGTTGCATAAACACGTTTTAAAAGTACGACTAAAATTGGTGGTAATAAATATAAGATTGTCAATCTGCGTTGGTCCGTCATTTTATGAAACTTAACAGTTTTCTGTTGCCAATAACAGCACCAGACAGTTTAAAATGAAGGATATGGTGTCATCGTTAAATGATTATAATTAGCTTCGGGTAGAGTGTAATGGATTTTCCCTAAAATCCAGAGTCATCTGTGCGTTAAGAGGCGTGAAACGAGCTTGGGTAATTGGCTGATATTTATGCAACGCCAGCGCCGCCCTGGTGGAAAAAATGGGCAATTACGCGAGTGCGCAAACGAGGGTGGGTCGAATGCAGGTTGAACATCTCGCAACTATTACGCAACCAATTAAATAAATATTGACAAATCCGCTTTGGTAAGTTTGAAGTACTGTCGATGAATAAACCAAATAAAAAATTACCAACATTTAGTTTATTTTTTTTTAGTATTTTTGAAATTCTTGTCTTTAATCTGTGTATTTGCCGTAGGGTTCCAGCATTGCCATGGGGTATCGGCAGAGTAGAATAGTACCTCCTCCTGTGTCAGGTATCGTAAGAGGCTACTTAGGTACCAGGGTCGATAGTATAAACAGTGTAGCTCAAATGTTCAGGGTGGGGATGGGCAGCAGCATTCCTGTTGCGAAAGTTACACTTTGCGATTGCCAACACGATTGCCCAGTGCGGCAATTATGTGTAAAATAAAAGGGGGGGACTCGTCTTGGTGAGGCCTCAGTCCAACAGTGGACTTCTAATAGCTGATGTGATGTTGATAAGGAATCTGTCTATTATTCGTCACCTAGAATTAGTAATGAAGTATCGTTTGGTATCTTTTGTGAAGATATTGTATGATATCGGTCTGGTTTCATATTGATATATTAATTGGCATAAACTCAAAATGCACTTTCTGTTTTTAATTCCTTTCACTTGTTCTTAACTTTTATTGTGTCCTGCGGGAACTATGACGGGATCAAAAGTAGTCTACCATAAATAACCCTAAGGTTTTAGTTATTCGTATACCAAAAAACAAAGATTTTGTATAAGACACAAATAAAAATAAACAAACAGCTACTTTCTTTTACATAAAAAGTTTAATAACTAAATCATATATTTCGTTTAATTTGAGATATGATAAAAGTATATTTTGTTTGTTTTGCTATTTTAAACCTATTGGCTTAGGTTATTTAAAGTATACTAATATTTACTAACATTTTTAATTATTTATAAATCGATGTACTTCAGTTCACATTGTATTTATGTCTTAAATCTAACAACAGATCGGCCCCTATCAAAATGGCGTACCCGCCAAAATGGCGGACAGTAAATCCAAACAAATGAAGCGGCGTGTTAACGAGGAAGCTGGACCCCAGGGCAGAGAGGGGCTGAGATTGGAGAGCCCGACAATAAGTGCAAGGATAACTGCAGGCAATTCGCTGGAATGGACGTCATTGATTTATCGAACTTTCTGGAGGGACCTCCTTTGTTTGCCAGCGTAAGTGCCGGTATCTAGAAGGTGGGAGTGCAGGATAATTTATGTCCGCGAATGAATTTTTACTGGCTGATGTGAAGGAGTATATTCAGGTTTACTAAGTGAGGTATTAGATAGAAGAAGGACAGGTACCATTAAATTAAATTATATTTTTTGCTACACGCATAAACTCATACCGTATTAAGTAATAGTAATAATAGTTTACTGTTCATTAAAAATCATCATGTATACTATGTATTATTTATTCTGCTTGGGGTATAGGCAGAATAGAAACCTATAGTACCTCTTTCTCTATCATCAATAGTCAGAGGCGACTAAGTTACCAAAACCGACAGATGGCGGTTTATCTATCGACAATAGCATAGTCCAAAGTTTAGACGGGAAAAGGCAGCAGAATTCCTGGCGCGAAGCTACGCTCTACGATTATCATCACACCTGCCCAGCGCGGTAATCATAAACAAATGTTTTACTTTATTTATTTTAACTAGATTTACAGTTACTTTGATTATGATTCGAACTAATTTTATCTTGATCTTCAACCATAACATAACGCTCCGAAATAAAGAGAGGCGAAGTTCCTAGTTTCATACAGACATAATCCTGCCAATCCCAAATTTTACGACCAACCTCAAAAATTCACGGCACGACAGAACTACACTGCGTCGTAATATTTTAACATAACGGCATTACATAAATCACATCTTATTGTAAGCGCCTTATGTTACTATCCTATTACTTTAAAATAATCGTTTTAAGAAATCGAACGCTTATTGGACATTAAAATAATGAGAGGTTAATAAATCTATCTGAGTTATACAATAAACGATTCGTCACAGGTTATAAATTAAATTCAACACCGAATTGGTGTTTTTCAATGGGGAATCCTCTATAGTGAACAGGTAACATTGGATATATTTAAAAATTAATTAACGTATCGATTACTATTAAATATTATAAAGGTTGGAATAGTATTTTCTAACATTGACGCGTTCACTACTCATAATAAAACTACTCTTACCGGTTTTAAAACGTGGTTTATTTAATCCTTTACATTTTTTACAATGTTGTTTCAACATCTTTTTCAATCTTGACGATTGATTTAAGATAACAGAAGCGTCAAAAATAAAATTTACACAGTTTTTTTTTTACCTAGTTTACGAGCAACTACAGCCTATAGATTCTCGCAAACGTTAAATCGTTAAACGAGTAGTTCTATCAGAAGGTTGTATAGATATTTATAATTTTTTTACTCCACACATCAAAAATTAGTTTCGCTGAAAGTTCAAAATAATATAAATATATCAGAATAACAAGAAGAATTCTATTATAAAAAACTAGTAACTAATTAATTCATCGAAAAATAGGCTATAATATTTCTAAAGATAGATGAGCTAATGATGCGGCAGTTAGTAAATGATCGTTAGTAATTTAGTATAATACATGTAGAAGATGTAGAAAATTTTGTATAATACTAGTATTGTAAGAAGATGTAGAACAAAACAAAAACTGAACGGGATAATTGTTTTTCTTTCTAAGAATCTTGAGTGGGAATCGAATCTACCTTTGAATGGTGTGACATGAACGAATATGTCCAATGCTGTGACAATTGAGTCTGGTAGAACATATCGTAATATTAGAATTTAGTCAATTAAATTATTGAATGATTAAATGGCATTTTTGTCATTAGGGCTAGCCACGAGAAAACGCGAAGGTTTGTAAGAATGTATAGATGTATGGATGTACATATGTTGACCTATAATGCAAAATTTACCGAATGGATTTTAATTGAAACTTTAACTTGAAAGATTTAAATGAAATAATAATCTATGGTATGGTATGCTTATAATTTATGAAGGTTTGTACAAAATATAACGATAAGTAATGTAAAAAGGATGTATTAAAAGAGAATAACTAAATAAATATATAAAACCGAAGTGAATGGAAGGTTTAGTATAGGAAGACACAGGCGAACGTACCTCATCATACCTTAAAAAAGTAGAAGAGGTATTAAAAAATGGCCTGGTCAGAATAATCAAGAATAAACGAGAGTGTATGAAAAAACTGATGCGAGTAAGGCAAGCGAGACAGGTATAACAAGATCATAGCAAGCGGAGATCAACAAAATTTAGCAAAACATACTTAAATATATTTTTAAGTAATTATTCTTGCGCCTAAAACGCCTGCCAAGTTCCAACCGCAAATCTACTTATCATCATGTTATTTTCAAGATGCAGACGGGGATGAACATTTGTCTTTATGTAAAACCACTGCTGTAGTGGACCTGAACCTATAACACCAAATTTGTAACAACTTCTTTTGGAAATTATAACAGTTTGCGTGATTTGCATCTCCGCTGTGTCTTTGACGCTGTCACGCGACCAAACCGCAGAAATAATTCTGATGAATTTTGGTATGTATAAATATAGATGGGTTGGGTTGAAAAAGGTCATAGACTACTTGGAGCACTAACCATGCGCAGACGAAGTCGCAGGTATCAACTAGTTTCTGTATAAATTAATATCGACAATTTAGGTAACATTAGCTTATGCCATATAAGTATATGGATATTTTTAATACAATTTAGTTCAGTGGTCAAGGTACAGGCAGTTCCTTGGAGGCCTAGCGTGAGCTACACTCGAGCAAGCAACGAATACGGAAGTAATTCTGATTACATATGGTAAAAATAACAATCAATTTAGTTTCTAACCGTTAAGTTTATTTTTTTGTTATAATCAGATTTCTGACATGTAATGGGTTAGAAATTAATTAGGATATTTCAGAAAAATATGTTTAATACAATTTGACGTAAAAAAATTCACTCCAATTTCAGTAAAAGTGACTACTATACTGTGACAAAAACCAGAAGCATACTTTTTGACATTCTAATCACTCAAATGAGACAGACGTGTCTTTTTTTATTATTTCGCTCCACCCGTGCTTATGTCAATGCTAGCAAACAACTAGGCGTTAATTACGTATCAGTTTGAAGCATTGGCTACATCAAGATATAATGTTGTTAAGACAACTGACTTTTGACAGTATTATAAATAATCTACACAACAATAGAGGTTTTAATATGCCATAATGCATGGTGGCCAATCTATGGTTCTGTCTGTTTAAGCGATTCTTATAATTCCTTTTTTTAAATCAACACTGAAATGTTGTGTATCAATGAAACGGAATTTATATAGCTAACATTTCTGACCGCGTTATATGATGAGCTCATGTCTTTTGATGTGAGCAAGCCGCCAATATCGCACTAACTTTTAGCGCTATTAGTAATGCCGTTAAAAAATTAACACGCTAACACATTGGCTAACATAATAAATACCTTAATTTGCGAGTTAACATTCAGGAAGAGCAATAAGTCTAAGGTTGTCATTTTAGCGCATAACTTTTCTAGAAAGTTTTGAACGAGTCATACATCTAGAAAAAAATCTAATTACATATTATAATATTCATTCGCAAGCACGGCATCCTGGAACAATTTATCCCACAAGAATGTTAATAATTAAACAGTACCTATACCCAGGAGACCCATATATTCCGCTTTCATTTTCTTTTTAATCCCGATTCTATCCCGTATAAATTACAGGCGCCGATAGACCTCATCTCAGTCGATGTGGATCAACTTCAATAAATCTATAGGTTATAAAAAATGAAGGAAAGTAAAAGAACCCGCTGCGGTGTCGATAAAGAAGCGATAAGGGTGAGCTTATATTGCTTGCGAGGGGTTCAGTACAAATATGTCATATATATTAATTTCAAAATGCTTGTATTTGTTGAATACTGGGGTCTGTCCAAAAATTAAAGGATAGACACATTATCTTAATCTTCTAGGGCTGTTAAAAATAGCTTTATTATACATTAAATGTGTTAATAATTCTGTACTCACATTTATTTTTGTGTATTCTATTAGTTAGGTTATTATTATACCAGCTATTAGAAGTCCTCTGCTGGACACAGGCCACCCCAAGAAAAGGGGAATTTGCCCATAATTGCCACGCTGGGCAGGCGTGTTGGGTATCGCAGAGCACAGCAATCGCAACGGGGATGCTGTCCATCCCCACCCTGTGCATTTGAGCCGCACTGTTTCAAATGGATATAACGCCGTTTGTCGGTTCTGGTACCTTAGTCGCACCTGATACAGAGGGAGAGTATCTCCCTCTGTATCTCTACCGGTACCTCACGGTAAATGGTAATTAGTTATGTACTTTAGTGGGATTGGAACAAGACGCGGAAGTCGTGGGTTCACCCCACGAGGAAAATAATTTTGTCAATGTCCCTTTAAAAATACCAATCTCTGTGTTTTTTATATTACGGTAATATAAATATATACAGTAATATATAAATATTAATTATAATATGTTAAATATTAACATATGGCTCTCAACATATATATTGACAATATATATGTTGAGAGCCATATTTAAATGCAGCAATGAAATTGTAGTCATCGACTACAATTACATCGCTGCATTTATATTACGGTGTGACGATTTCACATCGCTACATGCTCACCTAGTATCTGTATCTATATCGTCTACAACCTTGTTGTAACCTTGAAAATGTTTTCAGTGAAACGCGAATAACCCTTCAAATAAATCAAGCCAATGTCAATATATCGGCTAATTTCAAAGTACGACCATCGAACTCAAGAGTTCAGGACACACATCGTACATTTGTCAACTACGACATACATAATAAGTAAAATAGTACTCAGCGGTATCGATAAAAAATGGTACAACGTGATACGTCGGGATTAAAAAACGAACATCCATAAGTAGTCCTGAAAATTCCGCGCACAGAAATACGGGGAGACGCGGGAAAAAATTGAAAGCAGTCTCAAATATGTCGCCGGAATATTAAAAAGCAAAATACTGAATAATGCAGCGGGTGACTTGCGAATGATATAAGAGAGTAAGACGATTGGTGGGGCTATTTGCAAGCCATTAGTGTTTTTATAAGTATTTTCCGAGGGAACCCTGTTACGTGGAACGGTTCGTGACGCGTTCTGTTTTACGCCATTCTTGTGAGCGTTGTTAATTATTATAAATATATTGATACATGACGTAGACTTCATACAATAGTCAACTTACTCTCACCTATTTCTACCGCCAAATAGCAGTGTTCGTATTGCTGTGTTCTAATTTGAAGGGTAAAAGAGGCAGTGAAATTACTGGGTAACGTAACATAATATCCTTAAATAAAAAGGTTGACAACACGCTATTTATATCCGTGTAAATAGGCTGCGGTGACTGTAAATAAATTTGTATTATGGAGATCAGATAACAGAGAAATCATATGTATAATACTGAAATACAATATATATAATATTTAACACCCAGGTACAGAACAAACACAAATATTTTGTAAATATGTGTCCTGATATGGTGATCGAATCCACACTAAATAGGAACGATTACCAGATCGGGCCTGTCAATATTATTAATGTAGTAACCACCTTTATGAGTATGACGGCGACTTGTGTAGAGATATGCTTACAAGCACCAACGATGAATAGAAGTGCAGATTTGATTCCCACACCAAACCAAGTAAGTAATCTTGGGCTTTGGATGGCTTTAGTTTTCATGTGTGTGGGGCCAGGGAGATTCTTAATATGGGTCTGGTAATATAAAAACTAATGAATAGAACAATGCGTGTATGTGGATTTGTTAATATTCTCAGCTATGATAAATTTAGCCCACATATTGTTTGGCTTAGATTTGGGTTCCTTTAAGCTACTTCTCTGTGTTGTAAACTAGAGGTAGTCCTATATACAATAACTATTTGCATTTGTACCTAATCCGCACCTAATTATTCTGCCAAACAGCATTCGTAATGCCTTGTTCAGGTTTTAAGGGTGAGAAAAGAAAGAAAAATTACAGGATCATCATTTCATCATACCAGCCATTAGAAGTCCACTACCGGACATAGGCCTCTCCAAGAAAAGAGAATCTTTACCCATAATTGCTGTGCTGGGCAAGCGTGTTGGCAATCGCATAGCGCAGCTTTTACGGCTGGGATGCTGCTGCCCATTTAGTACATTAGGAGGTACTATTACACTTTGCCGGTACCTCACAGGTACCTCTTTTATGTCATAATGACATAATGTCTTCATGTTATTGTATGTTTATGTGATAATATAAGCTACTAGTTTGCCGACTTAGTCATACAAAAAAGATACCAAAAAAACGAATAAACTCAGGATATGAGAATTGAATTCTGAGCTTCTGTGTCGAAAATTAGGTAAAGATTATAAAAATGAGACGCTTGTTTATATAGAAACTAATTTTGTATGGGAAAAGCTTCAAGCATGAAAGTATCTTTGTAAGGAAATTTTTGTAATATGAAAAGTAAAGTTACTGTTTCTTCGTTTCTTTTACGTTTGAATAAATCTATGTAAATAGTTTTAAATACATAGTTATATCGGAAACGTATATGTTCTATAGAAAAAGCCGGGAGACTAACACATTATAGGGCAGTGCAAGTTGTGTGACTGACATTTATACATGGATCAATATAAAATAAGTGGAAAGTAGCCACCTATATACTTTAAATCTCAATAATTAAGTTAGTATATTGCCTTGTATTTTTTTTTATTATTTCTTTTTCATTGTTAATAAATCTAACCAGATACTGGTTTGATTTATTTATTTATTCGGAGATTGTGATTTATTATAAATGTATAGATTTTTTTTAAATAAGTGTATGCTAGTTAATCTTATTATTCTGTGCATACATCCTTGTGAAGTCACAGCTAAGTGCCAAGATTCTGTTTTGTTTGCCTTAATAAAATAAATAAAAAATTAAAATCTACACAACATTTAGCAGCTTAAATTATTTCTGTTATTGATATAAGAAAATAGAGTAATTACAAATAAAATATTTAAATACGCATTTAACAACCGCACACAAAATATACAGAAACGTTCATCACATTATAAATGTTTGTCCCGGTTGAGAGCCGAACCCATGACCGATGGTGCACAAGAGAGGGTCATAAGCGAATGCATACTCATACCAATAATAAGTTATTTTCCACATATATTGACTATGTTTAATCAAAGTTTACTAATACCCCAAGAAAAAATATTTCCCGCCGATATTCTAGAAAAAAGCTAAGTCTGGCATTTAATGGTCTCCAGTCAGTATGTAGAAACAATATCTTCTATACCTTAGTATCAGTAGACCTTCATCGGGATAAAAGTGGATGATAAAGGTCCGCTTGATGGAGTATTCTTCGTAATTTAAGAAGTGACTTCGAAGTGTCTTTCTTATATTGACTGCACATAAGTACCTCAAATAATCCTTACATAAATAATTGAAAAAGTTAATCTGTTTATTTATTTGTTACTTTTACATAGCATAGCTGGTGAGCTGATTTTGATGAAATTTGTCAACAGGTTGGACCATAGCCAAGGAAATATGCAACTTTTAAACTCGAAAAAGTATCGCGACAGATCCACGCAGACGAATTCGCGGACGAGGACTAGTAACTATGCAATGTTAAAAATTTGTTCAACGTTAAATATTTTATAGAATAATTTGTACTTCCTTTCTGTACAAACTAAATATCTATAATAGTTGAAAGTATGTATAAAGAATAAGTATCCTTAAATCACATCAAAACGAATCAGTATCACTGAAAACTTTCGACAATCAATAATATCGAAACGGCTAAGGACTCACATGCAAGCGGAGTCACTGTCGCAGCTAGTTTACAAACAAAATCAGACATAACGAAGACCAACGGCCTACTTAAAATTGGTTCCTCCAAGGTCCCTCCATAAGCGCAGGGAAATCTACGCAATACATTAATGTCAGTGCACGCTTTGGAGATTCGTAACTAAAATACAGAGTCGGCCATTACCCGGATAATCCGGGATAAGTGACCGAACCCGGGGTGTGAAACAATTCGATAAAAATCGATAGCGACTCGACGCTTGTCTATGCTGAAGCTAACTTGTCGCGATTGAGAAATAAAAGCCATCTTTTATCTTTTTTTTAGTTTTGGTTTTTATTGTCTGTTTATAGAATTAACTGTATTTATACTAACGCCCGTGACTTTCTCTTCAAAAATTCGATGAGATATATATAAAACTAAAAAAACTATAAAATCTTATTTATACATATGTATTATAAAACAAATCTGATAGAACGTGCAATAAGACTACAAATGATAATTTTTACAACTATGTAAAGTTGTCTTATTTAATATTTCAGAATAATAACTATATAACTAAAGTGAAACACTTTGAACATCTTTTAAGGAAATAACAGTACATGAGAATTGAAGTTATTTTAAGAAGATATGCATAACATTTTGTTGAATCAATAAAAATAAATGTGACACGACACACACTACTGTTGGAACGACGAAGACATAGTTTTGAATGATAGAGTTCGAACGGAAAAAACTAATTAAAGTCGAATTAACCATCGGTGTAAGATAGATAACAAAGAACAGCATGACCAAATTTGTTTTTGTCTGTAAAAAAGGCCACTCACTAGTATATGCATCAAAGAATGAGATGAGACAAAACTATACACAATTAAAGAAACAAAGAAACCTCAAAGGCACTAAACAATTTTACTTCGTACTTAAGAGTTACTTAAAGTAAACAATACCGAAGGCTCTCAATGAACCTTAAGTGTGAATATAAAAGAGACATAATAGCCCCTGCTGGGTGTTTACTGCCTTCACTTAACACACTAATGGACCATGTGCAGTTTATTGTTGAAAATTGCATTTTCCGGATGAAAATACTTGGCCCTCCATTTTGTTTTTACGACGCTCGTGACATTTCGGCAGATTCCAAAGTTTTTTTATTATCGGCAAACTTATTTTGGGTAATGCATTTGTTGTGGCATTATCGATCGTAAGGATTTGTAGGCGCGTCACGGTATTTTTTAGTGATGATATTTTTAATAAGGTATATGGTTTGAGTATATTGGAATAATATGTAAATTTATACAAATATTGTAAATGTTTGTGTGTATCAAAATGCGGATAACTTGAGTCTTAAAGAATGATATAGGCTTCTTTTGATCCCAGGAAGGTCTTACAAAACGAATTATATAATCCAAATTTATTAATTCTAATTGCTTGTTAGTAATTTTAGTACTAATATTATTTTTTAAATAACGAATGTCTAATTAACCAACTTAAAACAGCCCAACCAGTCTTAGAGAGGGTTCTAAATATCTTCGCACTGTTAAATCAGGAATAAGGAAATACGTAAAAGTACCAGAGTTACTGACATCCCAGCGGATAATCTTGTTGAAGTAGATCGCTGGTGGACCTGTATGGTCCTAGAATGGAGAACACACACTAGCACACCGTATGGCATCCACAAAGTTGTCAGATGATCTTAGTAAAACCGCAGGCTCGCGCTGGACAAATATACAATACTGCATAGCTGGTCTTATTGGAAATACTCGGAAGGCATGTATATGTCCAGCAGTGGGCATCATACGGCTATGGATGGATATCATGCTATGATGATATCCATCGAAATATCTCAGTGTATAATTCACATAAAGCCAAAAACCGCTCCATATATCCCTTTCCGCTGCATTCTAAAAAATCATTAGTTACAGTAAAAGAAAGTAGCGGTCCCTGCCAAAATTTGTCGCGTCTAATTCCCAGGGACCCTCACACGAACCATTAAATTCACTAACAATTACACGAAGGATTCCCGGATCTTCACATATCATTAACTTTTCACAGGGCGACGCGTGCCTAACGAATGTTTTCAAAACCCCCTAATGATGGGATTGGTTTCAACGCTTTGTAGTCGTAGAAAAATTTTTTTTGCATTAATACAAATTGTGAACTTCCAAGACAGAAATTGTGTTTGAAATCTAAAAAATATTTTCTGTTTACATTGGGGTTTCTTTATGAATTAATTACGTTTGCTACAGCCGGAGGATCCAAAAAAAGCAAACTTTACTTAATTATATTTAATTTAAATAGAAAAAAATCATTAGAATTATAAATATCCATGTAAGTACAATGATACTGCTACGAAGTGTGAAACAAATTTGATTGCAAACTGTTAATGATTATTAAAGAAAAGTCGGTGGACGTCATGGGCTGCACGTTCTACTGACTCTAATCCTTGTGTCGCATAGTTCCGTGTGCAATGTTGTTTTGGGTCAACGCCGATGCAGCAATCCTCATAGATTAGGCGTGTGTAACAGATTTCTAAGTATTTATATTGACCATAATCGCCATACCAGCATTAGAATGTCCACTGCTGGATTTGACCAGCACTATGACCAGCTTAGATAAACTATATTTCATCCATTCCTGACTACCATTCAAGATACTTCATCCAATTTACATAACCATATCCCATACCAAAACACGATAACAAGCAAGGAAGCGTTCAGGCATAGAGACAATGCAATATAAACGCTTATGCTGCATTGTTGATCCTCACAAAGTTTATTTATCCAAAGTAAAGTATTACCGGAGTTGTGTACTTGTTTTTACTGCATATTGGCAAGAAATAAGATGCAACTTGAAAATCTTGGCAGAATTCCTTGGCACACCCTTTATTTATATTGTAGCGGAATCTTTAATACGTGAACCCAATTCATGTTGGCAAATTTCAGAAATACGCCACTGTTGGCGCGTTGTACAATAGTAAATGCCATTTTAAAATGTGTCTTGCCCGCGGAGGTTTTTATATTTTTCAAGGCACGTAAAAGCTCCACAAATTACAGTGTAAATAAAATAGAAGCAGGCTGTTATGAACAAAAACTGGGGCGTAGTAAATTACTTAAGAACATTGGATTTCGGTGCTGAAAAGATTTTATAAATGTAAACTAAGCTAAATCTACAAACATTTCTTGATGTTTAATTTACGAAATGTCATCATCATCTTGAAATTAGTGATAGGATATCTAGGACTTGCGGCTTGCATTGAGCATGATCAATTATGTTTCCTCCACTCGGATGCCATCATGCCCTCGTTCTTGCAAATATTCTTACAGCAGGTCTTAAAATCTCCCTTGAGTCATCACCGATGGTCTTATTCCGAGCTCACCAATAATGTTATCCCCAGAGGAGTAAAAAGTGCGCAGAAATAGGGTCACATTTTAAGGGGTGGCCTGGTTTGTTTCCCTTGATGACGCTGGGCGCCAGGATCAAGACAAACAGCAAAAGAAAGTAAGCTTTTTGTCATACGGTAATAATCAGATCGTCTATTCACCTTCCAGAATGTTATATGCTGTTTACCAGTGCTCTTAAGCCATTTTACTTGTAAATCTGGAAGAATATTTTTTTTATATTACAGCAAGCAAGCATACGCTTGATAGGAAACGTAACCGCAGACTATAAACGCATAAAAAGATCACTAGCGTGTCGCCACGCTTATAATTTGATGATATTATGTCACATTACCAAGTAATTTCACTACCCGATACACAATAATGTGAACACTGCAGTTTGGCGGTAGAAATAGGTGCGAGTGCGGTAACAATGCAGACGACTTTTGTAAGAGGTCTACCTCATTCGTGATGTAATCAAAATGTAATTAACTTATTAATTTTATTGCAATAATAAATAAATGTGTACTATGGATTGATTGTTCATTAACTAAGTACACAATAGAAATCGTCTCATTTATTTGTTTCAAATATAGCTACACATAAACTATGCATTTCTGTTTGTTATTGTCCGTGACATATTTTCCTAGCTTCCTTAAAATTTGTTAATATCTTTATACGCGAATGCTCGCTAAAAGTTTGAACATAAAGAATGTCTTCAATTTAATTAGTTCACATCACCAACATGCCATAAAATGTCTATTATAGTACCAATAAATTCTCGTCGACGAACTTTACTGCTATTTATTATAACAATGCATGTTATTATAAATTAATAAAACATTTTTTTGCTATATTATTGTAAAATAGTTCTATCATAATCAATAAGGCTTAAACATTTCGAATAAAAGAAGGAAAAAAACAAAAGAGAAGCGAACCGCAATATTTTATCAATGATACCGGTTATAATTTTTTTTAATACAGAACAAAGGGCGCCACCAAACGGATTCCTTCGCTTTCATAAGCCGTAACAACATCGACTGAGCGACATTTATTGCTATTTATTTGACGTCAACGCGAACAAACTGTGTCCTTCTAATCGACATTTCAGATTTACGAGCGATGAACCGACGGATTAAAAAGGGCACAGTGAAATATATGACTTTATTCGTTAAGATAATTTATGTTGGGAATTGTAGAAATGTAGTCAATGAACGCATGCATCAATTTATAGTGACAATATTTTTATATAAATACTCAGGTACACATTATCTATGCCATCGGGGTAGGCAGAGACTATGGGTCTCCACTTGCTACGACCTTGGCATACTCCTCGCGCCCCTTACTTGAACTAGTCCTTTCATACACGCTTTTTTCTCTTGAAACGTAGAAGTAACCAGATAGAAGAGGTATTAAAGAAGGGCCGAGTCAGAAGTGTACTTCTGACTTCTGACTTGGCCCTTCTTTAATACCTCTTCTACCTGGTTAAGGTATGTTCGCATAGGTCGTCCTATACCAACCCTTCCATTCACTTCCATTATATATATTTGTGTAATTCTTTTATTTTAATCCATCCTTTCTACATGTCCAAACCATCTTAACATTCCTTTCTGTGTTGTATCCATTATGATGTATGTGTACAATACAGCGATCACACCCCATCGATCTCTTATCACACTATTGTTTATCTACCTCTCTTAATTCACACATACTTAGAAGTGCTCTATTTTTAATAGCATTTATTCTACTCGCTCGCTATCATATATCAGTTTTGGATACAACACACCTCTATGAACAGACAGTCGCGTCCTTTTTGACACATTTTGGCTGCACATAAAAATACAAATGCATTTATATTAAAGTGCAATGGAATTTCCACACAGAGGATGATACAGTAGAATCTGTTTAAAATGACCCTGCCTATATTGACCATAAGCGGTAGATCTATATGATAAATATAGTTAAATAGCATTAGTAAGTATGAATTAAATATGTACGTAGTTTAGTTTTCTTACACAGTGAAAGTAAAAATGAAATAATGTGCAAATATTGACCGACTTGATTCCCAACATCCCATTTTTGTGATCATACGCATCTCTTCTTACGAATTGGGCGAATTCGTGCCTCGTTTTGTTGATTTATTTTTTATTATTACATACGCTTTGTAATGCCTCCTTTATCAAGTTAAATACCTAACAAAATACTACATTGCCTCTACTATATTTACTATGTTTTAAGTCTTCGCTTTTACCTCCTTTTAAAATAACGAGTTTGTGACTGTTCTTTAATGTCATTATGGGCGGATTCTTTTGTATTTTATACCATTCTCGTCTAATAAAGACGAGATAAAATTTTTTAACGTGTATTTGTTAAGATAAATATTATATTTATTATAACAATTTATTTTTAATTTTATCATATCAGCAATAGGACGTCTATTTCTTATACACAGAAGTAGATGTCCTATGGCTTTCCCCAATTGATTTCCAATTGGACCGGTTGACTGATGTACGTCCAGCGTAATTCTGCGGATCTCTTTACATAAATTACCACAACATATCATACATTATCCTGATTCCATGATAATTCGCTTAAACACTTGTGTTATCAACATCAGACTACAGAGGAATCACAAATATACTATTTTAGTACATATATTAATCACCCAGACACAAATTCTTCTGTATATTACAGTATGATTTATTTTCAAGTGGCAGGTGACGCGGAAAAAATTGAAATAGTTTTATTTAGAAAAAATATTGTAAACAAATGTCGCAAACAGAGATCTCTATTGGTCCATGCATCGGCAACCCGGCCATGAATGCGAGGCGTAAATGACCTGGAATATAGAAGCTAACAGCCGTTTTCTGGATTCAACCGGGTTATAAACATCGGTCCTTATCTAAAACAGTGTATTGGAAAGAGAATATTGCAAAATTTAAAACCGTTCTGGGACGTTGGCTGGGAGTAAATACGCGTCTGTCTTTGCGGGTAAGATAAACCGCTATTTATTTATGGCAGAGCATATTTTGTTGTTGTTATCTTCGTTTTTACGGTATACTACTCTCAGTTGATGTACTGTGCACGTGGTAGTTCTTAAGATAAAATTCATATTAATACATCATAAATATTTTAATTTGCATTTATTTTGCTATGAATACTTATTACAATATATAGTTGTAGTTTTGGTACGTGCATTACAAACTTGTTAATTACTTCCAAAACAAAATTTTACACCTTGTTTACTGACTATTTCTTAATCGAGTCGTGAAAGAGTGACAAACGGACATTAATGCAGCATAGAAAAATATGCACACCGAATATTTTAGAATATTAAAAGTAACTTTATTATTGAGGTTTTATTTAGCGTGTAATATCACACATTTCCACTACTTTTATTCGTTCATACACAGCAGTGGAATGTCGTTGCACCATCGTGTTCTTGGCGGAAATATTTTTAGCTTCAACCAGCCGGTGGTCCGTTTAATTATCCGCATTCCGCCCGGACAAATTGTCCAGCTACCCGGATATTAATTTCGATACATTGTCCGCCTCGACGGCGATTATTTTCAGGGAAGGCACTAAGAGGCACTGTCAACAGCCAGAAAAAAAAATCCGGGAAATATAGCAGTCGGAGTTTCGAGTTAATGTACGCAATTTAGCAATAGTCGGACTTAATGTTCGCTTGTTTTTGCTGCGAGTATATAGACAGGGTTTCAAGAATAAGTTATAGCGGAAAAATACTACAACGTCATGACTGCAAATGTTATATCAAAGTTAATGTTTGCAGATAGCCACAGATTTTTTTTGTTCACCGACTAGAAGTCCACAGTTTAAGTACTTCCTTTTCCTGTAAGTATATAGGGATAAAGGTTAACTTATGTTACTCGCTGATAATGTAAGTTTCTATTGACTTCCAAATCCTGTTATTATATTTTCACTTGAGATAGAGATCAAAATGTTTTATAAATATAATATAGGATAAAAGAATAAAACTTTCCATTAGAAAAAAAAAATCCATAATCGGTTAAGTGGTATATAACCCTTTTCGTTACAAACAAAAATACTTTTCTCTATATAATATATGTAAAGATTTAGTTAAGTTAAAACGCGAATCAAGTTGTATTTTAAACGCAACAATTTGGGAGAAACGTGTAAGCAAATACAGTAATGAGAGCAATAAGCCGAATGGCGAAGGCTGTAAAGGAACAGCAAAAGAAACAACAAGAACAAACGAGCTGAGATATGCTTTAGATAAAGATTATTTATATAGTGTCTTATTTTACAAATCCAATTTCCGCGTGAATACTCGGGCCGGTTGTAAATAACGCAGACAAAGCTATGCCGGAATCGGGTGCCGTTCGATACATTATGCAGACCACGCCTCGTTGCGCCGAGCAATGAGCTTTGTAAATATACCAAGCACATCTCTGAAACGCCGCTTTTTCCTTTCCAACAATCGTCTTTTTTCACCAGTTTCTGAATTAGATCATTCGCGGCGCAGTCCGGTGCTGTGTTGATTTTACAACGATCTGCTTTCTGAGTTAATGCTTTCTTTTCATTAAGTGATTGTACAAAACTTGTTTGGTTGTATCTTTATACATATAATGTTCTGTGGAGTGGAGAAGTATTCTGTGGGGCAGTATGTAAATAAGTTACACAAACATTACTTATCTATTCTCCTCGGGCCGTTAGTGTTATCGGTGACGGTGTTTTCTACGCCATTGATTTCGAAAAATAGAAATGATATCTTAATAACAAAACGTAGGGCTTCTCCCCCATCATATAAAAAGCAGAGTGCCTCGCAATAGTACACAGCGTACAAAAAATATTCGGACAAAAAAGCAACGAGTCAACGACATGGTAGGTGTTGTGTGAGAAAGGCACGGCTAAACACGCCCATGCGCTCCTTATCACGACAGTCGAAAGGCACTTTTTCATTTCTCCTTTGTTCCTCATCGCTTAGATTTTTTGCCGCTGTGCGCGCATGTCTCTAAGGGCGCCGCCGCCGCCGCATAGTGGAAAAGTCACGTGATTTAGAGACGACAAAAATGTTATTTTTGTTACAAACCGTGTGTGAACGTTACTTGTGGGTTTGCGTGACATATTTTCCTAGTGTCGAGGATGACAAATGGGCAGATAAATCATAGTGAAAGCGAGCTTTTCTTTCAAAAGTTTTATTTCTTCGCATTCGTGGAAGTTTTTCTGTTTTCGTCTGACGGGCTCATTTATTTGGATGGTTCTCGGATGATGCGTAGACTTCGGGAATTCTAGCAACAAATGATACTTACTTGCTATAATACTTCCAATGACAATGTGTTATTTTTGGAATGTGAAATGCCATTCAGTAAGTATTTACATTTTTACGCGTGTTTTTACAAATTGTTGATTAAGCACCGTGATTGAATTTTTTTAATAGAATTGAAAAGAAATACATTGAAAAAATTGTAAAGAAAAAGACAATGGTTTGAATCATCTGATTACACTGTACGTTTTAGTTCTTAGAACTTATTTTTTATTTCTCATTTGGAACTATATTTTATTACTATATATACAAAGGTGACTCAAACTCAAAATAATAAATTAGGTACATACTGGTTATTATCTTAATTTCCTTATAATTTAGAATGATATATGAAAACCGATTAAAAATGAAATATCTTTTGACATGCATAAGTTTAAAAAGTATTCGGTCCATTTATAAGCAAATCGCTTTCTGATTTTGAAGATACAGTACGACGCGACTCCAGGCATTCAGTCTCGGCGCCGGCGGAAATTATCATTTTTGCCAAATGTTTTGTTATTCTATTTGCCCTCGCATACCAACATTCTTTATTGAAGAGTATGAAAAATAATTTATATACGTATAAATCATTACTTAGTTCTTGTAACACATATATCACATGTTTACTTCAGTACAATTTCTAAACTTAAAACAATTTGGAACAGATCGAATGACAAATTTGATATTCTAAAAAAAAAGAAATATTGGTTCTGATTTTTCCTACGATCTATATCTTCAGATATCTTTCTGACAGAATAACTGTCATCTTCGTAGTTTTTGTTTTAATATCAAATATTATAAATAATATAATCCTTATGTATAGAAATGCTTATCAGCGTGGTATGTTGACGATATTCTTTGGCTGTGGTTCAAAACCGTTAAAAATTTGGGATACTCATATCCAGGATGGATATATCAAACGGTTTTTAGATCAGGATATCAAGTCAATGGTATTGGAGATAGGTGGTACTAATGTAAGCACAACATATATGATTTGCCCCAAAGGCAATACAGTTTTAGGAATAACAATGCCATTTTTGGTCATGATAGTAAAAAACTTGAAAAAATACTTTTCGTTTGAAGTTACTATACTCGACGAGACGGGCACTAGGCGACGTTTTCGGGTGTCCAATTTTCAAAGTACTACGCAAATATTACCGCTCTGCACAGTAATGCCTATTGGTCTCTCCGACGGTTGGAATCAGATTCAATTCAACTTGTCTGAATTTACAAGAAGAGCTTATAAAAAGCAATTTGTTGAAGTACAAAAATTAAAAATTAATGCAAACATACGATTACGAAGAATATATTTTACCGAGAAGTTGGTTCCTGAAGATCAATTGCCTCCTGAGTATAAATTATATTTTCCATTGTCAGCTATGCGATCAAAAGGGAAAAAAGAAATAGCCAGTTCAAAAGATGAGCAAAATATTGAAGTACCGATAGCTGAAACAAAAAATGACGAAATAGTTAAAATCAAATCAGACAGCAAGATGAAGCTTATAAAACAAGTATCAAAAGTATCTGTAGCAGAAGTTTCAAATGCACAACCTACTACGGAGGTTGAAGTTTTAACAGAAGAAATTGTTAATGAAGAAGGAGTCACGAAACTTTCAGCTTCTGCTCATGATATAGTAGTTCCACCTTCAGAGGGGCTAGTTATTGAAGAAGGTGTCACAAAACTTTCAGCTTCAGCCAATGATATAGCAGTTCCACCTCCAGAGGAATTAGTTATTGAAGAAGGAGTCACGAAAATTTCAGCTTCAGCCAATGATGTAGTAGTTCCACCTCCAGAAGAATTAGTTATTGAAGAAGGAGTCACGAAAATTTCAGCTTCAGCCAATGATGTAGTAATTCCACCTCCAGAGGAATTAGTTATTGAAGAAAAAACGGCATCTACTTCTATATTACCAGAAACAACCAGTGCTCTCACCACTGACTGAGAAACCTTCCGTTAAAAGGAATTAAGTATATTAATAAAATATTATTTTATTTTCAGGAAGCTGAGGGTTAGAATTGATATTATTTATTTATTCACTTATGATTGTTTATGTTAGAGGTTGAATTTATATTTTTAGAATCTTATATAAGAATTATCTTAGTTTATTTCAAGAAAATGTGAATGTAACATAATAATTCACAAATAAAAAACTACCTTATATTTTTGTGTATATTAAACAGCTAAATTTATATAAGTAGAATCAATGCATATTTAATAGATATGTGCAAACACACTAATTATTCGGTAACTGATGGTTTTGCAAATATATTTGGCGATAAATTTTATTGACTTTAGTAGATTACACAAAATATTAATGATTAGATTAATGATAAAGGAAGTTCCTATCTCCAACAACATCAGGACAGCTGGTAGCAGGCTTAATAAATCTATTGCAGATTTATTTACTTAGTACTTTCTAAGGCAAAAATGGTAAGCTATCCATTTTTCTAATATTAAAAATGTATCTGCCTATTTGTTACACTTTCATCGCTTAACAGGAGAGTTATTGAAGTTATGGAATTTTGCAACTGTTTTTGTAGTTGGAAAATTCCATAACTTCACTAAAGCTTACCGTTAGAAAACTACAAAAAATACTATTATCGTAATAAATAAATAAATTTATCAAGTATTTTATATATAAACTATTTTGTATTTCATAATCTCTATTATATTTTTCCAAAATAACTACACATTTTTGAAATGTGTCATATTATTACCAATCAGAATTGACGTGTGTAATTTGATTACAAACAAAAATATTATATTTATGTTTACAATTCCATAGTGCAATGTTTAAAAACACATATCAGAACGGATTATTATCCATATTTTATAGCTGTGGTTCAGATCCTCTAGCTATATGGGACATGGAAGTCAAAAATGGCCATATAAAACGGCTTACAGATAGTGAGGTAAACTCGATAGTACTTGAAATAGTTAGTACAAATGTAGCTACAACATATATATCATGTCCTAAAAAAAACAAAGTTTTAGGGATAAAACTGCCATTTCTGGTTATGATAGTCAAAAACCTGAAGAGGTATTTCTCGTTTGAAATAACTATACTAGACGACAAGAACATGCGTCGAAGATTCAGAATCTCAAATTTCCAGTCAACCACTAAAATAAAACCTTTTTGTACAACTATGCCGATAGGGTTATCTGGCGGTTGGAATCAGATACAGTTTAATCTAGCGGATTTTACAAGGAGGGCTTACGGGACTCAGTTTATAGAAACTTTACGCGTCCAAGTGCACGCTAATGCACGAATAAGAAGAATTTATTTTAGTGAGCGTTTGTATACGGAAGAAGAATTACCTCAAGAGTACAAACTATATTTGCCATTAGAACGCAAAAAGAAAGGTAAAATGGTGAAGAAAGAAGAAGTCGCTCCTACTGCTCCTCCAGCAGCAGCACCTCTTGCAGCTCCTGTCGAACAATCAGTACCAGAACCTATATCTTCTCCAGAGCCAATTAAAGACGAAGTAGTCTCAACAAAGGATGAAATAGCTCCACAGGTATCTGTAGAGCCTGAAGAAATAAAAAATGAGATAAACGAAGAGGTGCCTGTCGAGGCTCTACCGGAAGAACCTGCAGAAGTTGCAGAACCGACTGATGTAATTGCAGAACCACCAGAAGCAACAGTAGATGAGGTTGAGGAAATCGCTATAGAAGGAGAAGTTCCTACTGAAACGCTCGTAGAAGAGCCACCAATAGAAGATGTCCCAGCCGAAGAATAATTACGTTTTTGATAACATTTATATAGTAATCATTTATAATGAGTAATTTGTTATTTTAATGGTTAGAAATATTGATTTTACGATTTTACCTTTTTTTAATTACTTATGCGAAATGCATATGTCAAATATGTGCTCAGTGGCTTCATTTGTAATATACAAACATTCCTGACGTATATGAGAGTTTGCGGCGGCATTGGTGGAGTCGTTTATTCAAAACCCGGAACGGGTTGCGTTAATTCGTGCAAACAAAAAACGCGACCATTTGCCAAACCGAAGTGGCTGCGTGGCCATCCAATATGCAAAGCGGCTCATAAAACTGTACCATCGGCCGTAGCCGTCTCTTTTAATAGTTTATGCTTTGGTCTATGGCGCGAAATTCCGCCCATTATTCAGGGGTTGTGCCCGTCAAACGGACTACGAGCATCCGGGAATTTATAGCTTGTGGTTGCGTACGCTTTTCGGTTTATTATATTGGATTTTGAAAACTCATCAAGAATTAAACAGGGGCTGTCATTAATCATGCAAATGCTCGCTACTCGAGGAATGATGTTTTCATCCGTATTATTTTGTAATTCGGAAATTGTACGTGGACACTCGCAAATGGATCAGGCCTGTTAATTTGTGTATCACAATATTGACACTGAAATAAATCAACATCATGTACTTTTTTAGTTCTTGATATATATATTATACATATTTTGAATTGTACTATAACTGTAATGATTACTGCGTTTTTTGAAAGAGCTGCATTTTACCTGAAACAAAATAAAAATAACATTAGAAGTATTCCAAATAATCATTCGAATAAACATAATATATATTTAGGTCCAATGACCCAAGTTTAGTTTACGTACACAATAATCTAACCGTATTCAGGATATTGCATAAGTCTTGCATAATATTACTGGTAGTTAGTTGGCGTGTATAGCCGACGATAAATCAAGTGGCAGCGAAACAGTTTTGGCTGTGGCATTACCTATAAGAGGGAAGCGTTCATTCCTTTCAAAATTTTTATATAAAACAATACCTTTTTAATTTATTTAGTACTGAGCTGCACCATCGGTAACTGCAAAGTCTACAACCAATGAAGTTGTGAATACCGTAAACTTGGGGTATCTATAGTTGATATTAAAATTTAATCTTAATTAATATAAAGTATACGTCACTTCGGTTTCCTTTCGTAAAGTATCCCTATTTAATATTACTGTGTAAATTAATAAATTGCCATACTACTACGAGACATGACTACGAGAAAAAGAAGAGTTATAAAGCTTCTCCTTGTATATATAATTTTGCTGTACGTGTGTATATCACTGAACACCTCCCATATGACTGGACCGTATTGAATGACTTTTTATGCGTTTGGGTGTCTTGGATTGTTTAAATTCACAAATCAGCCTGGCAGATGGCGCTGCAGTCGGTATTTGGGTTATTTATCTATACTCCAACTAACAGCTGAATTTATTTGAATGAATGTTTGTGGATACATTCAAGTGGGGGTCTGGATGATTATGATTAAAAAATCAGCCCGGAAAACGACGCTGCAGTTATTTATCAGGACACCGTAAGTCGGGTCCGCTAGTTGATTATAATTTTATAGTACTGACTGTTCGCAATTTAAGTAACAAAATATTATATACATCCTAAGATATTGTTTTCTTTTATATGTAATAATGTTGTTTATTTTTACGGATTGAAAAAAAAACAAATACAATATGCAAAATTACATATAATATGCAATGCAATTCTACAGATCTAGTACCAAATAGTAAACCCTAAAAGTTCTCAATGTAAATAAATTTCCTATTATTGTCTGATTACAGGGAATGTTAGAACCAAACGTTTTGTAGTTTAGATATAAATTCAAGGCTTTTTGGCCGATCGCATATACTTCCGTAGGGACCATAGCTCAGACAGAATGCTACATAATCCCTCTGACCCAGTTTATCTTGGATGCTTTTATCCGTAAATTTTGTGATGGCTCCCGAGGCGGCGCAACTGCATCCGAATTGCAGTACTTACTAGATTATAGGATAGTAGAACATAAACATGGTGGGGAAAATGCAATTTGTCTATCTATATTATTATTATTAGCCTGTGAGATCCAGCGTGAATGTACTATTCCACTCCTTGCTACTTGCAACGAGATATTGATATGGAATAAATACGTGACCACCTTCAGAGTTCAGTAAGACGGCCTCGTTGGCGCAGTAACGAAGAACTTGCCTTTAGCATGGAATAATGTGAATGAGATTATTGTTTAGAAAGGCAAAATGGGCACGTAATTCACTTTTTGTGATAACTTAATAGTTTTATTTATAATTAAATGGACAGTTATATATATAAAAGGAGAAGCTGACTGACTGACATATCAACGCAGGGTTAAAAACTATAGAGGGCAAAAACATTAAATTTTGCAGAGGTTTCTTTTATAATGCAGAGTAGCACTTAGAAAGGGTTTTTAAAAATTTACAACCTGAAAGGATGAAATGGAAATTAAAATGAAACTTTGCTGTTTGTGAAGTTATTCGAATCAAAGTCAATATGAAGGTTTTTCATTTAAATTTATGAAACATGTGTAAAATATTTTTTTCAGAATTCATCCCTCAAGGAAGAAAAAGGATGCAAAGTTAGTATAACTGATTTACAACTTAATGCGGGTAAAACCGTGGGGCGCTTTTAGTAATATAGCGTTGAATAATTTGAACACTGTCGTAGTCCTGTTCATGTTCGAACTTTCTATCATAAACGGACCAACCAAGCTTTCTCTTTCCGTTCGACTTGAAGACTACACGGACTCGAATTAAGAATCGAGCCTAGACGAAACTCCGGGCATATTTGCTTTGCTTGGTAATTTTATCTGACCAACATTGATTGATATTTTAACAATTTATTTTGTCGTGATGAAATATATCGTCTATAACTTGAGCCACATCAGCACAGAGCTGAAACTAAGTGAACAGTCCAGTGAGCCAGCCACCCGTTATATTAAAACCTTTAATTTACTGCTGCATTATTAAGCGACGATTTAATTTGTAATTAATAAAATATGATACAACTCTTTGGTTCACAAAATATATCAGCTATAAATCCAATACATAGTCTATTATGTAGTTGCTATTTATTCCCATTGCTATAGCATTTAGTCTTTCTACCTATAAGTAGACGTAATGTTTATGCATAGAACTATTTAAGTAGTTTGATATTGGTATCCGCATAGAATAGAAAAATAACTGGATGATATTCTGTTTAGATTAAATAAACAGTTAATATATTTTTTAAGTATTTGTGAATAATTTATTCTTGTATAGGTATTCTGAGTATATAACGTTGGTTGTGTGCTTCTCTTATTAAATGCCCTTTAAAATTGATTTTTCGTAACATACACATATATACATACATCACGCCTGTGTTCCATCGCGGTAGACAGAGACTATGAATCTCTACTTGTTCCTATCTTAGCATACTTTTCTCGCTTCCCTTACTTGCACTAGTCATTTCATACACGGTCGGGTGTTCTTGGTACTTCTGACCTGGCCCTTTAATACCTCTTCTACCTAGTTAAGGTATGTTCTCGGTAACAATTTGAATAAAAATCAGTTCAGTAATTGCAATGAAGTGTGGAAGTAGGAGACTGCGTTTTTAATTGTAAGTCTAACTTTTAATTATGGTTTTTGAGAATATCTTTTTATTGAGAGCATTGCCAAAGCAGGTTTGTGCAAGACATGTCCCATAGAAAATAGACGAAGAATATATTGTGGCTATCGAATTATCTCGAACCGCAAAGCAGTGCTAAAACAATTTGCCCCTAGACGTGCCTGAAAAGACTAGTCGGCTCACGGCGCCTAATTTTTGAAGTCGTAAAATTTACGACAAAGGGAGAATAATCTATTCCAAGTACGGTCAGAAGAGTACGTGCTTAGGGTGCGAAGTGATTGTATGGTCAGCAAAACAGACAGGTCTCGATTTTGCGGGCTGTCTTTAGTTTGAAGTATTTTGATGTTTGTTTATTTCGTCTGATGAGTTCGGCTTTGTGTTTACTCTAGATGTTTGTTGTTCTTCTAGTGTGAATAAATAAACTTTAGCTTAATGTAAAATATCAATTCTAGTACATATGTATAACCAGATATTGAATGCTGTTTATTTAGACGTTATATATACTTGTTTTTTTTATCGTTATTTATAGTAATTTCGTATTATAGAACTGAAATAGTAAATGGATTGTCAACTTATTCAAAATTTACAGAACAAAACATCTCATACATTGACTTAATTCTTCAATAAGTCGCTTTAAGCAATTGTGTTACGGACATCAGAGGAATCACAAATACTTGAATACGTATTTAACAAACATACACAGAACAAACAGAAATATTCATCATGTAAATGTTTGTCCTGGGTGGGGATCAAAGCCACGACTGTTGGCACATAAAATCAAGTATATAAATGCACAAACATCGGACCTAATGCTATGAATTGTATTAAAATTATAAAGATAGCGCATTTTATAAAGATATAAATTTTTAAAATCATATGCTACTTTCGTGCTAACTGTACACATGCCCAAATTAATGAATCCAAGTCACACACACACAAATGTAGATTTGATTACCACAACTGAACTCAGAATATGCAGCTTGGGAATAAAAAATAAACAATGACCCAACAAAATTTATTTATTATTATCAACTGCAAATGCAGTTGATAATAATAAATAAATTAATAAACAGCACTGCAATTTAACGTTTGCTTAGATTTTCTATCTTTTATGTGTCTGTCACGGATTTTCTGCTTGATTAATGAGTTTAAAATTGGTGGAAAATTATGTATCTGCGAGTAGATTATAGATAGTATAAGATTCATCACCCGTTGAATGTCCACCGTTGAACATAGGCCTCCCTCAAGAAAGGGTAAATTTGGACCATAATTGCTACACTGGGCAACGTGGTGGCAATCGCAGAACGCAGCTATTGCGACGGGGATGCCGCTGCTCATGTCCGCCCTTTGCATTTGATCTACACTGTTTCTAATGGATGTATATCCATTAGAAACAGATGTATATCCATTAGAACACGCTATATGTCGGTGCGTGGTTAAAATTTTACATGACTTAGACATCATACAAATTGTCCTCTGCATTGCCACCTCACTCTCACCTATTTCTACCGCTAAATAGCAGTTTGCATTGCTGTGTTACGATTTGAAGTGTGACAGTAGCATTGCAGTTACCGGGAATTTTGGCATAATATCTTCAAGTTACAAGGTTGGCAACGCGCTAATGATATCTTTGTGATATTACAAGCGTCTATAAGCCGCAGTGACGCTTACATACGAAATGTATGCTTGTTTGTCGACCTGGTGCAATATAAAATATATAGAAGAAGATGAAATAATTAATAGTTCATTTAAATATGGCCGAGTTTTGACTACCCGGTGACCACTAGTTTATTTTAGTCTGAATATATGTGTTGTTATAGTAGGAAAGTGTAATTACTATTATTATCAATGTGTATATGACTGTCTGTCTATTTATTTATTACGCTTGCATGGCTCAATAGGTGAACCAATTTGGCATCAATAGCATGTTTAACCGTAAGGAAAGACACGATTTTGTGTGGCAGCGAAGTTCGCGTGAATTGACTTGCAAGCGGACTAGCATTCCTCATTTTACACGAGAATTTTATTTCATTTATTTTTAATTTAACAGAGCAAAATACGCGTAAACATTTTAACACATTTCAAATTAATTTCCAATGTACAGAATTGAACAATTAATTTTACTGATTATCACCCAATTACAGGGGAAATTTATTGGAAACTCCGGAAAATACTATTGAACATATTAAGATCACTCTTACAAATCTTCGGAACTCATTATTCGATAATTTACAAAAACGGAACACACTAGTAGCGGTGTGTCTAACATTGATCTTCATCGGGAAATGAAGAGACATAATAAAAATGGAGAAACTACTAAATTATTTAAAGATTTATAAATATAAAGCGTGTCTCTTTCATTTTGTCGTAACGTAAGAGATATGGCATAGAAATCTGTAGCCGGTCGAACTTATAATGTACATGTTTAAAAAACTTCATATGAATGTTATCACTGCCACCAAACATCTTGTAAAAAGGATTTCAATTTACTGATCAAGACTACTAAAACACAATTGAATGAATATTATACTTGATTCTACTACTGTACTAATAAAACATAGCATTGAAATTGTTGCTTATTATTTTAAAAATACTCGGTTTAGAAATTGGCACTAGCTTTTTACAATTGCTAGAACAGCATTGTACTTGCGTTCAGAAACGCATCCACTGACTTGTGAAACACTAAAAAAACCTTATTACAACTTAGTTGAAAGGTACGGAGGAAAAATGTGAAAGTGGTTGTGTTTGTGGCCAGTAAATAACCGATAGGCAGCGTTATCTGCGCCGGGCAAGCGCTTCAGCCTTTTAAAATATGACCAGCGGCCGGCTCCAAAAATGACCTGTTATATGTACCGTGAAGATAAGTGCGCTGTTTATTTTGAGCGGGGAATGAGGGATGGTTTTTAAAGTTTCCCTTTTCCTATGTTATCAGGTAAACGGGTTACCGTTAAAGGTTTTTGCTGTTGTTACATTAAATTACTGATTCTCAAAGGATAATTATTAAGCCTTTAATAAATACAGTAAAATATTTAGTTTAAATAAAAGAAACTGATGTATCTATCGCTAAAATCAATATTATCCAGCTAATCATATTCTTAAAGATACTAGCGACCCGCCCCAACTTTGCACGGGTGCAATGAGTAATAAAAATGATGTGGGTTATCCCTAAAAGAGATATATGTAACCACAAACTTTTTTTTATACCTTTTTACGGAGTATTTATTTACAGTGCATTATTTTGTTCTATCTCATGGGTTCAGCCAGCTTTTACAATGTAATCACAAAAAATGATGTTTATTTACAACATCACATTAAAAACTTCTAAAATTATCAGTTTTTTTCTACTAATTATGCATATATTATACATATAAACCTTTCTCTTGATTTATTCTTTCTATCAAAGAAACCGCATCACAATTTGTAGCTTAGATTAAAAAATCTAAGCATACATGGAGACAGACAGCGGAAAGTGACTTTGTTTTATACTATGTAATGGTAGTGAAGGGATAAATAAGCAATCCAACGACCTCATGGCATGTGATCAGCGTTGTTCTTGGACTTATAACAAAACTACCAGAGGAATCACAGGCCCATTGCCGGCCTTTGAGAGAAGAATAGACTCGGCTGTGAAAGGCCCCTAAATCGTAACGGTCTGGGAATATCGCTGCAGTGACTTTGTTCTACAGATCAGTGATCCGAGAGAGAAAGTGGCGGTGATGGGGATGGTGTGACAGTCTTTGGCGAGTGGAACGAAACGAACGTGTAGAAACTCAGTTATGTGTCAAACTCTCCGGGAAATTCCCCATGAAATAAGCGGTAAAATATAATAGTGTGGAGATATAAAATTATAGCTAAGTTAGACTAAAATGTATGACTACGATCTCTTATTGATACATTTTCTGAATTAAGTTAAAGTAATTTAATATCGCAATGTTTGCTGTGAGGTACCGGCAGATTAGAATAGTACCTCCACCTGCATCAGGTGTCGTAAAATGCGACTGAGGTAACAGAACCGAAAGATGGCGTATATCTATCCGAGACAGTGTAGCTTAAATGCATAGGGTGGGGATGGGCAGTAGGATCTCCGTCGCGAAAGCTGCGCTCTGCGATTGCCAACAAGGGCAAAATTCCCCCTTTCTTGGAGACCTATGTCCAGCACAAGACTTCTAATGATTGTAATGATGATGATATTGAGTTAAATGTCAAAGATTTGTGGGTTACCAGTAGTTACATTTTTCAATAGAAAATATTAAAAAATGCTATTTTGTTATATGTACCGTGTATACATCCGTACAAAATCAGTTATTTGAAGACTAAAAACAGACACTTCTAATAATCTCTATCACCATAGACTATATCCACAGTGTTGACAAAAGCGTTACATAATTATATTTAGGTACAATTTCAGTATCTATCACCTGTAACACACCGAATACCGCAGTAAAACATAGCTGTAATTTGTATGATGACATTGAAACTCGTCATGACCGAGCAAATAAACAAAAGGAGCTGAAATGGCAGAAAATATAATTTATTGCCGCCTATTCCCGTCAGATGTATTAACAGGGCGGCCGTGTCTCGCTCTAACCCGCGGGCCTGAGAGAGACGGCAGCTATTTTCATCGTGCAATAAATGCTGTTCCTAATACAATGGATAGACGTAATTAAGTGGATTGCGGTTGGTACTGTGTTGTGTCAGACGTTAGGACGCCTGTTTATCGCGGACAAGTGGCCATTCGCGTCTTCGTCTACAGATCTTTAGACATGATTAACTGCGCTCCGCGGTTTCACCCGCGTAGCTCGCTTTTTCGGACAAGTATGGGAATAAAATAAAGCTTATGATAATGCAACTTTTTATAAATCAAAGAGTTTTTGGGATTAACGCAATAGTTTTTGAGTTTATTCGTAACAAATATACACAAATATAAGTGTCGTTTAAACGTAATTAAGTGGATTGCGGTTGATAATGTGTTGTGTCAGACGTTAGGACGCCTGCTTATCCACAACAAGCAGCCATTTGCGTCTTCGTCTGTCTACAAATAGATATCTGTCCAAATAAATTGATACCACACGATTAACTTCGAATAGTGTTACACTATTTGAATGGTTGGTATATTAGCAAGAGCTGTCTCACCATGTGTGTTTAAATATTTAACAGAATTCAGAAGCTCTAACGCCTTTAAATGTATCTTAATAATCAATTAAAAGGGGCACTACGAAGATAGTTACTCATGAAAACTTATTATAATTTTAAGAAATTGTTTGATAATTGACATATAATTTTGGTCTTGACGAATATTACCCTTTTTTTATATTACTTATTTAGATTGGCTTGTTGGTGTAACTAATCTAGGACAATTTCGAATTCATTGTATATTTTATTTTTGTACCTACTCAATCGTGACATGTGCTGTTATTCTAGATTATTGGTTAATTTAAATATTTTATTTTTTACTGTATTATAAATTTAGATTCTTGAATTTGAGTGAAACATGATGGACTTTTGTCTAATTATGTTAATATTAATTAACACGTTTGTAGCAAATAAATGAGTTTCAATAAAATTTCTTTAGAAATGACTTCCTTTTTCGGTACCAGTTTGGAGATAAAATAAAGCTATGTGTTATTTATTTATACTGTAACTGTAGGTTTAGTATATTTTCAGTTTATTCGTTACAAATGTATACAAATACAAGTTAATTTTTCTGGTTAGGTAGAAATCTCAATTTTTTATTTGAATATAAATTACCCTATATATCTAACGAAAATATAGATTTCTGATAGTGAAAGAATCCCCAAATTTGGTTCAAAAGTGTTTTAGCATATTTGTTACAAATATAAATACAAATCTTTTATTTTTATAATATATACAAAGTTATTTGTTCTCAGACAAAGGATCGGTATGCTTATATACATTTAAACTCCTTCAGTTAAATTTTCGTGAAATAATTTTAAGTCTCTATGTAATAATATAAAAGAAACTACACAACATCTCATACGTTGACCTAACTCCAAGATAACGAAGAATATCAGAAGTGTTCAAAAACAATTTGCAAATATTTTTGTGATTTCGATCCTGCATTATATCTCACTGTAGCATCAGATTTGATCCCTTAATGCGATTAAGTTTTATCTAAGTGGAGAATCGCTAGCCTTCTATAAGGGTAGATATTTAGGGGTGGAAATATCATTTTTGTTAGGATATAAATAACGAGTGTATACTGTATATAGATTTTTTTTGTTTGCCTGTTTTTTTTATTTTGATGAGGCCAAATTTCTCTGAAAACGCCGAATTTATTTTTTGGGGTATATATTCAGCAGGACCTATGTTGTTATAAAGGCCAAATTTTATTTTTATAGTTTTTATTTATTAGACCAGGTTGACAAACTAGCATACAGTCTGCGTGATATGAAGCGACACCGCAGACAGATATCACTAACTCGTAGATAACCTCGTGACTTGAAGATATTAGATGTTACATTACCCAGTAATTTCACTGCCTCTCACCCTTTAAATCAGAACCCACCAATGCGAACAGTAGAAATAGATGAGAGTGAAGTAGGTACCAAGGCTTGCCTTGTGGAAAATATCACTTTTTAACTTGGGAGCATAGCTACACATTCTTTATATCAATTAAAAGCGTCCGTATTTTTTACACACAAGCTGTATTTACAAGTAGTTACCCGTATGCAAATACGTGTGTGCGTAATATTAAAAAGGTACACCAGCCCGGCGCGGAGTGAGGGCACATGAATATTCATGGCGCGTTGTAGATCGTATCGCTTAATAAACACCCTGTATACTAATCCGCCTATAAAGAACTGGACACCAACTATGTAATAACGACGCACCCTGTACTGACGTTGGTTTGTGTTAAGGCAAGCGAAATGCAATCCTGTCCTGAGTTGTGTTAAGGATAATTTTCATGAATTGCTGGGTGTTGAGTCTATCTTATTTTATTTTTATGGTTATTAAGAGTTAATTAAAATAGTATCTATTTAATAGACGAAGTTTAAAAGTAAAAACAATGAGCAATATACATATGTTTACAACTTCATTTTTTTGTGGGACATAGGTTATGCATTTCTGCAGGACTTTTAAACATTCTCACGGTAACTAAATAAACTCTACTACACTGACAGGAAAAACTGATCTTTTTCGAGTATAATCTTTTGCTGAACAATCCGGCTAAAGAAGATTATTAAAATCAAATGTTTACCTGAATTCGTAAAATTTATTTTACAAATAATGAAAATGAACCTGAACAAACAAAATGTGTTATTATTCATCGTAAAAATGTTTATCCAAGGCTCGAATAAAAGCCAACCATAAAATCTGTGCAAGTAAACGCATACCCATGTATAATTTGATGAAATGTCAACGGGTCATTAAACCCCTTCGCGGATGACCGGAGCGATCAACGGAACGAGTCAATCGCGAAATTAAACTGTCAGTTGGCGTTATTGTTTGTTTGCTTGTTCTTTGTCCGACGTTATATAAGGGTAAATGCATACTGACACTCGCAATAGACACAAAATGCTATTGTAAACTACATATTGCAGTAATTCAATTCTTATTGCTGTGCCATCGCTATGAAACAGTATAGTATAAATAATTTATAAATTAAAATATATTCATTTTACTCGACGACATTATTACATATATTTACATATCAATTATACTGTCTCTGTCAAAAAATTGTTTGGATGCCTAATCAATAGTATTAATGAGTATACACATGTGAATATACTAGAAGAGTTTAGCGAAGAAAAAAAATTTAAACAAGTTATAAACTCAAAACATTTTTTTTGAGAATCTTGTGCTCTATCTACTCTGGCCTCTAATTTTTAAGCGATCTAACCTTATCGCTTATATCTAGTCTTTTTTCTAGCCGTGGGTTCCCGGCTGAGTAGAATACCAGCCTAGTACCAGATGTCATAAGGAGCGTCTAAGGTACTGGGATCAACAGACGACACCAAAATGGTTAAGCTCAAATGCATACAGTATGGCAACAGCATTTCCGGTTGCCTATATGCAGGCCCGGCACTGCTATTATAAGCAGAATTCCTATTTTCTTGTTTTCTAATAATAAATAAATAAATTAATTGGAACACAGCAATCCCAGCATTGCTATGAAACGGTAGAAATAGAAGTGTAGGTAACGCGTTTAAAATTATGGTCTTCGGTCTTTTTGATTTGATGATTTTATATAATACGCTTTGTATGTAAACAATGTTAATCACAAATTATGATGCTAAATGCAATGATGTCAATAAAAATAACTCGCGTGACGCTACGAAATTGTCATCTGTTATTTTAATAACGCCATATTTAAAGGATAAAGGAGAAGGTATTGTATGTGTGTTGTTAACCTTTACAATGTTAGCTCATCACCCGTAAGATGTCGTCGACAAGCGATTCGTGTAATGTGATAAAGTTGACATTGAATATTCAAAATGAATTAGTTTTACAAGAAAGCTTGCACCTTATTTCTTTATTGGAAACATAATTCTGACATATTCAATTTTATATATTTTTCATAAAATATAATTTATATTACTTGCTGATAATGTATATTTTCAGATGTAACTAAACTAGTAATAAGTGGTTTTTGAGTTTATTTGTAACAAACATACAAAAATACATATTTTTATTTTAGGTCGAGATATATTTTAATTAATGAATGAATTTCCCAAATCGGTAGTTTATGAGCATATTCGTTAAAAACAGAAATTTCTATTTTCTTTTTAATTTTGGTTTAGTTACATGTCTGCCAGTTTGATAAAATCTTGAAGACTGATCTCAGAATCAGGTCAATGTATAAAATGTTGCGTGAATTTATTATGACCTCTTAATCATAATCTCTTATATACATGTTAAAGGGGCCATCCGTTCGATGCTTATTAGCAACAAATCAAAATAAATGGCATACCCAGGTAGGGTGGGACAGGGGTCAGGTTGCGTGGACGATAACATTAGCTGGCTAGTTTCCGTAAAAACAAGCATAAATCACGGTACCTTGACTAATTGTGGTTTAATTTAGAGAACCAGTGAGATTTGTCGCCTCTCGCTGAAAATTCAATGTTTTATTTTTGCTCATGGTGGGGATGGGCAGCAGCATCCCCTTCGCGAAAGCTATACTCTGCTATAATAATGGGAAAAATTCACCCTTTTTTAGGGAGGCCTTCAAATGGCTGTAACGATGATAATGATGAATATCCAAATAAATGGCCATAATTCTAGAATTCTGGGAAATATTCATGTGAACTTAATGCAGTCTTCATCTAAGCGATACGATATTGTGACTGTACAATACAGACTATCTATCAATCGAGATTTAATTAATTATGAATTATGTGTTTTTCTGTGCCTAGGAGCTAAATATATAGGTACTAATACCCAATTAAATATCATATTTATAAATCCTCTATTAAACAACAGTTTATCATATCCACACTTACTACAATATCCCTACTTAACTTACTATCTCGAAAAAATTATAACATTGAAAGTCAGACAAAAATTTCTGTAAATTCATCATTCATTCTGTAAATCCAACCATAATTAGTTCAGGCGTCATGGTAAATAGTCAATACAAAAAAGTCATGGACCATAATATTTTTTCCTGAAAGAGATCGCTCTGATCGCTTTATCGCTCTGAGCGATAAGGCCGCCAATTGTACCATCATTTGTAAGTTTTTTTCTTATTGTATTTGATTGTGCTTAATAAAGAGAATACATTATTTACTATGCAGTCGGCAAACAGACACATTGATTATATTAATGTAATGATAATTCTTTATTGTTGTAGTGGCTTATCAGATGGTTAACATTGATTAAAAAAATAAGATTTCTTTCTTAATGAACATAACATATTAATCCATTAGTATAATATAAAATAAGTAATAAACGTTGACAATGAAATTAAACATCTCCGTTACAAATATCATACTTGCTTAATGCAGATATTTCTGTAATATAAGAACTTTTTTATTAGGGAGAATGTATAATGGCGTAAACGATTAAAACGCCTTGGCTAGTTTTCGTAAAAAACACGCATAAATCACGGAGTCACGGCTAATTGCGGTTTAATTAAGAGGAGAATCGAGAAGATCGTTTGGTTAACAATTGCATCTTCTTACAATAAAATATTGGTATTTATTTTTAGTGGAAAATTTTTCTTTAACGGTTTTTAAATACATTAGGTATTTGTTTTTTAAACATTATATTGCTTATTTTGCTATAATTCCAAACAACTCTTTCTGAACGGATTACATAAAGAAAAATAATGCCTAATAGCATATTTATATGTTATTCGATGCATATTATGTTTGCTACAATAAATGATTTAAATAATTTTATAATAAACTAGCCGAATGATACTCGCAGAAAAGAATTATACCTCCCCCTGTACCAGATGTCGTAAGAGGTGACTGAGGTACCACCATCAACTGGATGGAGGTAAATCCATTTGCAGCAGTGTAGCTCAAATGCAACAGGGCGGGGATAGGCAGCAGTATTCCAGTCGCGAAACAGTCACCTGTGGTTACCTCGGTTATCTGTATTTACATGAGGTAGACTTCACACAATAAGTCGTCTGCACCTTAGGTACCTTACTTTCACCTATTACTAACGCCAAATAGCAATGTTGATTGCTGCATTTCAGTTTCAAGGGCGAGAAGAGGCAATGAAATTACAGGATAATGTGGCATATTATCTTTAAGTCAAAGTTGGCAATGTTATAGTGATATCTATCTTATGAGCATCTGTAGGTTGTTGAGTCGTTTACTATCACGTAGTCTGTATGCTTATTTCTCGGCCTTGTCTAATAAAAAGAAGTCTAAGTTTAATATCACATGTCAAATTTTTTTCTGCAACCAACTTTACATTTCACGTATAATGAGGTACAAAAAATTATTTACATAAGTCTCCCGAAGAAAGGAATAATTTAGCTCATAATAGCAAT
>JACJUM010005602.1:6643820-6670446 GCA_020976665.1 Heortia vitessoides
TAATTTTTTACTTAGTTGAGTAACGCTTCATTTCGGACTTACAGGCTGCATTTGCAATGAAGAAACATCGCCTAGAAATGTAACATTCATAATCTCACAGCCGACCACTATATATTTAAATGGCTTTTTATCGGCAGGCGGATGATTAAAAGTCAAATGCGGTCTTATGAAGCGTCAGTCATACACAGCTAACTTTAGAGCTATAATTGAAAAAGTTAACACTTTGTGCCTACATCGGGATCAGAAAAGGCGAATTATTAAACCAATTAAAACTTGCAAACATTAACTGAATCAACGCACAACAAATTTTCTCTAAGTTTGCTCCCTTCATCCACTGATTTTGTTTCACATCGCTCCCTTTCAAACACATATAGCTTGCGAACTTCGCTTGTAAGGAGCTATAAAAGTTATAATTGCGGTTATTATTTAATATTGTACTGTGAACAAAAGTTATTGCTATTCAAACTAATTAGCGTAACGTTGGTTTGAGATTAGTTTTAGTATCTATCATTTAATATTGTTTAATGGTTAAATTTTTAATATAATCATTATTTGTTGAATCTATTCGTAGAAAATCCGTCATCTATCGTATTTAGTACTACAGTCCTCTCCTACGTGTTACCTCTGGTGTAGACCTTTGTCCAACCGAGGAAGTCTTTATTCCTTAAAATTATTATTTTATAAACCTTTTATTACCGTAAATCATGTTGTTTTTTAAAAAAAATATACGCTTCAATATCAATATTAACATGACAACAATTTATTTTATACATCTTTAAACCATGCAGACTAAAATGATTCTGTAAAGCGGTTCCTATTTTGTTTACGCTAAGGTTGCAAGTCGGCTGTTCTAGCCACGTGAATATGCCATGAAAAGGCTATAATGTATTGAATAGTTACCCATAAATGTTGCCATACCGGTTTTTATATCAATATCCATGTGCGTTCTGCAACATTGAACATCGCTCGCTGAAAACCATTTTGTCGGTAGCTCCATTCCCCGCCCCTAAGTACCCTCCATGCTTCGACAAAAATTCTCACTTTCATCCGTTTTAAAAATACACAAGTAGGTATATCAGTAACCCTTTTATGAATTTTTAACACATTCCGTTTGTGAGTACACAGATCGAGTCGCGAGCACGGCTTAGATTACATGTATTATTGCACTAGTGTAGGCTGAAAACGGATAAAAAATTCATTACAAAGCGCCTCCTTGCCGCCTGAATATGAAACTTATTACGTGAGGGAGTGAGTGCCAAATCGCTAACTAGCGACATCCAACTCATTTTCCGCCGACATTGAATATTCTGCCATGTTTGAAGGAAAAACAAAGTGTTAAATTGCGTGGGGAGTCTCTTTTGAGTCGGCCGGCGATTCTTGGGACTTGAGCCTTTATGTCTAGTGTTGTAAGGTTGGTTTTTGTTTTGTGTGTTGCGACGGGGGTGGAGGTTCGCTTCCTGTTACAGGAGACACGTAGAGAGTATGTGGGTCAAGTGGCAGCCAACAAAAGTGTTGCGATGTCGCGCTCGAGGCCGCTCGTTCGGCTGCACTTTGTTTGTTGCTAAGGTTTAGATTTGCCGAGTTTCTAACTGAGAAACTGCTTTAGTTTGGCGAATGACGAGACAGTTGGTGCAATTGGTAGTGATCCTGTCTTCTGCACCAAGGGTCGTGGGTTCGATCCGCAATTCCCGACCCCGAAATTTTCGATCCCCAAAAAGATAAAAAAAAACATATGATGATATTTGTGTTTGCCTGTGTCTGGGTCTTGAAAATTTGTATTAAAATATTATATTTGTGATTCCTCTGTTATCTGATGTCAGAAACTCGACGATTAGGCAACTTATCATAGAGTTAGGTCAACTTATGAGGTGTTGTATGAATATTACTAGGTGCCTATAAGAACAGGCTAGACCTAGTTTAGGTACCTAAGTATCAAAATGTATTTTAGTTTAAGTTACCTTTTGTTGTTGAATAAAGTTATTATTATTATTATTATTATTATTATTATACATGTATCAGAACGAAAATATGTTTATATATACATATTAGCAGAATAATCGTCGTCATCGTTGAGCACAACATATACCTTTATCTTTATACATATTTTACTTAACCTTGGTACAGCTGTGTATAACACATAAATACATAATCTTTACATATAGAATTATATGTATAGATTATGTATATATAGGCAGGACCAATTTTTACTGGTAAATAACCGATGTTATAGGAAGTTAATAAGGCTATTTTTGGAATGGAAAGAATGAAACTACGCGGTTGAAACCACGGGGCACCGCTAGTTAATGCTATAAATATATTAAGTTTACAAGGACATTTCATCAGCTGGAGGTAATTTGGCACAGATATAATATTTTTAAATTAAAGTCACACAACATCTCTTACATTGATCTGATTACGATATGAGTCGCTTAAAGCATTTGTGTTATGGATGTTTGACAACATATTTAACATCCAGAAACAGAACAAACACATATAATAATAATAATAAATTCCCACAACATCTCATACATTGACCTGACTCCGTGGTAAGTCGCTTAAAGCACTTGTGTTACGAATGCCAGACAACAGAGGAATCACAAATATACTAAAATACATATATTTTACACCCATACACAGAGCAAACACAAATATCATCATATAAATATTTGCTCTGGGTGGGAATCGAACCCACGACCCCTGGTGCACAAGACAGGATCACTACCATCTGCGCCATCGGGCCCGTCAACATATATCATTATATAAATGTTTATCCTAGGAGGGGATCAAACCCGCACTTAGCGTACAAGAAAAGAAACACTATCATCTGTGCTAGAGGGCCCGTTAGATACAGATATAGATTATGTACTTCTAGCATGGAGCAGAATATAAGCTACTTATTATATTAAGAAAAATATACGGAACCTGTGTTAGAGTGTGGACCAAAGCTGAGAACAGTGATTGCCTAAAAAACTTACAAGGGATTTCTCTTACGAATGATCCCGCTGGTGACAGCTAGCAACTTTATAATATAAACATAAACGTGTCGTATGATCTTTTTGCTACGCATCAAATAAAATATATCAATTTTTTTCTAATGTTACATTTATTTATTTGTTGTACACGCTATACCATTAATAAAACACATAGGATAATCACAATATAAATGATCTAAGGTTCATTTGAATTATATTTGCTAATTTTGTCTAATATATAATATTCTTTTTAGTTACCATACTCCTCCAAAACGGCTGGACCGATTGTTACGAAATTTTATATGCATATTATGTAGGTCTGAAAATCGCTTACTATCTATTTTTCATATCCCTCAGTAATAAAGGTTAATCAATCCTTAAGTTTTTTTATAATGTGGCGTTAAAATACATATAACCCTAAATTTTCACCCTTCCATTACCTACTCTAATTTTTAATAGTATTTTAACAATTTTATATAATTCCCTGATTCTTGGAGAGGCCAATGTAAAACAGTAGATTTTAATGGTTGTAAAATCCGGTTTAAGTAAGTCTTTTTTTTCATTAGACGTTTCGCTTGCCTTGCTGCAATTTGGGTCATAGGAGACTAAACCTAATGGATTTCGAGGATATTTTAATGTTTTTGTCACTATTTATTTACTTGCGTATTATTAACACCTAACATGATTACACCAAATTTATAATTGCCAGTATTTAGAATAAATTGTAATACTTGTGCAGTATTAGAGAACAACTATTAAAGTTATCAACACTTTGAACCCGTACAGCGCAGTTTGTTACGCTATTATAGCTGCAAATGTAAAATAGAAGTCCTAGTTTTATTTAAATGTTAAGCTAAAATGAGGCTGCAAAAGTAAATAGATACAATTGGCCACGTATAAGACGCTGGTGTAATTTTCAAAAGCACTGTTATAAAGGAATATCTATTTTTATCACGGGAAGCCGCGGTAGGATTCTAGCTTACTATGAGGTTTTAACCGCATAGTAAGCTAACTTTGTTTCCTTACATAATTATAGTATGTTAATTATTTAATCATAAATAGTATAATTTAGACTTAACTTGATCTTTTTTTCATAATTTACGACACTTGCGACGACATTATGGACGTTCACAGATACAAAAAACTTATAATCACTTTTGAAGCGTTTATCAAATTTATAAAATTACCCTTAAAGCCTGTTAATAATATATCTAAAATCAAACATAAATATATCAAATTAATAACTGAATCATACTGAAGAACTTTGAGACGGATTGTTATCTAGAATATAACCTATTAGTTTATTCGTCATGTGACATAAGAACACTTCATGTGGTCATGACGGGCATGATGGCGCAGATGGTAGTGATCCCATCTTGAGTGCCAATGGTCGTGGGTTCGATCCCCACTCAGAGCAAATATTTATATGATGATATTTGTGTTTGTTTTGTGTTTACTTTTTGAATATATGTATTTCAGTATTATATTGGATACCTCTGTTGTCTGATGTCTCTAATACGAGTTTTAAGCGCCTTACCACGGTGTCAGATCAATGTATGAGATAGCAGATGTAGGAAAGATTGCATATGATCTGAGTCCAGAGCGAAGCGGTTCTATTGAGATCATCTGTTCAGCTTGTGGGTGGACAACCGACGCTGCACTTGCCGGTAATTGGTCATCAGTATGGCCTGTGCTCTTTATTTATCTGTCATTCTCTAGAAATCTTACTTCTTTAGCAATGGCGACATTTGACCATATTTTGTTAGTGCCCCTTAAGGAAAATTAAAAATAAAATCAGTGACAGTTTCCTTAAAACCAAGGACAGTTTAATTCAGCGGATAGAAGCTGCTAACGGCGGTATAGCACCGTTAATTCCGTCTAGTGTATCTCTGAAATGCATCTAATAAACTCGCTTTACGAGCCGCGCGGCGAGTGCAATCCAAATAATATGAAATTATTATCATTCCAACTCCACCGCGGCTGTCTTTTAAATTAGAGGGTGGAATGAAAATGCAGCTATACAACCTGGTGTACGGTCAGCAAATTGTTCAATGGTAGCTCTGTGAGACTTTTTAGTATTGTTTGTCCTCTGTACACAGATTAATCTTTACATTTTGCATACTTATATTTAATTAAGAATTTTGAACTCAATGACTCGCAATTAGAGTAAAATGCCGAATGAACAATTAGGAGCGGGTTAACCTTTTAAAATTTAGACAAATTTAAAATACAGCTAATACTTTCAATACATTTTTCAATTACCTTTTTTGATATTTTTTGACCTTTGCACACAGATTATAAATTTCATAAACGATTTTGAACTGAATGTCTCGCAATTAGGTTATGTTACCGATTACGAAATATTATATTTTGAAACCGGCTGTCTATTAATTTCAACTTTAAATGAGAATGTAGCGAGTCTTGTTGCAATTAGCATAATTTTTTTTTACAAACGCTCGTTTATTGTTGGTACTTATTATGTAGCCATTCTTTAATACCTCTCTACCATGTTGAGGTATGTTCGCCTAGACAGTTTTATACTCTATTAATTTTAGCTTAAGTCGATTTAATATTTTTTTTAACAATACTTTTAATTAAAATATAACTTTTCAACTAATTAATTTGTTTAGTATTACAATAGGTCCTGAGGTTTGTAAAAAAACCTAAAGAGACTAAGACACTATTTAAAATGCCAGATTCAAAATATTTTCCATGGCGTGAACAGCCAAAAGCACATGAAATATTCTCAGATATTTTTCATAGCCAGGCTGGGGCGTTAATTAACAAAATTAATGAAGTGAAAACCTTACAAAAACAAATTTTTAAAGTAAGTTAGTTCTCTTAATAAAACTTAATCCACTTGACGGTGCGCGTAATTTTAAATTAGCTATTTTAAACACGTTTTAACACTTTCATTAAATATAACGGACAATAACGTTAATATCTTTAAAATTGAAACATGTTTCAGCGATTTTTTAAACAGTCTTCGAGCTCAATGTTTGTTTTACTTAACTATCTCGTTTATAAATTTTAATATTACACGCATAGCTAAGCTCAAATTTATTGTCGTTTCGTACTCATATATTAGAAATGAAATATTATGAAGTTTTAAGTGACACCGGATATTAGACCAAGAACCGCCCTTCAATTCTGCTAATAAATATGTTCTTGATATATTGAAACATATCAATAGCCGCGAGGTACCGGCAAAGTAGCATAGTACCTTCCCTGTACAGGGTGCCGTAAGAGGCGACTAAGCTACCAGAACCGACAGATGGCGGTATTTCCATCCGCAACAGCGTAGCTCAAGTGAGCAGGGTGGAGATGGGCAGCATTATTCCTGTCACGAAAGCACTGCACTACGATTGCCAACGCGCTTGCCTAGCGCGGCAATTATGGGCATGGCCTTAGTCCAGCAATGGACTTCTAATGGCTGATATGATAATGATTAATACATATAAATAAAATTGGAGTGTCTATTTGTAGTTAAAATAATTGCTTATTACATATACAAGGTGAATAAAAAGAAAAACGTTTTTGTTCGTTCGAGTTAGAGGTAATCATGTAAATAGCTGAACCGATTATGATAGAAGTAACTCAGGCTATGTAACATCTTGCCACGACTAATAGAAGCTGAGATTCAATCAAAAGTGTGGCAAAAACGTGCGAAATTATAAGTTTTTAGAGCTTTCGTCACGTGCGTTGCGTGGAAGGTCGTTTTTGTCAAAAGAAAATATACTACCCAAATTCCTTATTCAAGGATAAACAAAGTCGTGGGCACAGCTAGCATCTACATAAATTCTGGTAGTTATCCATATGATTACAACTTAGATGGTTAGAACTAAGCAGTAAGAAGTAAGGTTACCTATTTCTTTCTCAGTCATTACTTCAGAGTTTTTTGCAGTAGTTTCATTTGTTCTCTAATGGGGCTTTCATCAAAGTTTACTCACCAAATTTCACCTCGCAACCCAGTTTCAATATTTTAATATTCATATTCATGTTATGCTTGTTAAAATTAACGAACCATCTGGAAAATTTACGGTTGAAGGTAGACTCTAGTTCGAATTCTGTACTATGTAATTATTTTTTTAATTTGAAGCACAGGGTCATAGCGATAGGAGTTGTTCTTGTAGAGACAGGAGTACGCAGTTAGGACTGATAAATTATATTGTATCTCTTATAGTAATAGATAGGATTAAAAATCAACACCAAAGAAATGATGCGCTCCCTCTGATGAAATGTAATCCACAGAAAAATTCTTATCCCGCCGAATATGAATTTCTCACATAACTTTTGAAGGTTTAAAACGCTATAAATAAAGAGTTATCTCGCGATCTCGCCGACGTAATCATGCCGTTTGTCATAGGACGCTACATTAAGTACGGAAGACGTAACATCTTGAAATATACCCTCCGTTGATATTAACATTCATTAAACTTGCCTCTAGTTCGCTGCAGGATGTTTTATGTGGCTAAGTTAACAATCTCCGTTTTAACTTTCGAGCAATAAACCACGTTATGTGAGTAACAGGAATCAATGAACATGCATGTCTACGTAGCTTGTAATAAAACTTTTACTGATTCTATAAAATAAATGATCCAAAAGATCTGAAAATAATCGATTAAATAATGGTTATATTACGGACCAGATTGTTTGTTTCAGTTAGTAATTTTCATCGCAATTAACTTTTGAACACTGAATAATTATATGATAAACATATTCTGAATGATGTGTTAATGCTAATTAGTGCTTGATTCGTTCGTTATGACGAGATGTGTATTGCTTGATGTAGAAAACATTTTGGTGTAATTAAGTTATTTGAGTGTTTTAAAAACTGAAGATAACAAAATCTGGATACATACTATATGTTTGAATTTCTTAAAGATCACCTGTCTCCAAAGTTATATTAAACCTACAAACCAAATAGTCATTCCATATAATAGACCCAGTTTCGGTAGTATTGCTAGTTAATACTATTTGAATCAAGGCTATACATAGCAACGCAGTGCATGTAGAAATATTTTTAAATTTTTCTTTTATTTTTTGTTAAACCTCTCTACTAAGTGTTTACATAACAATATATACATTATATACTGATCCGAGAGAAGCTGTCACATCTTAAATTAAGATACAAACTATCTTATTTCTCAAGCTAGACAAAATTGCACTCATTTATACAATGGTTTTTACATTATATAAAATTCATTTGGCAAAACACTTATGTAATATATAAAACATGTTAAAAAGTAAGGGCAAGTTGAAATTGCCAGATAACATTGAATGTACACGATCACTAAAGAGCAGTTTCGTGTCCTTCACGTAGGACCTCTTCTAAAAATTGAAAAGAAGTCTTCAAATTGGCCTTTTCTTTTTATAGGCCTAAACACAAAGGTCCCCGAAAGATTTTATCAAGTAGCAACATTGTAACATCGAGCAGGAAAGTTGGAAGCGCCCGTTACTTCTGAGTTTTCTCTTTTTTTCATCGTCAAGAAATCGCTCAAGTTAACTCGTTTGCTCCAAAACTCGCCTTGTGGCCGGATTATAGAGATAAAAGTTGGTTCGACGTTCTTTATAGGGGATCTTGGTAATATTTTCATAATTCTTGTGTCCAACGAGTGCTATCAATTATATTAATGTATGTAATGCCAAAGAAGAATATAAATAACTCCATTATACGCACGGTTACAAGTACCAAGTCACAATATTTAAAATTAGCAAGTTTATGCTATGCAAGATTTTCTTCACTTTTCTTGGGTATTTTCATATTTATTTCGGAAAAATTTAGATATGTATATATACGAATTACATGACGCAGAAAATAATTAACAACTACAGTTTTTAATTAGTTATTCTGTCCATTAATGAAAATAGGTTTCAGGTGGACACTTGTGAAGTTTATTCAAAAGTACCCTTCACTACTGGCCTAATAAAAGGTAACAATAATCAAATTTCTATTAAAACTACTTCACTCATTATTAAACTTAATGTTATACGCCTATGCAGTTTCAGGCTGAGACGTGATCGCGTAAATTTTATATCATTTAATTGATGTTTATCTACCTCGCACAAACTTGGAATTGTATCTTCAGAACGGTTGCCAACCGCAAGCTAAACGAAAAGTCAAACAAAAAATGTAAAATGTTATATAAAGCCGCGTTTCAAAGCCGTTACAAAGTAGTTTTATTATGAATAGTGAACGATACAAAAATACCCACGCAGAATAGCCACAAAACAAATAGCCACAGAAAAAAAATAACCCTTTGGAAAATTAATGGAAAATACCACCTGATTTTGTCATTTGGAAAGAATCAAGGCCATGATCGCAGCAGAGCCAGGTCACAAAGCGCAGTTCGCACCTTATGTGTTGATTGAGACGCGAAAATTAAATATAAAAAAATTGTGTAACGAAGGTAGTTATTATATACGATTGGAAATACAAAACAAATGAATTCATATACCGAAAAAGATTACTTATTTGATTTTATTAATACGGCCCGCGTAGGTCACTGCAGTCTATAGAAGCTCGTAATATCGCAAGGGAATCAATAGCGCGATGCCAACCTTGTGACTCGAAAATATATTTTAATTACCAATTATAATAATGTTTTACTACCTCTCTTATCCTTTAAACAGGTAGACAGCAAAAGCAATGCAGACTAGACTACCTTTGGACAAGGGCTACCTTATGTAAATATTATATTATATTAGTGTGTAATTTATAAAAAAACGTTACATCTCTACTGATTCTATTCATTGTAAAAAAATGAAAAAAACGCGTACCAGACATGAAATTTTTAAAATGTATTGAACTTAAATCGAACTTTAGAATAATCCGACGATTAATGAATGAATGGAAGCAATAATAATATTCATGGCTCCCAATTGCTTTTCAGCAGTGAATATGATCGGGCAGGCTTGTGATTCATATTCAGAAGCAATTTGCCGGTTTTTATGACGTTCGTGCAGCTGCGACAGACGGTTCGGTTTTATTGTGTGAATAATTTTATGACAGCCGCTTAAAACTTATTTTGACTTTTACCTGTGATTTATTGTAGGATGCGCACGCGAGGATAAAGTGTGCCTTTATTATGCATCTATAGAGAATAGAGCAATATGTCCAATATAACAATATTTATAAATATGTAATGCATTATGACTTCTAGAGGTAACTGGTTCCTGTTTTCGATTTATTGTCGTACTTTAAACCTAGCAGATGAAAAATCCTTGTGGATGAAAATTACATAACACTGTTCGCACATGGATAGGAATGCGAACATAAGAAAATATAATCTAAAAATTAAATAAAAAACGAGGATGTAATTGTAAACTGTCAAATACTGACACAATACCTTTTGTTAATTTTCAGAATAGTTTCCGCTATGTAACCTAAACGTTGAATAGAAAAAAGTAAGTCTTAAATAGACCTCGTTTATTTATTCAAATAAACAGTCTTCATAAGAACAATATCTTTAGACGAGAAGTGTGTACGATTTTTTTTTATCTACGAACTCATTATTAAGTTATGTAATTTTTTATGCACTTGTATTTTTTATGTTTCTAGTTAGACATAGATATAAATGTAATAATAAATATAAGACTGTCTAATAATAAAGAAATGAATAAAGTGCACGAAAAATACTGTTATTTATTTAATATTAGTAGAAAACTTAATTTTGGATAAGTATTTTTTTCTATGGGATGGGTAGCAGCATCCTAACCGCAAAGTTGCGCGATTGCCATCTCACCTGCCTAGTTCTACAATAATGGGCAAAAGTCCACCTATCTTGGGAAAACCAATGTTCAACAGTAGAGTTTATATGGCATATATTTATAATAAATATTAATTAGTATTATATTTTAACTTCGGCTATTTTCGCCCAATAGTATTATCATAAAAAAGTGAGAGATGCAAATTTGTTTTGCATTTTTAGAGTTGTCTCTAGAGATTCATATGTACCATATTATGGATAAGAAGAGATTTGGTTGTAAACAACAGGCGTATATAAAATGCATCGTTCGAGAAGCACTCCGAAGCCCCCCGCTCCAAAGGTCTCATTTCGCTCAATTAACCCCAGCCCGACCCCTCAGCATCCGGAGGCTGACGATTGCTGAATCACCAATGCCATTAACTATTTTAAGATGGCATACAGTGCTTTTAAAATACATTAAATATTTTTTTTCATTAGGTATCGTATTATATTTTGTTCAGTAATATTTTAATTTTTAACAAGTTACCGTCAATAAATGTAAATACAAACATTTGAAAATTTATTTTACAGGTTTATAAAATAATATGAGCCTAAAATAAAATACAAAAAACATTTTCATGCGTGGAAATTTGTGTGCTAAAGTTTGTTACTTAAAAATATGTACAGCTTAAATAAAAAAAAATGTTGACTTGTCAGATACACACAACAATGCTAGGTTCTAATTCCAAATTAACTTTGCTATTTTTTATATTTTATGTATATTTTTGTTGTTGGACAATTGTTGCATGATTTTTTGTCACTTCACTGCTTGTTAAAAGCAGATAAGAATTTTAGGAGCACTGCAGTAATAAAAGCTGATTCAGATAAAATAATTATTAAAATAACGACTATATACACATATTTATGAATATTTGGTGCTGTATATATATATTTTAAGTTCAACTAGTATTTAGATAGAACGCGTTTTTTCTAGTTGCAACAAGATTTTAATGTATGCCTTTGTTAATACCAGAATTAACTAATGCTCAAGTGTAGAAATCTCGTAGTAAGAACTAGTTTTAAATGCTATTCGCAGTTAAAACTAGTTCTTACTATACAAAATTGTTGTTATAATAATAATAGTAGATACTTTAATTATGTGCTGTGAGGTGTGAGGCAGAGTAGAATCACACCTCTCTCTATACCAGGTGTTGTAAGAAGCGACTATGGTACCGGAACCGCAGATGGCGGTAACTATTCATGCGAGACAGTGTAGCTCAATTGCATAGGGTGGGGATGGGCAGCAGCATCCCCGTCGCGAAAGTTGCGCTCTGCGATGCCAACACGCTTGACCAGCGCTGCAAAGTGGGAAAAATTCCCCCTTTTTGGGGAGTCGAGGTCTAGGTGCATCAGTGGGCTTCCAATGTAATGATGATGATGATGATATATCAACTCTTAACTTATTATTTTTCACTGTGGTTTCAGTTCTAACCTAACAACCATTTCGATTTAGGTGATTTTACACATATTATTTCGTAACTGATATTCGATTAGATATTAGAAAAAACGCGTTCTATCTAAAAACGTCTAGTTTTAACTTTAACATATATAAGTAACGGTTTTTTCCGTCGTTATTATTCAATAATTATAACAAGTAAATAAACACGAGCTATATATATGGTTACAATGACGCTCCTTTTCTACGCTCGATGGCTCGTTTTCGCGCAATTACCCCAAGTCCGTTCCGGCCCCTTTTCCGGAATCTGATGACTGCTGGGTGATCAGGGTATGCCATAAAATAATTTGAAGATTTCAAAAATATCGACTTTTCAATGTGAATTTAACATGGTACTGTTAACTCTTGCACCGTAGTAAATTATAATTAACTTGATCTTAGAAGTTACAGGAAAACAGAATTATTTTATTTTAATGGTGGCACAGATGGCAGTGATCCTATTTTGTGCGCCAAGGGTCGTGGATTCGATTCCCACTCAGCAAATATTTGAATGATGATATTTGTGTTTTGTTCTGTGTTTGGGTGTTAAATATAGTATTGAAGTAGTATATTTGTGATTCTTTAATTGTCTGGCATCCGTGACACAAGTGATTTAAGCGACTTACCATGGAATCAGTTAAAAAGTGCAACTTATAATTCTATAAGAAAACATATCGGTTATTCAGTGCAGACAACAGACAACGGACTTTATAATTTATAACACAATGACAAGTAATAGATTAGTTCACATTACAAAGACTAGATGGCGCTAGTAGGTACATTTTGATACAATTACAACAATAATAACTAATCACTGTAATAACTTGTAGAATAATTTAAAAAACGTGACTGTTTTCTACTTATATCTTTAACAAAATCACTTTTTTAAATCTTGGCGTCAATGGCGTCTTTTTCAAAAGTAACGATTTTAAAACTCTTTTTATAGATTAACAATGCTCTATTTTGTATTGACTTAAGACTTGAGATTAATACGCACACCCTATTGTAGTTTATTGAAAAATTTATTTTTTTTCGTGTAACAATCCTATTAAGAAACGTTGCCATGAAACTCTGTTAAGAACAATACATAAACGAAATTGTAAGATCCAGCCCACCTGTGGCAGTGAAGAATATTATGAAAACATTAAAATTTCTGTTTGGAAGGCAAAAAGTGCTTTAAGCGAGATCCCATTGTTTCGCAACACTCGAGATAGCGCGCGAGTCCGGAAAACGATAATGAGAGTATTTTTTTCCCTCTTTTGCCTAGGAAAACCGTACGGAATGTATTGTGTGCTTGGGAAAAATTAAAACGTAGTTATTAATGGCTGGCAAATGCATTCATGCTTAATGACATGGTTAGGATCAAATTATGCCAGTTTATATTAAGGTTTATTTAAAAAATATGCCATATACATTTTTTATGTGGTGTCTCCATTTGGTATAGTTATTTATGGATATACTATAAGTAAATTAAATTAAAACAGAAGTGAAACATAAGGGATAAAATGCAATAGAAATTACTAACAATGAATATATTTCTTTTTTCATTTACACACCACGACCAAAAGATAACGGTACATTCAACCAAAACAATGTAGCTCAAATACAGCAGAGGAGAGACAGGCAACTTCATCCCGACGCGAATTTAAGCACTGCGAATACCACCTCATCCAGCATGACAATTACGGTTGGAACATACCCCAACATTTCTTGGAGAGGCCTATGTCCAACAGTCAACATTATAATCTTTTTTAAAAATGACTGATTATGATTGCTTCATTATTTGTATACAATATTTTGTGTAAAAAAACCTTAGTAGGAATCAAATATCGATAGTTCAGAAAAATAAAAATACATGCAAAGTTAAAAAGCTATGAACATAGTCACACATCAAGGAGCCAAACCAAACCATCAGCAAAGCTAACTGAAATGTGTGTGTATTGTTATTAATCACACCGAACAATGTAAAGTTTGTCATTACCTCGAGTAACGTCTACTGAAGCGGTCGGAGTCAATAATAAGTTGCTCGTACAATTAATTAACACATAATTGAGCAAAACTCCCAATTAAACGACCTCGGGGTGATGCGTCATCGAAGATTTTCCGCGACAAATGAGATGTGGCACAGTGAAGTAGCGAACGGTAACTGGAGTCCGTAATGTTCATCTGTATTTAGTTATGATTTTAATAACGATTACTGCTGGGCATAGTCCTTCTGTATGGGAGATTTTGCTCAAAATTACCGCCAAGCAAGCGTGGTGGTAGTCATGTTTTAGTTTTACATGAGGTAGACCTCTTAAAAAATTGTTTGCATTGGTAGTTCACTGTTACCTATTTCTATTAGTGTACGTATTGCTGTTTTCCGGTTTGAAGGGTGTGGAGATGCAGTGAAATTACTGGGTAAATTTGACAAAGTATCTTCAGTGTCAAGCGGACCGTAAGCTTCTTTGCTGACTTAATATAAAAAAAACCGTAGCTTCGCAACTGGCATGCTGCTGTTTTTGGTTCGCACACCGCTATCTGCTTCCGGTAGGTCAGTCACCTCTTAAGGTACTAAGAGGAACCAATTTACTCTGCTGGTATCTTTGTATGATATTTACTACCATTCATTGTTTTTAGTCAGATCTTCTGTCCATCTTGTGGGAGGTTGTTCAGTCTGCGTTTGCCGGTGCGTGGTTTCACCTACTTTGTTTAGGTTATAACTTCAAACTACTATTTAATGAAGCGTTTTTTTAAAGTAATATAATGTAATAGATATGATCTTTAAATTTTTGGGTAACTAACATAAACTAGAAGAATCGGCAGTTTTCGAAAGACTGAAATTGAAAATAACAATTTAGCCCTTAATTTTGCTTTTCATACAAATGTACATTAAAAATGCTTGTAACTTGAGTTAGTAAAAGGAAAAAAATCTCTTTTTTATGAAAAAAAAAAGCATAATGTTATCTTTAAAGCATATTACTATTGTATTGTGTGCGTCGAGCCTACCCTTTAAAGGCTATTTAGTTTTTCAAACTTTGACCTACTCGTAAAAGAAAACAGCTTTGTTAAGAAATAACATTAAAATATTTATATTTAGGCCACACTTACATCAATTTTAACCAATCGTACAACACAAATAAATTAAACACAAGTCTTCAATATTTTATCCTAGTTTATGAGAAGAAATTAAATTTTAATTATGACATATTTCATTCTTATATATAAACGTTAGTGACTGACTGACCACTGAATTTGGCACGCATTTAGATGTTACTTCTTATATCGTTGATATCAACAACCAAGGCATATCATAATATAGAACTTGGCTCTTGTTTGACATTCATATTTTGGGGGTCTTAGTAAACACACTTACTTATTAAGGAGTTATTTATTTGTTACTAGTTGTCCTTAGAGAGATTAAATATGAGGCAGCGAACGCCTTCGTTGTCTCACTGTGTACTAAAAAGATATATATAAAAAAGGTCGGCTAGTCTACTGTGGTGTCAGTAACTGTGGCTTTATTCTATTCAAATTACATGCTCCATGCAAGGAATATGATAATTATCGTTTCCCGAGCCTTTGTGAGCTAGTCATACGTAATATTTAATGACTTGCAAAATTTCTTTAGCGTTTGCTTTTATTACTTCCGACTTACATTGCCAAACGATTTTTCCTTTATTTTAAAAATTGTTAATTCATAATGGACATGGAATAATTCTTTCGTATTCAAGGTGATTTTATAGCCTTACTTTGTTTCTGTTTGTTGTGCAGGATTTTTTCTTTCGCAACGGTTGCTTTTGCAATCGCAGAGCGTATCTTTGGCAACAGTTATGCTGCTGCCCATACCTGCCTTGTTGCATTTCAACTATGCTGTCTAGGTTGGATACACCGCCATCTGTTGATTTCTGTTTCTCAATCGCCTCTTTGGCCACCTGGTACAACACCCTATCTTCTCTGCTGGTACTTTATGGCATGTCACTTATTTAGTTCATAATAGATACAATGTAATTGAAGTGTTTCTTTTTAAAGATAATTTTATATACAAGTGGTTTCATATATTGTTGTAATTATTTATTTATTATTATTTTTACATGGATAGTTTGTAGTTATATAATTAACACCGGTAACTTTAAGAAAAAAACAAACACATGAATAGGTATCCGCTTTTATCAAAGGCCAAACATAAATAGCCTATTGAGATTGTGATTGTATTATACCAGACATTGAAAGTCCACTGCTGGACTAAGGAATCCCCAAGTAAAGAGGAATTTGCCCATAATTGCCGCGCTAGGTAAGCGTTGTGACCATCGCAGAACGTAGTTTTGCGACGAGAATGCTGATGCGCGTTCTCGTCCTGTTGCTTTAGTACTACACTGTTTCAAGTGTCGGTTACGGTACCTGAATCGCTTCCTACGTACAGAGGGAGGTACAATCCTACTCCACCGGTGCCCCCCCCGGAAGCGATAGCCTTAAAAGCTTAAAATAATCATACAATAAATAACATATATGTGCACACTGAATTTAATAAATTAGGAAGAACACTCCTCACTCTGTCCGCGAACAAGCTCAAAATAGTCAATTTTTTTTTCATATATAAATACCATTGAGACTACTCCTTGAAACTTAAACCTGCTCAAATGCGCCGTGAAACTTCAAATTAAAAATTTTGTGCGACCCGAAGCCGTCCGTTTCAGCCGAAACACGTCCTGCACTTCATTAAATTCAGCCTAAAAGTTCATCGCGCTGATTTGATATTCAATTTGGCTGCACGGGCAGCCATAAATTTTTTATAGGGGCATAAAGCGGCTGACGGCGGATCCTTTTTCTATCTGTGGTTGTGGAAGGCATTATGGCTATATATATTTCAGAGGACCTGGGACTGATTGTTTTTAATGTGAATATTTAGAAAAAGCAATTGCAATTTTTGAAAAACAATTATGTCAGTTTCGCTGACGTTAAGAAATCTATTAATTATTCAAACTTATACGTATCGATTGATATTTTTTGAAAAGGTTTTACTAAAAAGGTAATTTATTATTATTTAAAATTAATATAGATTGACTGGTCTCCGTTAAGCCAATAATATTATGACTTTTGAGAAACCAAGGGCAAGAGGGGGGGAAAGAGGGCTCAAAGCAAATGTGCCATGCGATGCCGGTAGAGTAGAATAGAACCTCCCCCTGTATCTTAAGAGGCGACTGAGGTACTGAAACCGACAGAAGGCCGTATATTTGCCTATGTGATGGCAGTATATTCAACAGTGTAGCCCGATAGCGTCATCGCGAAGCTACGCTCTGCGATTATCACCATGCTTGTTCAGCGCGGCATCTATAGCAAATTCCCCCTTTTTGGGAGAAGCCTATGTCCAACAGTCAATTTTTTACGGCTGCTATGATAATGATTATGGATAAAACCGCTACGCTACTAACTGCTAAATACGTGACATAATATTGTTCAGTTTTTAATTTAAACATAAAAGATATAACAAACGACTTCGTTGCATAAATTATAAATAAATTGAATTTTTTTTTATTGAAGAGCTCAATGGTGCAAAGGTTTGGGTTCGAACCAACATGTATGTGATGAACATTTGTTTATTTGTCCTTTTTGTGGGTGATATATGTCTTTAATTATCGTAATTTCAATGTGGTCTGATATCCGTAACACAAATGCTTTACGCTTCTTATTTTGATATCAGGTCAACTTTTAAGATGTTGTATAAATGTATTTATTATTTCAACGCATAAAATCATAATAAACAGAGATAGATGATAGATGTCCAGATATGTTTTTTTTTCCGAGTACTTACGATAAGAAAAGAAAAAAAATATGGTTTGAATTATATATCCTCTCTTCTAGTAAAAGTACATCTTTTAGCAAATGGTTTGCTTAAGCAAATCAAATTAATAATACGCGTAAATATATGGCAGTGAAATAATTTCAACGAGGCTCTGAACAATGACAATCCACAAATCAGCGAATTCAAATCGCTAACAACCAAAATTATGAACATTAAAACATGCTTGAAAGTGAGATCTCATTAGAGCGCTGTTAATATTTAACCCTCTGCCGAGTGTTGTCTAATTGCACGTCTTAATTAGCGAAAGTACGAGCGATTCAAGTGTTGGGATTGTCTAAAATGTGACTGAGCGTTGGAGAGTAGACTTGAAATAGAGTTTTGAAAGATTTCGTTGTATGTTACTGATATAAGATGCGACGCCGATAGCGCATTGGGCAGTGTTTGTATATCGAGCAAACCTAAGCCTGGCAACTCTGTCATCACAGAGTAACTTAGGGCCGCGGGCCGGGCGCGATGACTGCGTATATTGGCCGCGACAAGCCTCCTCCTGACCGTCCATAGACTAATATGCACATTTCTTACTTCTTCGAGGTTGTTCTGAGAGGCGCACATAAGAAGACTTGCGATTTCTCAATGCGCGGCTCACAAGAAAACGATCATCCCGTTGTTGGGTACATGGTTTGTTTCCAGAACCAGGCCTTATCTCGACAGAACCGCTGCCAAGTCCTTTGAACCGTCAAGCGACTTACACTTAGCCTCCACTTAGCTACGAAGCATTGGCAGCAGCCCTCTTCGAGCAACGCAATAATTTTGGTAGCTTTTACCACTTTCGCTAACATTATTGAGACAACTAAACAGCAATAAATAAAGCTTTGACAATTAAGAATATGAAATAAATTCATAAAAATTGACTAAAAGTTATGAAAACCGATATTATCTTTTAAATCTTCGCACCAAAAATGTAGAATAAAAAGTGGTTTTCTGTAAAAACGATCATCAAACGAAAATTTAAATTTAGAATGTACTGTTTTAAAAACCATGCCATTTTTAAAACCGGCCAGTCACATGTACAAATGATTGAAATCTTTTTGGCACCGTATTTATTAAAGAAGAAATAAAATCAAAAGTGCCCCTTTTTTGAAAATGAGTGTATGTATTTTAGTGTTTTATTTGTGATTACTTTGGTACCTGATGTCCGTAACACAAGTCTTTTAAGCGATCTTGAAGTCTATGTATTATTTTGTTTGAATTTATTATTAATGATGTAGAAGTTTACGGATGTTTGTTACTCAATCAAACCAGAATAGCTGTGACTTTGAAAAAAATAATTTTTGGTTAGTCTTCTCAACAATAACACGCGGCTGGGGCATTATAAACAGCAGGTCAATGAACTCCAACACTAATCTTACAACTACATCTCTGGTCAACGTATGAGTTATATGTGTTATATTGTGTGAATGTATTATTATAATTAAAAGTTTCAAGTCATTTGTTGAATTGTGGCTCGACTAGGGACGCGTACATGTGAAAATACTCATTAGAGTACAGGTATATATTTAATTTTCTTTGTCGAATGCTAATTGCGCGTCTTAATTAACAGGGAAAGTGCGAGTGAACCGAGGGTGTGAATGGTGACGAAGTGAAGGTATATCTTTTCATAATACAAAGATGTAGTTTATGACAATAGTATCTTATACTTATCAAATATAAATGAAATGTATTTGGTAATTTGGAAAAGGGTTTTCGTTTTGGTATACGTAACTAAACATCACACGCGGAAGTGTCAAGTATCTCTGATAGATTGCATATCATGTTTTGTTGTTTTATTCTTACTATAATGGTGTTCTAGGTCAAGCCTATATTTTCTTAGGAAAATAGAATCGTTTGTAATATAGTTTATTTTCTTCATGTTAGATACTTCATGTTAGATATTGTGAATCAGGTAGCATCATTCCGTTTCAAATTGGAGTGACAAGCTTTACATCACTATTTACAATACATATTGGCGATCCACCCGAACTTCGACCTGGTCAATGATAAAATTTGGATGAATTCCGCTGATTCTGTTACAGCGAGGATCTCAATTCCATTCTTTAGTCTCTAACCTAACAAACAAAATATTTAAATCCCGGTCCTGATAATTACAAACATAACAAATAATTATTAACCAATTTGGTGCGGTTGTTCTAGAGTTATGCACGTACATATATTTCAAAGTTTAATTTTATTTATTTTTATTATAATTGCCTAAAAATAACAATATTAAATTATAAATAAGACAGTCAAATAGGATTACTATAGAAGAGTGGTATTCCATTACAAACAGAAAAATAAGTATTAAGTAATAAAACTACTCGTTAAACCGTTTTAATAACAGACCGACGTTTGCCACATGATCAAAAAAAAAAAATTTAAAAACTTAATTAACCAGCGTTTTAAATCCGTTAAAAGAGTTATTATGAGTAGTGAACGTGTAATGTAAGAAAAGCTTTAAGTGATTGTATAATGTTAACAATTGAAGCACTTTGCTTTAAAATATTAACATTATTTTACACTTTAAATTATTATAATATATTGATTAATCCCATCCAAACTAACTAGTTGTGACAGGATTAATCAATATATTCGAGTTAAAAAATGCTCCATTTGTTAACTTGTATATATTTATTTGATAATGATGACTAGAACATTTTAATACACACATATAATTCAGGTAGGAATTGTAAAATATGTACATGTATAAACATTACTTGTAAATTTAATGTAACAGTTATTTCAAAGTTAAAAAGTGTAACGAATGCCTTCTATCTACGAAAGTCTTATCTTTTATGTTCGAGTAAGTCGGCCAAAAGCAGCACGCTACGAGCCGTAGCTTGTTAATCGTAGCAGTCCTACGAAATGGCACACGACTACGAAACTACGACAATATCGTAGCACAAGAATAAATGTCTCATAGTGTTGTAGTTGTGGTAGAATGTTTCGCAGTTAAGTTACATTACGGATACAAGTGAATTGTAAAGGTAGTATGAGTATTTAATTCCAATACTGTATTGAATAAACATAGGGTCATATAAACTTGCCGTTTAACAATATTTTAGAATAATTAGTAATACCTGAAACAAAAAAAATCGTTTAAATTTGTATAAAATGTCACCAAATTCTTAGCTTAAATAATATGTTAAAAATATATATTTCAGGTTCTTTGGTAGAAATTTCGTTTCGCAGTTACACAAAGGTTTTTTTCTCAAACTATGCCAAGCTCAAATTTTAAGAACCACCTCTAGTTAATATAGTGCAGTGCCTCTTTAAAGGGTTTTAAAATAGTCGTGTTATATATACAAGCAAATTGTTGTATATTATTATATATAGTCAAAATAAAGAAGTTCTATAATAATTCAATTTTATACAAAAAAATATATTCGGTGTTATAACTAATACTTGTTGGAGTCATATTGCATGTTAGTGCAAACCTCTATCAAGCCAATGAAGGAGAAGTACAATGAGCAGAGCTCGTGGAAAGTCGTGCTTACTCTGGAGGCGCAGAGCTTTCAGTTCACTTTAAGGCTAGCCGAGTGACTGTCTTGAAATATGATAATCCAATGTATTCAAGAGAAAAGGACATATTTGTGAATTGAGAAAAGTAAATATGCTTCAACATAAGACAAGTGGGCAGTACATCAAAAGAATAGTAATAATACTTAAGATTTCATACATTGACTGATGATAAGTCCTTATAAGTTCCTTAAAAGCACCTGTGTTACGTACATCAGATAATAAATAATTCATAAATATTTAACTCCCAGACACAGAACAAACATAAATATTCATCGAACCCATGACTCTTGGCGCATAAGATAATATCAATCCTATTATCAGGCCCGACACTTTAATGATAAATGTCACCAAAATGAATGTTTAAAAAGATTTTCTAAAATAACTAATAAATATGATAAGTAAAAATATTCAAGAGAGAAGGATATTTTATATAAAGTAAGAAAGGTTGATGGTGAAAATATACTTTTCTGCCTAAGGCATGTGAGAAGTAAATCAGAATCATAGTAAATTGATGTTAGCAGTCTAGACTACGAAATAATCGTGAGTTATAACTACCATATTACACTTACCCATTCGCTATGCTTTATACACGGTCATCACAAAACTATTAATTAAATGTAACATTTTTTCAAGGTATCACGGATTGGTCATCATTTCTAAATCTGATTTCAAATGAATTTATACTTTTTCGCTTATTTGTTAACAAAAATAAATCAACAAATATTTAAAGGTAGGTAGGTTTTATAGTAGAGATATATGCATATCACATATTTACCAATGTGTCGAAAAATGTTAATAAAAAATATGCAATGATTTTATTATACAAAGTAAGAATAATTAGAATATTCAGTCAATATAGTTGGTATTATTTTGTGTTCGCATTATTTTCGCTCTTTTAACCTTTCAAAAAGTGTACGTAAAATCTAAAAACATAAACAGATAAATTTAATACAACGTCACATGATTTTTTTTTGAAATTACCATCATGTTCGACATTCACTCTTATGAACTAAATAATCAATCACTTCAAAAGTAATATTAAAATGTATATTTTTTATTTCATATACAATCGTACTGACCTGACGCCGCGAAAAGTAGACTGTACTTGCTGTGTTACCAATATCAGTCTACATATATATACAAACACTTAAGCATAGAATACACAAAATTTTTCTCTACATAAATATTCATGGATAGGGATCAAACTATAGGGAAAAATATAGGGACAGTATCAACTGTGTCTTCATGCCCGACAATTGTTCGTTAAACAATTGAAAATCGACTTTAACTCGTATCTTGTATGCTCCTAGTATTTTTACATTTACTTAATATACTTACTCTCTCAGGTGTTAATATACAGGTTCCATTATTATATAGTACGGAGATATGTATATATAACCCGCTCTCAACCACTCACCGTCTCACCCAGGCCAGCTAAGCCGAAAGTTATTTGTGCCCAGACAAACATGTTTGTTCCGCAAATGTTCCTTTGATATAATCTTAATTCTGCTCTGTGTTCTGTCAGTGGTAACTTGGCAGACACTTTATGGCAGGTAACATCGAAACTTGGGGTAACTTTAATTTGGTAGTTTATTACGCGTTAAACATGCCGAGTTTCTGTTTGACTTGGCCAGCTGTTTGCATTATATGTTTTGTTTAATTTTGCCTTTGGTTCATTATGCTTCGTTATAGTGGTAAATTGTATTATTTTTTGACACATTTGGTAGTAGTTGCCCAAATTAATTAAGTAACAATGCTTATCTGATAAAGTAATCCAAAGAATATGCAGTATATAGCTTGTAATATACAATGATAAATGTTGCTATGCATCTGGATAAATTTAAAATTTTTGTTAAAATCATTAAGAGGTCAGACTAATTTATTATTATATATATATATATTGTCAAAACAAAATGTAAGCCAAAGTTTTTCACTAAGCAAGCACTACTCAAATATATGTAGAGGTAATAACAGATTAAATATTAAGCTCTACTTTTTGATAGTTTCTTGTTATTATTGTATAAAAGATTAAATAAAGTTACTCAAGACAAATAACTTTCTAATACCGTCCAAGGAATCGCATTCAACACGCACACAATAAAGCTGGCCACTCATATTGGCCACACAATTTGCGCAACCCTCCTAACTAATGAAGATTTAATTGTATGTAGACAATGACAGATCGCCAATAGACGTGCAGATACTGCACCGGGACGCCTTGACAGATCACCTTGCGTTTGTATTGAAAACAATATATTTAACATGGTTTCCACCCCACTGACTATTTACAGGCCCTTGTAGGTCTTCTATTCTTGGGGCGACCCTAAATTGGAGCGTGAAAGTTATGAGTCGACGATGGAGAAGGGACGGTTGACCTTAGTTTATTGGTGAGTGTGAACACTTTGAGAGGACGACGTCCAGAATTTTAAGATGGTATCGATACCCGACATATATAATTTTTAGACAAGTTTGCTTAAGTTTTTCTATTTATAGTTTTTAATAATATATATGGCAATGAAATATAATGAAATCTGCGGCTTATTATGAGTGACTGAAGTTTAAAAACGTTACGCAGAAATACAGTCAATCGCTTTATCTAGTCTTTAATAATTTTCAACGTATTCTATATATGTATTTTTATTCACGCTACTCTTACTCCGTCACAAGGTAAGGTCGTCAAACCAAAAATATATTAGAATTAAGTTATATTATAAAGCTGTTAGATAAAATATAAGTTGCAACACATTTGATCACAAACACCCTTTAGCAAATCTCAGTCCAGACCTAGATCTATGTTTAACTTATATTGGTCACACAGTTTGCACAGTCACATCCCGACAGAGGCTTCTTGTGGTAAACAACTTCACAGTAAAGTATTGAAACAACGATTTAATAAACGTGGATTAATTACAGTGATTCCTGTAGTCTAATTCTGTGGAATCTATGCGGCCATCGATTTTTTTACAGGTTCTTTCAATCAAGTTTCGTATCTATTTAAACATAAAGTCGGTCTAGTTGCTGCTGTATTTTTTCTTTATACTATTTGATTACGGCGATTTATTTTTTACATCTTGTAGTTACAAATTAAGCCTTATATAATATGAGAGATTCCTGTATTCAAAGCCTTTCAAGCTGATACTTGAATAATTATAAAAAATATTTATGAGGTAACACAACAACGCTTTCTTGTGTAATTAACATTGTTTATATATAATAGATATTAGATTGAATTTTTATGTAGATTTTATTTGATGATGTTACTACTGTTTTTTGTTAACAAAGTTAATTTTTTTAAACAAGACCAATTGATTACGTTTAATAAACACAACCTGCAGTTAATTTAAACACACAATTATACCTTGATGTTTTTAAACTAGTTCCATAAAACTCCTCGTTTGTTATTCCTTCTGTCCACTACTACTTTACCCCAACTACTTAAAACGCAATTACCCACCTAAAGAGCAATTAAGAGACTTGAGTTGTAAGCGATAAAGTTGTTATTGCTTTGTAATTGGACATTATCTGGTAAGGTGGACCGTAAACGCATATTTCACCAGTCCCTTGCCCACAGTTGCTACAAACAATGGTGGGGCAATAATAATTACTGTACAGATATGAAATGGGGTCTTACATTGTGCGAAAATGGTGAAAATGCCATCCAATAAGTTGGTTGGTAATTGGATTAAGGAAAGCGGGGTGTATTATATTGGGAGGTCGGATGATAAAGTATTCTACGTGATAAGTGTTTAGTGCTTTGTTGTGTTGAATTGATTTTCATAGACAACGGACTCCACGATTTAGGTGGTGCTTCTTAATAATGAATTAGTTTACCCACACATATTTGCTATTTATGGAACTATCCACACTATTGAACGTAGGAGAAGTATCAAAGGATGTTTTTTATTTAATAATTTTGAAATTTACCTTTAAATACTTAATAAAACAAATATTCCGGTGGTTTCTGTAATTCTATACTTGTCTCTGTAAGCTATTCATAATGTGTGATAATACAAAATAAAACTGCTATGAAAAGTTAAACCATGTTATGGAATCGAGCGAAACTGTTGTTCATGGAATGTAACAACTCTTTTTGATCAATGAAATCGTTTAAATATGAAACATCATTTTCCAATATCATATTATTAATTGATAAAGTACAATAAATATAGAATACGTACGAATATTTTTATTATTTAAAACTAGAAACGTTGATCACCAAATGAACAAACTGTGAAAAACGAAAGATTTGTGCACTTTGAAATCACAAAATAAAACGGTCACAAAAGGCTTTTACTGTCAAAGACTTTACGATCCATCCAGATCGTCATAACACGCAAAATAACTCCTCAGTGGCAATCCTTCCTTCTGTAGATAGAGGGATGGGTATAGAATTGCATGTGCTGGCTCTTAGGCAGCCATTGTATAAACGCCTTTGTTCTTCAAAAATCAAACATGGCCGCGCATTGTGTGGCGTCCCCTGGCGGTACTTGGGAGAAACTTTAGCATTTCGGCAATGCTCTTTGTGTTTTTAGACTGGCAGCGAAATTATCTGGCAATTAAAATGTGGTATGCGTATTTATGAAGCCATGAATTTATATAAGAATTCTTGAAGATTTAAAAGGGTAAAGAATTGATACAATTTCTTTATAGGCCGTTTCTCTGAAGCTCCTGTATTAAAGAATGTTTTAGCATACTTCATAATTTGTGAATTTAATAATAATTTAATGAAATCGAGTCTTGTATTTGTATAATAAAATTATACATGTATTCGTTTTTGAGGCTAGGCAGCGAACTGATCTTGATGAAATTTGACATGTTAGGAAGGAAAAATGCTACTTTGATCCCGGGGAAGCTTCTTTGTGATGTGCTACAAAGAGAAATCCCGATGGGCAGAACCTTGGTCTTAATATTAGTACAATATAGTTATGTTTTGAAAAAAGCGTTAGGTATCAAAATAATGGTAATTTTGTGGAAAAGAAGATTTAGAGAAACACCAGAATCATATCCGCATCAAAAATAACTATCACCAGTCGAAGTTGGCAAATTAGTTTTTCCTGCAATCCCATTAGGTGCCGTAACAATCCATACTATTACTATTCCGTGGAAATCCGCCCGGGACCACCAGAATCAGTGT